>CM024763.1:122046471-122502305 GCA_014218235.1 Colocasia esculenta | reverse complement strand
AACAGAGCAAGGGGAGGGGAAAGGCCACGCGGCCTCCCTCCTCCTTCTCCCTTCCCCTACGGCGACGCAGCAAGGGAGCGCATGCATCAGGGCTTCAAGGAAACGGCAGCAGCGGCACTCGGCCAAGCAGCGCACGGCGGCAGGGCTTCAAGCAGCAGCGTCGCGTGCGAGCGCAGCATCGACGAGTTAGGTCGCGGCAGCTAGAGCAGTAGCGGCGAGGTCGAGCAGGGGTGATCGGCGGCGCCAGAGGCGCGGGCTGGTAGCAGCAGCGGCGGCGGGCCCCCTGCCATCGACAGGGGTGGTTGCTGGGTCTTGCTCCCCCCCTTCTCTCATCTTCTCCCTCCTCCTGCTGTGGTGGAACCAACAGAGAGGGCCAAGGTGCGGTCCCTCTTCTCCTGCATATTTTTTTTGGTCTATTTGTTTTGTTTATTCCATCTTTTTCGTTTCTTTCTCGTGGAAGCCAGACAAAAATCTGGCGCAACAGCACTGTTCACATAAGTCGCCGATTTAAATTATTTTCCTGCAGGGGGGCCAGCTGCACCAAAGTTCTGATGCGGCCTCCATTCTATGTTTGATAGTAAGTTCGATCGGACACTAAAATCGGATTCGGGTCGAAAGTGGCTGCTGTTTCAGTTTCGGAGCGCTCCTTCCAGCCCCGAAATTGCCATTTCGAATTTGGTTTTTGGGCGGAACTCCATCTCCCGGTGGGAGTTCCACCTCTCCCGTCCTGTTCCACACTAGGGTTTTTTCTCCTCCTTGGCAGCTGTGTCTGCTCTCCTCCTCATCGGCGACTACCGGCGACAAAACCCCACGACGAAAACAAAGAGTCGCAGTAGCGCTAGGGCTTCCGAGTTTCTTCCCCATCCGCGAGGACCGCGATCCATCGGCGACCATCCCGCTTCCGATCGGCGACGACGGCACCCATCTCCCTTCTGCTCGTGACGGCGGCGACATCTTCCCCTCCAGTTGTTGCATCTCCCTCTCCCCCCTTGTATTCTCTTTCTCTCTCTCTCTCTCTCATTCGCAGGAAGGGAGCCCTGCTGCCCCCCTCCATTCCCTCTTCCTGGTTCCCAGACCCCTCTTTCACGCGCATGAGGAGAAACCGAAGGGGGGCTCAGGCCCCCTGGTCATCGCAGCTGCCAGCTAGGGATCCGGAGATGTGGGTTTTGGGGGGGGGGTGGGTGGGGTTTCGCAGCCAGGGTTTCAACAGCGGGGGGGGTTCTTTGAAGCTGGTCTAGTAAGCTAAGCAACCCACCCCCCCCCCCCATTCAACAGCCCCTCAAGCTAAATTTCCATCTTTCTTCTTCTTTTGATTTGAGCTCATTTCCTCCTTAGATGAGTTCCTTCTTTTTTCTCTCCTATTCGCTGCATCTGCATCGTTTGCCGGTTCGAATCAGAAATCGAGCATATCCTGTCTCTGGTGCTGTAAAAAAGAAGGCCGAAAGAATCCTTCCGATGGTATCAGAGTGTTAATCTGCTCGGAGAGGAAGAAGCTTTTGTTCTTCGGACTTTGCTGAGAAGTTTTGGGGGCGTTTCTAGTCCCTTTTTTCTTCTATGAAGCTGGTCTAGTAAGCCTAAGCACATCCTCTGCCCTCTCCACCTCGCAAAAATTAGTCTTTTATTTCCTTGTCTTTTTATTCTTTTTTTTTCATTTAATCAGATCTGCTTCCTTCCATCATTTCCTTGGCTTTTCATCAAACTTTATTTCTCTCAATTTTATTTTTACTCATATCATCTGGTTGCGTACAAGAAGGGAAAGCTTCTTTATATTTATTGTTATCTTTTTATTGTTATCTTCGCCATGGATAAGTCAAAGTGTTCTGCTGAAGGGGTGTTTGCAGTGAAGTGGCTTGTGTATGGACTGGTAATGCTTCTTGAGAGTTTTCTGTCAAATCTGCCTATCAAAAAGTGAGGTCCCAAGGTGTGTTTGCAGGAGTTCTTGGAAGAAAATTTGACACCATGCCTTGCCGTCGAGAGCAGCCATGTTTGTTCAGAAAATTTGGAAATTCAGATGTGCAGTCAGAATGGATTTTATGATTGTTCTTACTATAATCAGCACAAATTTGGCTCTTTTTTTCAGAATTTTCAACATTTTTATGTATGTTTAATCAGAATTTTTTGTATGTTCTTGCCAATAACCAGTGGTCCAGCGCAGTTTGAGTTTTTTTTTTAATTTTCAGATTTTTACCATATTTTAAACAAGTATAAAGTATGCAATATTTTTAAAGGATTTTTTATTATATTTTTTTGAATTTTCAGATCCAGATAAGATCCAGATCCAGATTGGGATCTAAAATGAGGGTCTAGATCAAGATCCGGATTCAAAATATTGTGTTGAATGCACCTGATTTTTAAAAGAATTTTTTATTGTATTTTTAGAGTTTTTTTTATCACAAATGAGATCCGGATTCAGATCTGGATCCGAAAATGTAATTTCGGATCCTGATCCAAATAGGATCCGAAATGTTGATTAGATCCGGATCCGGGTCGGATCCGAATCTGCTGGTTTCAGATCCGGATCACAGAGGATCCGACCCAGATCCGGTGCTTTGACATCCCTACTCGTTAGGTTCAGTACAGCAAGTACAAATAAGAATCTAGGACAGAGAAGTATGTAAATGTTAAGCTAGAATATGTTGTCATGTTTTTTATCCCTATTTTTTTAGGCGTGGATATTAGATATCTGAATGTATAATATGTTGTATGTATCTATTCCAAAACTTTTGAGTAGTGTGTAGTTTTTACCATATTTTTTTATTGTATTCTACAAATGTAAGAAATGAGTTGTATTCCACAATTCCTTGCCCTATTATACGCACAACACATTTAGTGACTTATGTTCTAGTCATGCAAACGTATGTACTAATGCTATTGATGAAAAGAAACAGAAAACTGCAGCCTGCCATCACTCAAAATTATGCTTGTGACATAATTCAGTGTTTGGCGTTAAATATGACATTCTCCTCTCTTGGTTTCCTACATGATATACAAAGATTACGTACTGTCATTTTCTTTTAAAAAAAATTCAGATCGGCTGTCACTAACTTACAAATTCTAACCTTGTGTATGGTATCCTATTGGCTTGGCAGGGAAACATCTGCTTCTTGTTTGAGCTTTCCTCACCGGAAGATATGAGTGCAAGTATTAGTTCTAAGTTGTCAACAGGTATCCCATAATGAGTGTCTGCCCGTCATTTTTTTAATGTTCTTTGATGTACTAAGAATGAACTGTTTTGAATATGTGTGCACTTCATGTTTCCAATATGAGTTAAGTGGATGAATAATTTTATGTGATGTTGTTGTAGATTTCCTACCCCACTAAAAGCCTACCACTTCTATGTTTTCTCTTTCTTTTTTTGAAAATTTTCTTCATGTTGCGCATTTTTTGTTTTGTGAATATAGGCTCATCGGCTATCACATTGTCTTTTCTATGAAAATTGACAGTGCGACATTCATTGGTGGGAGCTGTCAACAACACTGTTCTCAATGTATAAGAACACCTCATGAGGCCGTAATAGGACCTAGCTGCAACAGCAGTTTGTATCAGGTATTCCGTTGCCATTCGCTGCTTGTATCTCCAGCCTTCTAATGATTCTTACAGACATTGTCCATTGAAGTTTAGCTTTTAAAGACGAGTTATTTGCAAAAATACTCTCCTTACAGTTTGTTTGCAAATTTCTCATGTTATTCTCATATTGTTTTTAGTGACCTCCCCCATTGTGATATTGCAAAAATGCCCATGTCATTACAATCGTTAGTATTTGTTAAACTCTCTTATCTAACCCTGGTTAATCTTCAACCTTGTTTGTAAATGATCTAAACTACCCTTAATCTCACACCCTCTCTCTCTCTCATTGTATTTATTTTTCTCTATCTCCCTCTTATCTCTTTGTCACAATGTGCCAATCCAAAGTCTTCTTTTGTGAGGTATTTTCTTCCCAAAGCTTAATGTTATAAGATAGAATGAAATTTCTCAGCAACTCAATAGAGATTAACCACATGGGTATGTTTGACACGATGTTCATGTAAGAAGGTTACGTGGACAATTATGCAGATAAATATGTGAGGGTATTTTTGTGAATGTGGATGCATCTACTGCAATATGCCTAAACATCATCTCTGTTGCCTGTGGTCATAGAGCCATGATCCAATATTTAAAGCATCTTTTTTGGGCACGGGATGATGAAGTTCAAAGCAGATTATTATTTGTGTTCTCATCGTGTAAAGGTCAGTTTGGTTTCTCATGAATCCAACTGGTGAATTACTCCTTTCTGTTGCCACATGCCAGAGGGATATCTTTTCATCCTTTTCTGTTGATACAAAATTGAAATGTTCTCTGATGAGTTCATTCGAATCTGATAGGTTATTCTGAAATAAATGTACCTTTCATTTTTTAAGTTGTCAACCTTCTCACATATTGAGCTATTGGAATGATCATTTTGTTTTGGCGGTGAGACCTTTGCCTGATGAGTTTTCTTATCTATCTTTTGACACTATGTGCTGTATGAGCTTCATTTCAAGCCTGACGTGTTCATACGATGTATGGTTATTAGTTGGAATGCTAATAGAACATATTTATTTTGCAGTTACAACAGCAGAGGACATTCATACAGATGAGAACGAACCTCAAAGTTGTGGACAACTCAGGGGCAAAGAGGGTTATGTGCATTCAAGCCCTGAAGGGGAGGAAAGGTGCTAGGCTAGGGGACACCATAATCACGTCTGTGAAGGAAGCAC
Organism: Colocasia esculenta; assembly: GCA_014218235.1. Lineage (NCBI taxonomy): Eukaryota > Viridiplantae > Streptophyta > Magnoliopsida > Alismatales > Araceae > Colocasia > Colocasia esculenta. Next base: position 122,497,569 of record CM024763.1, on the reverse strand, counting down.
AGCCACGAGGCAAAGTGAAGAAGGGGGACGTGGTTTATGGAGTGGTGGTGCGGGCAGCTATGCAGCGTGGCCGATGCGATGGGAGTGAAATCAAGTTCGACGATAATGCCGTTGTCCTAGTCAACAAACAGGAGAGCCCATTGGTACCCGGGTTTTTGGCCCAGTCCCTCATGAGCTCAGGAAGAAGAAGCACGTCAAGATATTGACTTTAGCAGCAGCACATTGCCTGACTTGTATATGATTACTGTCCAAGTTTTGATCTGCCGTTGGTGCCTTACTTGAGATGGACGATGTTATTGCATTTTCAGCTTTTGTTTTCTTCTTCTGGATCTTGATTTAGTTCATTTCCTTCTAGAGTTGCTCTGTAGGTCATCTAAATAAGTCTGATGCAGAGAACAGCGTTCCTGGGACAGCCTCTGTATTGCTGTCTAATCTATCTCCTTATTTGAAGGTTGTTTGATGTGCGGGAAAATACATCAAAACAGACTACTGCATTTTTCTCATATTTTCCTGGATTGTGTGTTGTAAATTCTTGGTCCTGAAAGTGTTAACCCATTTTTCATGCCTCTTATTGGCTCTCAGTTTTCAGCTCAAAACCATTGAAAACCAAGTCCAAAGGATTTTATTCCCTTAAGTTTGATTGTTTTGTCCTGGACCAGTTACTTCGAAATAGGTCATCTGGACCTTGTAGCTCCTTCTGTTGATAAAAATATAAACAAAAAAAGAGAAGGCATCCTGGTAATAGTAAGCTAAAGTTTTATGAATCCAGAATTCAGTAGTGGAGTTGGAGATTATAGTAACTGAAAGTAAAAAGCTTATTTCTTTATCTTCCTATGCTTGATGCATTAAACTATAATCTAGTTTGGCTCTTACAATGCAATCTGCCGTTGATCAACTTGTCATGTACACATTACAATTGATTCCCCTTTGAAGGGTGCAAAAATGAAAAGTAGAGAACCAGAAAGAAAGCTGAGGAACTAGAGAGAGAGAGAGAGAGAGAAAGAGAGAGTTGCCAACTATTAAGTATGGAAGTGTACAACACATTCCAAGTGTCCGGCAACCTGGGGAGGCACCAGTGGCTGCAGTTGGCATACCTCTCCGGCTGCCTCCACTGCTCCTCGGTGAGCAGCTTCATCTGCCTGACCGTGTAGACGGAGGTGTGCGCCTCCCTTCTAAACTCGGACAGGCGGCGCGTATGTTCAGGTAATCCACCGGCGTCCTCGTGTTTACCGCCGCCTTCTCCACTCTCCGCCTCCACCATCGACCTCAGGAACCACTGGATGTAAGTCTCTTTGGTGATGGGGTGGGTCTGGTTGTAGCACCAGTGCAGGTTCACCCGCCGGTTCTATTGCGTCAACCCCCGCCGCAGGAAGAAGTACGATGGCGGCATCTGCAACCCCGATTGGACTGTGGCTCTGGCACTTGGAGAGCCAATGGCGGCGACCACCACATCTACCACCGGGGGGGGGTGGGGGGTCTTGGTCGGGCACTAGGTTCATCTCACCTTCAAGATGCCGCCTCCTGGGACCGGGGCGCGCCAAAGCATCAAGAAGTTGGAGAAGGTGAACACCCACTGAGTGATGCACGAGTACAAGCTGGAGTGGCCCGGTTTCCAGGAGATGGTCCTGTGCAGGGTGCGCAACCAGAAGAAAGAGCACGATGAAGCAAAAGATGTGTGGGTCATGCCGTGGTGGGAACAGCTGCAGGAAGTGCGGGCGGCAATTGTAGCAGCAGCAAGAAGAGGAAGATAGCCAGCCCTCGATGTGAAGACGCAGCGTCGCCGGCACAGCAGCAACGCAGAGGGCTAGGACAACGTGCTTCTTCCAAGTCTAAGGAGCTGCAGGAGATTCCAGTGATAGGCATCATGGAGGACGACTCCGAGCTACAGAGACAGCAACAGGACGTCTTGCTAGCGCCGCCTGCCGTGAGCCCATCTGCTGCGGTTTCCCCCTTCTCCATAGCAGCATCATCTGATGACAAAGTCCAAGGTTTTTCGCCCCTGACAGGAGGTTTAGGAGCAGACTGGGATGAACTCCTACAAGTGGCCATGGACTACTACTCAGAGGCGGCCTCCATCGATTCTCATGTGCCTCTTCTCCAACAGCAGGAACAGCGCGACGTCTGCAACGCCACTCTGCTCACCGAACCTGTTCTTACGGATGCATCAAGCACCCTGCATGTTGGTGCCGTTAATGCTTGCAGCTCGGACAAGGATGTGCCTCCGATCAGTCTAACAACAGGTGCCGGCAATGGGTGTTGGACCTCCGACATGGAGCTACTCTACTGCGAGGACGACGTGGCACTCAATGTGGGCGACCCTTGTTGGTGCCAGTACTTGCAGCCGAGTTGCAGCTGCAACTAGGGGGCAGCAGGTCTTGAGGTGGAAGAAGCTGAATTTCGTCTTTGGGACTGGTAAAGTAAGCGCATGCTGTGTAATCTGAGTATTTTTATTTATTTATTTTTATTCTTTGTCAGCTCACATTGTGGTCATGACTGGTCTTTTTTTTTTTGTCTCCCTGGATAACACTTTGAAACACTGTAATCAGTATCTTTTGTTCTCCTGAGATCATATCTTCGATTTTGCACGTACGTATATATAAGTTGTGTAGCATCCAAATTTTGTAGGAGACTTATGTTGGAAAGGAAAATTATAGAACAGCATAGCTGAGTGGCTGTGTTCGATCTGAATTATAAAAGAGAAATGACCAGCCATGTCATGATAAATTAAGTCATGTCATTTCATCCCTTTAATCTAAAATATAGGATCTATGTTGTCGGTAAGCTCCACTTATGTTTTAATAAGAATACGCCTTCTGTTATATCATGTCATCTTCATGTGTACTAATAGAAATATTCTCACCCTCTCCACAATTACTACACATCTAAATAATACATTTGATATATTTTAGGTGTAGTCTCATATTTTCCTTCTTGTTTGTAGATATTTGGATGCAATATAAGGACTGTCTTATGTTAGACGGGTTGGCAACAGGGCGTTGGCTGTGTAAGCGAAGGATGGCCGGTTCACATCGTCGACGCACTATGGAAGCAAGACAACAAGAACACATGGAGGCTATGATTGCACGCGAGAGAGAGTTGGAAATGCGACAACAAAAACAAGAAGAGGCCATGGAAGTTAGAGAGTGAGAGATGCTATCACAGATCCAACAAATGAAAGATGCTTTCCATGTTCGTTTCTAGTGACTCGGTGAGTCGAATAGTGCATCTCACACACTTATTATTATACTTTTCTTAATATTTCATTTTAAGATCTATTGTTTGTTCTAGTATGGAATCCTAAAACTTTCTGTTCAGAATTCTATTCACAGATTCAGAATAATTGAAATTTCAAAACTCTGAACTATGTTCAGAATTTCTGAACATCAGAATTTTGAACAGATTTAGAATATGAATTCTGTTCAGAATTCTGAAGTTCAGAATTCTGAACTCTGCTCAGAATTCTGAACAGTTATACAATTCTGAACTCTGTTGAGAATTTTGAAGTTCAGAAATTCTGAACTCTACTCAGAATTTTGTGTTCAGAATTCTGAAGTTCAGAAATGAAAAAGACAGTTAAGAACAACAAAAAAAATGGATAAGAAGGGATCTTCTCGAGTTACATAAAAATGGCCCATATTCTAAGTTGGTTTTTGGAATCCATTACCTCCTTCGCAATATTTTCAAATACTTTAATATATTGCTTTGCAATTCTCAGGCTTGCTGCCTGTCAAGGAATTCTCGTAAGTATGAGAAATACAAGGAAATTCCAAAACTAACCACCATTAACATGAATCTGCCTCATAACACACACTCCCTGAAGTTTAGAAAAAAAAAATCATAACAATATTGAACTGAAATAAAACCTTTTCTCCCTCATTCGATTAAAAAAACGGTGCAGTATAATATTAAGGGTAAAAAACATACCTCAGAACATCCATGTTGTATCATAGCATCAGACAGCAGTCTAAGACCCTCGGCTGTCGCCTTAGACTTGGCCAAAAATAGCTTCAGCTTCTCCTGATAGATTTGAGTGAAAAGAAGTCAAAAGATGGCTAAATGTTTGCCTGAAATGCATTCCAAGAAGGATCACACATTTTTCTGTAATAATGGAGATGAACAAAGATCTTGTACATGAAAAAAATTACAAAATCATGGTACAATAAAGCATTTTGCACATGTATGCGTATCAGCATTCTAGAGTAAATGGAACATAACCAAACTGAACATAGAAGCAAGTACAAATAAGCCAGACATGATGCATTTAGGGTTAAGGTGTGCACAAAATGTTGTGGCAGGAACTGCTCCTCCAAGTGGTTAATATGTTAAATCCTAGACATTTGGCTTTATATATAAATGTTTTTTATATCATCAATAGGAGATTAAATAACCCCAAGCATGACATTTTTCTGAAAGCTAAATTTTCTGCAGCTGGCAATACTCCATGTATTATCCAAAATTTTCTTAATGGTTTAAGATGGTGAATGTCAACATACAAACTATAATGCACCCGATTCTGTTGATACATGAGGTATACACATTCAAGTGTGCAGATGAAAGAATTTTACAGTTTCCAGATCAGCAAAAAAATAATTACCCCTCAAAGAATTTTATGTGGCCAAGACATCTAAAGAGTATTAGTGTCATATATCATGTTCACACAGAGAAAGGAAGATAATGAAACGGACAAGACTGATTTCCAGTTTCCTCTGCTATTACAAACCCTTAAATCCAGGTCCTAGAATCAAGGGAGAGTCCAACTACGATTGCGCCAGTAACTTTTCCAGACTACAGCATCTAGCCAAGTGTTCAACTGTATTGAACAGAAAGCAAATGATAGGTAAGATGATGACATGCAATTTATTTCAAATATACTAAAATGGTTTGCTTGGCAGACCACAAGTCTCCGAAATTTAGCATGATTTTACCTGAACAATTTAAACATATACACCTTCCAAAGAGAAAAAAAGAATGAATTATATGCATTATTGGCTGAACCTTTTCTAAATTGAAACATCTCCAGAAGAAAAGTTATGAAAAGGCACATTTTGTGCAAATGCTTGCATGATGGCAAACTAAGACAACAGTTACCTTTGGCCCTATTCACTTGATCCATCATTGCTGCTTCTGATTCCAAAATAACAGCATTCTTCCTACCATCAGCAATATTGATGTTTGCCTGTCGCTCACCTGATATATATCATCGTCCAGTTACACAGATATCTACAGGATAATATAAACCATCACTTCCAAAAAAGAAGATACCCACAAGAGTTCCGAGGGAGCATACATAGGAAAAACTTTAAGGTTACAGTTGGTAGTCACAAAAATAAAATAAAATCACCTTCAGGCTCAAAAACCTAGGCTCTTTTTCTGCATTCTGCTTGCATTTCCATCGCTCCCTTAACACGGAGGAGTGAAATATCCCCTGTTCACAAAATTCTGGATATGAAGCTGGCACAGGAACGTAATAACTCCACCGGCATTTGCTACCAAAGTTCACACATTTCTGTGGCTACTGTTCCAGCAACGGTTGGTCACAAAGGTATACAAATGGAAATATTTTTGAGGATATTCAGATGAAAGTATTAATCATCTATTCATATTTCATGGCTCAGAAATTCTGATCATAGAATTCTGAGCAGAGTTCAGAATTTCTGAACTCACATGTTCACAGCACCAAACGCTTATGTTCATGAATATTCACCACAATAGTCATGACCTAATAGTCACTTACAAGTGTTGTATGATATAGTACGAACATTCATCAGCTACATGAGTGCAAACAGAAAATCATGAGATGCCAAAACTCAGTCTGAGCAATAGATATCCTTACTATGATCTCACGTAGAACCATTGTCATGTAAAAGGTGAGACTTTTAGCTATGGTCAGAATTCTGAAGTTCAGAAATGAGGAAGGTTATCTCTTTCTGACCCTTTAAATTCCAAAGAAAGTAGATCTGATGTATGTTCCTCTTGAAGTATTCAGTTCTGCTATGTTAAAAACAGTCTCAACTTTGGCACTTGAGGTATGGTCACTTGAGTTTCAATGGTTTGGAGCTGTTGGATAAGAAAAACATGGTTCTTGGTTTGGCACCCATAACTGCAGTAGTGATATTTGTGAAGGTTGTGTTTATGGTAGCAACAGATAGAGGGGGAGAATTTTTATCTAATGATCTTGATTCATTTTGTAAGCAACATGGACCTTTCTACCTCTGCATACCCAATTTGTCTTCAGAATTCTGAAGTTCAGAGTTATAAGATTCAAGTATATCATTAGCCATGCTAAACACCCTTTCTCTCAAGCTTTTGTCAACCTGTCTCTTATAATTCTGAACTCTGCTCAGAATTCTGTGTTTAGAATTCTGAAGTTCATAAATGAGGAAGGTTATCTCTTTCTGACCTTTTAAATTCCAAAGAAGGTAGATCTGATGTATGGTTTCCTCTTGAAGTTTCTCTCATATAGATGGTTGGAGCTGAGCTGAAGTTTCTCATATAGATGTTTCCTCTTGAAGTAGTCAGTCCTGCTAATGTTAAAAATCAGTCTCAACTTTGGCACTTGAGGTATGGTCACTTGAGTTTCAATGGTTTGGAGCTGTTGGATAAGAAAAACATGGTTCTTGGTTTGGCTCCCATAAACTGCAGTAGTGATATTTGTGAAGGTTGTGTTTATGGTAAGCAACAGATAGAGGGGGAGAATTTTTATCTAATGATCTTGATTCATTTTGTAAGCAACATGGACCTTTCTACCTCTGCATACACAATCTTGTCTTCAGAATTCTGAAGTTCAGAGTTATAAGATTCAAAGTACCCATACCATTAGCCATGCTAAACAACCCCTTTCTCAGAGGTTCTGTCAACCTGGCTCTTATAATTCTGAACTCTGCTCAGATTCTGTGTTCAGAATTCTGAAGTTCATAAATGAGGAAGGTTATCTCTTTCTGACCTTTTAAATTCCAAAGAAAGTAGATCTGATGTATGGTTCCTCTTGAAGTTTCTCATATAGATGGTTTGGAGCTGAGCTGAAGTTTCTCATATAGATGTTTCCTCTTGAAGTAGTCAGTCCTGTTAATGTTAAAAATCAGTCTCAACTTTGGCACTTGAGGTATGATCACTTGAGTTACAATGGTTTGGAGTTGTTGGATAAGAAAAACATGGTTCTTGGTTTGCCTCACATAAACTGCAATAGTGATATTTGTGAAGGTTGTGTTTATGGTAAGCAGCAGATAGACGGGGAGAATTTTTATCTAATGATCTTGATTTCTTTTGTAAGCAACATGGACCTTTCTACCTCTGCATACCCAATCTTGTCTTCAGAATTTTGAAGTTCAGAGTTATAAGATTCAAAGTAGCCATACCATTAGCCATGCTAAACAACCCCTTTCTCAGAGGTTCTGTCAACCTGGCTCGTATAATTCTGAACTTCAGAATTCTGAACTCTACTCAGAATTCTGAAGTTCAGAAATTAAAAAAAGTCTCTGTTCAGATTCTGTTCGACTAGTTCTACTGTGTTTTGTTTGTCTTCTTGTACTTTACCCCCAACCACCTTGAACCGGGCAGTTAAGATCATTGTAGTCATTTCATCCTTTCTGTTCTCCTTGCTACTTGTTCCTTTTTATCCTCTGTTTGCTACTAGTGGCTAATCTTGGTTCATTATTCATTATCTATTTTGACTATATTTTTTTTTGGCTAAACAGAAGGTCGTCTAGTCTAGTGCAAGTATGTTGAATATTGTTTCTTTGACTTATATCCTGATTAACTATTTACTTATGTTACTGCAAGTATTGAGATTTTCTCATTTCTTTTTATAGGTTGGAGATCACAGGTCGCGTGTTGGGACATCACGTTCTCAGCCCCCACTTCCATAGAGTTGGACACATTTATGTATCTAGCTAGTTAGATGGGCATTTTTATATAGACTTTAAATTTCATATTACAAAGACATCATTGATTTGGATTTTGTTTGGTGGTCAATGGCTATAGATGATATATAAGTGAATTTATTAAAGTCCAAATAGTAACTTTTTTGGAATATATTAGAGAATTTGGGTATTCATACTTATTTGTTATTTTTTATGATGGATTGATCCAGATCAGCTAATGTTTGTATGTGATTGTAAATTTTAATTAGAATGAGGATAGGTGGTCTCTTCGCTAAATGCAAATGATGTATTGTTGGCTATAAAAAATGGTGATATTTACTATTAGCTATTAGCAAATTGTAACAAGTGGGTCATTGTGTTATAAATAAATGAACATGATAGTTGGCAAGCATTGGCTATTAATAAATAGTGATTAATTGGACATTTGCAAATGGCAATGGCCGGTGACTATTGCGTATTACCAAACAATTATCTCTAGTACTGTTGATCAGCAAATAATGATGGGTAATGTTGTTGGCCATTGTAAAAAGACAATAGTGGGTAACCGTTGGATCTGGCAAATGTCAATCGGTAGTACCGTCGGTTATTATACAAAGACAACAGTGAGTAACCATTGAGTATTAGCAAATAACGACGGATAGTACCGTCGGCTATTATACAAGGACGACAGTGTACAACCGTTAGACATTAGCAAATAGCGACAGGTAGTACCGTTGGCTATTATACAAGGATGACAGTGTACAACCATTGGCATTAGCAAATAGTGATGGATGGTACTGCCGGCTATTATACAAGGACGACAAGGATATTATCATATTAACGACGGGGAGCACCATTGGCTATTATAAAATTAACGACGGTCATAATCGTTGGCCATTAAATTTAAATAAAATTAAAAAAAATAGTAGGAAAGACGACGGTGCTTCAAACTCTACAGTTGGATATCTGTCAGCTATAGTATACCCAACGACAGTATAGCCCACGGTTGACAGGCGACGGTTGAATCGTGGGCATACATATAGACGACGGTAATAATCTTAACTGCTGACGGTATTAACCATGGGCATTGGGCTTCTTTCTACTAGTGAAAGAGATGATAGCCTCAAATAAGATAAGCTTTGAATAGGCAAAACACATTCTTCTGTTTCCCCTGTGGTTTAGTCTCAGATAGTATATAATAGCTTAAGATACTTAAATCCATAAATGTAATATCTCACACCGTTTCACTCTTCATATGGGGCAATCACAAAGTGCATGCGTTAGATAAATCATACTCTTGTTTACTTCATTCTTGGGTTAGCACCAAATATTACTCTCATGGCATTGATACTTGTTTGCTTGGAGAATGCTGGGTTCCCAACAAAATGAATGGGAACCTTGAAAATAGTAAGGTGATGTGTTGGTGAAATAGACTTCAAGAAAGAAGAGAATGCACCAATATCCCCAAAAACATTTTTGGGAATGAAGATTAATGAAATAAGAAACATGACTAATTGAGTATTTTTAAATTGGATTGGATTTTCGAAGCTCCAATTTGTCTAACATTTTGCCTTTTCACAATCTACTCAAGCACAAAAATTAAACTTGCAATCAAGCAAGTGAACTTTCAAAGGATTATTCATGCACTATTTGCTTACAATATTTATTATATCGGTCCATGTTATATTTTGAACTACAAATTAAATGCCATCTTATTTTTGTTTATTTTTTTCAAAAATATCATTGTCATAGCTTTCTCCCATCTAAGTCCCTTCTCCCTCCATATTCTCTCCATATATCTGTTCGAGGAAGCAATAAAAGGTATAAAATAGAAGAACAATAACAACAACACGTGTGTGTGTGAGCTAGGGATGGAGGAAGGATTTATTAATATATATTTAAGTAAAGACTAAAATTATATATTTTGTGAAGGGGTAGAGAAGACCCAACCCATCAAGGCCCATTCCTCTGAACCACCAATGATAGGAGACCAGAGATAGCATCCAGTCACTGCCCCACTTTTTAGCAGTGACCCATACTGAAAGAAGTGCGCATCCCGGCCCACCAAAGTCTAGCCACCCCTTGAGCTACTAACATCCAACGAAGAGTAGGCGGGAGCAACCCTTGGACTTGTCATTTCTTTCACGTCTTAACAAAAGTCTGTTTATTAGGAGTGACAGAAATCAGGCACAAAAGGTAATATTAACATTTATCCATTCATAACTCCATAAGCGGAAGTCTTATTACAAAGTACTCCTTATTACAAACTAGGTGAGGAGCAAAAAAGAGTAACTTGGTTATATTACATTCCAGGTGTTCAACACTAAGAAAACAAAACAACTGGCTTCTTGAGGTCGAAAGATTCTCTCAGCACACCATTCCCCTTAGGCTTCACCCACATCTTGATCACCTAAAAATGTAGGATGTGTGAGCTAACTAGCTCAGTAGGATTCAAATCCTCAACACATAAGAATTAAAATATATGATGATCAAGACAAAAGACTGGTCTGATATCATAGAAGGATAAGTGAATATCTTATCATGGCAGAGGAATCAGAACAGTGGTACCAAATACGAACATGCTCAGGAATTCACAGTGATTCTCATAATTTGGTTCATATATATATTCACACAGGACAGGTAACATGATGACCATAATTAATCAGTATTGATGCAATGCCAAACATTCAATTATCCTTTATAGTTTCGCGCGGACAGTAACGAATTCGGGTGCTCCTCCCAGGGCTGGACCAACCATATTTGCACAGGCATAATAATCATGTGGGGTCTAAGGACCCAATAACTGTCATCATAACTTATTTACAACCAACAGTGGTACTCAAGTATTCAAGTTCTCATGATATAGCAATCTATGAACTCAGGTTACTAAACACAGGAAGTGGTAATAACTAAACATCACTTGAACATGCAGACTTTAGGAGTAACCAAAGAAGAGTATAGGAAACAATGTGAGTGATATCTGTAGTGGCATAATAGTAAATTACCAAGGGAAAGAAGGTGGTAGCTTGCTAGGCTAATAGCTTGAAGTTTCAACAAGAGTTTGTACATAAAAGGGTGTTGAAATACTGGCCATGATAGTATGTGTCGACAGCCAGGAAGTGGCTGTCGACAGGTGTTGGTTCCCAGAACCAGTTTTGTGGGATGGGGACAATACCTGCCGACAGGCATGATCTGCTATCGACAGGCCAGCCCATCTGTCGACAGACAGATGTCATCTATCGACAGCTACTGGAACTTCCAGCAGACTTGAGTTCTGGAAGCAAGGGGTCTGTCGACAGGCGATTTCTATTTGTCGACAACTTCCAGGTCCACTTCCAGAAATGGCTTAAAAAACACTTTAAGGATCTAACCAATGAAACCTATGGACCTAAGCAAGAATAATATCAATTAGAAAGACTTGTTTCTAGCTCTCAAGATCAATTTATACATTGAACAAGATAAATCATAAGGGACACAACCTACACATGAGTAGCTAGAAATTTAGCACAACATGATACTGGGAGAAGAACCTCTATTACGACGGTCATGTGGAAAGATTCCTACAAGATAGACACTTAATTTCAGAAGTATTTAAGAAGTCAAATCCAAAGCCTGAGGGTACAAACACCTAAATAGGAAACGAGCATACTGTTCTAAAGATGTTTGTGGCTCCAAAACAAAGACTATAGCATGTATAACGGCTAAGGATGGAAGAAGAAGGAAGAGAATCCTTCCTGGAATAGAACAAGACTCTTTTTCTTCCCAACGTAAAATGTCTACAACTACTAGAGAAGGAACAGAAGAACTTAAATGCTCAACATGAGCTTCTTTAGCATGTGGAGAAGACAGGAGTGAAGGAGGAAACGAATCCTACCTTACTGAACAAGATAAGAACCTTCACTTGTTCTCAACGAGAGAGTCCACACCCAACAAGACAAAACCTCCCCTAAGGTTGTAGATGCGATAGCAATAGTCACGGCAGTAGCTTCACTCTCAACCAAAGCAGTATAAACAACAGCTCCAGCAGCAACAATTTCTCTAAGGTGAAAGCAGCAACACACTCCCACTGTAACAACTCCAGCAGCAAGGAGTGGAAGGAAGAGGAATGGGGTACAAGAACAGGTGCTGGGAAGGTGTGTGCGATGGAGGTTGGGAGGTTCTTATAAACCCAGCCGCCTTCCATGCACAATGACACCTCCACGCCCAGGTGTAATAGTAAAAACCAACCCTAAACCCTAAACCATTTGATTTTTACTGTTGACACGTTACGCGAGCACTTCCCATGGTTTAACACATAAGGGACACATAAGGGGTTAACGTGTGAAACTCCCATTTAGGTGAGGTGGCTGTCCCGTAGGCAATTTAATTCCAAAAAAATCACCACCGTAAATAGCCCATAAATAAATTGACCCACTAATCCTTATAAATATATTCAAATGATGTCCATTTATGTTAAAATTTCAGCCATAGGCTAATGAAATGGTTTTACAATTATGGTGATTTTATTTTAATTTTTAGAATTTATTTTTTGCCCATCAAAAAATCACCCGAAAAATAGTTACGTCGGCTTAATCTCGAAATCCGTACATCAACAAATTCGGATATTTACATTTCTGATATCACCATATTTTTCTGGAAATTATGGTATTTTCAGATTTCATTTTCATTACAAAATTCTGGTGTCGTCCTGTCGGAGCGCGCACCTCTGAGTACGACACTGATGTAACATTTATTAACACCAATTAATCCTAGATTCTAATTATTTCTATCTCATAATAATAGTTAAGTCCAATAACTATATTATTCATGATTTCCAACAAATAAATTTTCCGGAGTGTTTACAGTTTCCAAAACTGCCCTCTATCCCATCAAACGCCAAGGCCTTGACCTCCTAAGTCTCAATGATACTCTCCACTTCGGCATCAACAGCACGACCACATTCGTAGCTACACACGGCCCTGCAGTGTTAGGGTAGGGCCCAACTTACTATCTTGCATGCCTCTACTCCATTAAGATATGGCATGTCCATCTGTCCAATATGTCTTCACTCCCCCAATGACCAGCAGTGATAGCATGACCCTATCTATGCATCACAGACATAGTTTGTGATCCATCCTTTGCCTAAGGTCATTCTAATCTAGCATGTATCTCCAACTACCCACAACAATCAGACAATATGGCTCAAAGAAGGGCAACATGTATGGAGGACCCTTGACACATAAAAGAAGATGAATAACATACAATGTGAGGCAAAACTCAAGTTTTGGACTTTCACACCTACACATAAGAGCAATAAAGCTCTCTCCAACTCTTCACCCTTGTTCCGCTTAGTTTCTTGATTTGGGTGTCAAATGTTTTCCCCTGAGATTTCTCCTAAGGTTGTTCAACCATCCTTGTTGGCTACAAATGCAAGTGACATTCTTTTCATCAACAAATTTAAAGGCATATGGAGATTTGACAATAGAAGTTCAACAAGCATTTTCTATATAGAGGAGAGAGGATTTATCATATATGGTTAACATTTTTCATTTTTGTTAATTTTTAATACTTAATACTTATATTATATAATACTAATAAAACTATAATACATTTGATTTAGCCCCTATCATTTGGTTTTTTTTTTGAACCGAATTATGAGCATCTTACAAATATGAACACTAACAAATAAACAAATAATAATAATAATATAACTGTTTGGGTAATCTTTTATTATTAGGTCTTTAATATTGTCCCCGTGTGTAGGCGGGATTGATATTGAGTGAGGTGCACAGAGGGGAAGGGGTTCCGAGAATAAGCGAAAGTCTAAGCAATGGCATTTTGCGTATAGCTTGAGCTAATTTTTCTCATTAAAGAGAGGACTTTAATATCTTTTATTGTGATTATTACACACTCAATGGCAACCAATGCCTGGTTAATATAAAACATGGCTTGATTGGTTCAGTTTAGAGTCATTTCAATCCAAATAGAACCAAATCGATTCAAGTTTAGTAACGAACCAAACCAAAGCGAAACTCATAAATCGAACCGAACTGAATCAAACAAATTCAGTTTGGTTCAGTTTACAATTTGGCCTCTTGGCCTTTTGTTGGGACTATTGGTTCTTCCTAATTTTGTAGTTACTAACTATTTAGACGTAAGTTTTGTGGAGGCTATTTTCAGCCTTCTAGGTCTCTAGACTAATCATGGCGCATCAAGACAGCTAAGCTCTGGCCATCAAGCCATGTGTCCTCGGGTTTAGCCATCGGCTTCCGAACATGTTTTGGCCGCCAAGCGCCTAAGGGCCCCAGGGGTAGTCTCCGGACACCTCACGGCTTGTTCGAGTTGGACGTGACCTTCTGGGCAGACCACAAGTCTTCTGTTCGAACCCCCTGTAGCCTATCGACTGGGACATCGAACACCGAGCAAGATTACCAAGCGCCGAGCACCGCACAGCCTAGTCCGAGCAGGTCCCTGCGCGACGCCCCTTGGTCTGCAGCCCTTTGCCTACCAACGACAGTTAATACGACGGCACGACACATGTCTCATGGTTAGGGGTATTAACGATGGAGAATCCCAACAGGCACCTCAAACGGACAACTCCTCACCTAGCTAGGGACTCCAACCGACATGTCCCTTCGATCATCATTGAAGGAGATTGTGTCCGGACCCTTCATCTCCCTTGCCTATAAAAGGCACAGGTAGTCCTCATGCAAAGGTACGCAACCTTTCCCACACACACTCCTCCACACGCGGACACACACTAGAGAACCTTCCATTCCCGCGTCCTCTACAGTCTGACCTGACTTAGGCATCGGAGGGTTCTCTCCGGTTCTTCAACCGAGCCCCCTTTGATCCTTCTGGGTTTTGCAGGCCTTCGTCCACACCGGCAACAGTCTATTCCATCTTTCCTTAGTGGAGGCCCGTTCGACTCAGGACCGAGGATGAAACAAGGTCCACAAGTTTTTAAACTTGTCTTATTATTTTGCTATAGATTTTTAGTCTTTTGACAAGTTGATATTTATGAATTAATCAAATTAAATTTAAAGAGCTAAAAATCTCAAATTTAAAAAGATAAAAAAATCAAGATTTTGAACTTTTGACTATGGACTTTTGGGCTATCATAACATCCTAATTTATTTTCTAAAAAGTTGTTCTCCTGACAAGACAACTAGAGCTAACTTTTACATCTATGTTCAAAAAGTATAATATAAAAATCAGTGAGAAAAACAGTAAAACTAAAAAAACAGTGAGAAGATAGTGAAAATAAAAAATCAGTGAAAAAACTAGCGAAAAAAGATCAGTAAGAAAAACAGTGAAACTAAAAACCAATAAGAAAAATAGTGAAAATAAAATTCAGTGAGAATAGAAATTAGTGATATAATAGTGAAGATAAAAAATATTCAAAAAATAATGAAAATAAAAATTAATGAAAAAATGATGAAAATAAAAGTCAGTGAGAAAACCAGTAAAAATAAAAATGAGTGAGAGAATCAGTGAAAATAAAATTTAGCAAGAAAATTAGTAAAAATAAAAATAAATGAAAATACAAATTAGTAAAAAAGTTAAAAGTTGCTAAATATTAGCAGAAAATATAAGTATAAAAATCAGCTGATTTTTGGGGGGGGGTAAAATTAAGTTAGTGAAAATGAAAACAAGAAAAAACCAGTAAGAAAAAACTACTAAAACTTGATTAGATCTATTTAGTTCATTGTTGAAATAAGCATAAGTGTACTTGAAAATAATGGAGATTTGATGAGAGAGGAACCAGCATGGCTCCTTAGCAAGCCATTTATAATCCTATATCATAGCTAAAATAGCTACATAGGGTTTCAATTTTCTAGTTTTCATATTAATTCGTAGAAAATTATTTTAAAAAACATTCTTATCATTTCTTAGAAAGGAATGAGAAGCCATGTCTAAAGACCTCTGAAAGGGTCTACATTTTCGATTGTATTTTTGGGAACACCAGTTGTGTAGGTTTACTACCCTGCTAAGTGATTGTCACGGTATCTTCAAAAATGAAATTTAAAATAAAAACATAGATAAAGAAGAGAAATGATATGATGGAGTTGGGATCAAAGAGAAAGAAAATCATCATTTTCAAAAAGACTTCTAGAACCAATTCTCATGAAATGAATATAAAGAAAGAGTAGTAGAATTAGTCGCTAGGCTTTTATGAATAATGTCACAAGGTAATGGTCAGCAAAGCTCAAAGAAAAGAATGCTACTACAGGTGAAATATATATGATGATCAATCTACTTGCACGGATATTATTAGATTTAAATAAAAATTTTTAATTACTATATATAAATAAATAGATAATTATTTAAAAAAGAATAGAACAATTTGATGATAAGATCTACTCAAGGAATGATAAAATAACTATCATGGAGTGTCAAACAAATTTATTTATTTTTCAAAAAATTAGCCAAAAAAAGTTCACTTGCACTATGTATTTCTAGCATTTAAACATCTAAATTACAAATTTATTTCTTACAACTATCAATTTCATTAGAGTAATGTTAGCTGCACGTATATCCGTGTATAAATCCACGCTGGAATCACCGGTGTAGCATTTTATTGGGCCACGTGGAAAGTGTTCTCGTCAGTAGCCCAGCACACATCACATGCACGCGCGTCTTCCCGAGGCCCGCCATCATGAAACCGTCTGCCAGTATTAAATTCACTACAGGACAATATGATGATCGATTGGAGTGACCTATTTGTCACTAGAATCCACTTATTTGTCACTGAATCACTTAAGACATGAAGTCACCTATTTGTCACCAGTGGTGATCTATTGTCACTGGAATCAACCTATTTGTCACTAGAATCAATCTATTTGTCACTGAAACACTTAAGACGTGAAGTCAGCTATTTGTCACCAGGAGTGACCTATTTGTCACTGGAATCAATCTATTTGTCACTGGATTCAACATATTTGTCACTGAATCACTTAAGACACGAAGTCACCTATTTGTCACCGGGGGTGATCTATTTGTCACCGGAATCAACCTATTTGTCACTGGAATCAATCTATTTGTCACTGAATCACTTAAGACATGAAGTCAGCTATTTGTCACCAGGAGTGACTTATTTGTCACTAGAATCAACCTATTTGTCACTGGAATCAATCTATTTGTCACTGGATTCAACCTATTTGTCACTACTTAAGACAAGAAGTCACCTATTTGTCACCAGGGTGATCTATTTGTCACTGGAATCAACCTATTTGTCACTAGAATCAATCTATTTGTCACTGAATCACTTAAGGCATGAAGTCAGCTATTTGTCACCAGGAGTGACCTATTTGTCACTAGAATCAACCTATTTGTCACTGGAATCAACCTATTTGTTACCGGATTCAACTTATTTGTCACTCTAATTCACGACTCTATGTGATCACTTAAGACACGAAATCAATTATTTGTCATCAGAATCAACTTATTTGTCACCACAGAAATCTATTTGTTACTAGAATCAACATATTTAATATCAGAAGAAATCTATTTATCACCAGAGAAACCTACTTCGTGACTCCATGAGAAATTTTGATTTCCGGTCCAAAAATACATTTTGAATTATTAAATATATCTCTCACTGTGCTGGACTACTGACATGAGCACTTTCCACTGTGCTGGGCAGTTTTCATGATGGTGGGCCTCGGGAACATGCGTGTCCAGGTAGAGGTGTGTGCTGAGCTGCTGACGTAGCATTTTACATGGCCCAATGGAAGCGCCCCGTGATTCCAGCGTGAAATTTATACCCGTGTGCACGTGCAATTAGCATTTCTCATTTCATTATCATCTTTCTCAATTTTGTGGGGAGTAGAGGGCTTGGGTTGGAGGGGGAGGGGGAGTTGTGGTTACAACTCATTGTTGTGAGAGAGAGAGAGAGAGAGGAGAGAGAGAGAGAGAGAGAGAGAGAGAGGAGAAGAGAGAGAGGAGAGAGAGAGAGAGAGAGAGAGAGAGAGAGAGATAGAGAGCGAGAGAGAGAGAGAGAGAGAGAGAGAGAGAGGAGAGAGAGAGACCAGTTGATTTAACAATGAAATTTATTGGTCACTGATTTCTAGGTGCAAAGTAAAAGATGATGCCAAGCTTTAGGGTTCCATGTGCCCTTCAGTTGGATCTTCAACACCCAAGGTAGGGTGTGACCTGTGAAAAATATTTAAGGCAAGGTTTGGAAACTCCTATTGGGGTTTCAAATCTATAACGACTCTAGATACCAGTACTTAATAAGGATTCATATCTGGCATTGCCACCCATGAGTCTAAAGACTCAGAAGGGTTAAGTGATAGTCTAGAGAGGTATGTAAGTGACGAAGCAATAAAAAATAATACTAAATAACAACAGTGTACTTAGTAATAAGCTTTCAATTAATAACTCAAGTATGCACACCCCGAGAGCTAGTACTCGATTACGCTGCTTAACAAGGTTCCAGTTCTAGGTAGAAATTACATCATATATACAAGATTAATTCCTAGAAAAGGAGAATAGGTGTGAGCCTCAAATCATCAACTCAGTAAGACCTTTCCTTAAAACACAGAGTAAAATGCAAATAATAGAAAGATCCGTATTTATATTATAAAGTATTTTATTAATGGGATTATGCATGAACTAATAGTTCGAAAGCAAAATGGTAAGTAATCCCACAAGACAAGTAAATATCTACTAATCTACATGTCTCACAGAAATCACGTGAAATTGGGAGTCAAAAAGTAGTACATTAACAGAAATATGCATTAAGCCACATATGAAAGTAGGACCTTAATAGCTTTACAAGAACATAAATAACTAGTAATTTCTACGAATCTCATAGAAACCATGTGAAAAACATAATGAATTACTAGTCTCTACAAATACTACGAAAAAATCACGTGAAACTAGGAGCTAGGGTACGACGCTATAAAATAGGTCAAGGGAGAATGGCTCGCGACACCAACTCCTGACCAAAACAAGTGCTTACAACAACCCCACCGTTCGCAATTAACAACACCACCTCTCGACTACTACAACCAAGCCTTTCTTCCTACCACTTGTAGGGGCATGGAGAACAACCTGTAGCCCAACAAACTGCCATCTCACACCTGACTACCCTTGGGGCTAAGTGTGAATAGAGTATGAAGGATTAGCGGGAATCTTCTAGATAATCGCTTATGGTTTTCTTAGGGGCTGAGAAATCTAAATTTTATTTAATATCCCAAAATAATTTTTTATTCAAAATTTAACCTTCGACTTTTAGAAATTATAGATATACCCTTCCCAAAAACTTTTATGATTGTGTATATACTTTTAGTTCATTTCTCGAGAGCATTTACGTACACACTTATTTCCAATGACCATTCACCAATCTCAAGGCTCTATTTACCCATATGCCTAATAATGAAGATCTGAAAAATACTGGATGTCACATTACTAGCACCTTAAAAAAAAAACTTTGTCCTCAAAGTTTACTCCAAGGTACATAGTTGATCTATGATAATATATCTAGTTCCATCAACATGGGAAGGTCAAACTGGCACCCTTTTAACCTCAAAGACTTTAGCTTTAGCATAACATTTACGTGATCTACCCTTGTAAACTACCACCTTAAAAGTTTCTTCCTTAAGATTTACTTGAGATGTGTTTCTTGTGATGAGCTCAGAACAAAATACACATCCGAGCATGCAAAACATACCTAAAGATCTTCCCACAAAAGATGCAAAGTTGCACTGTGAATCTATTCGGTGTGCTATAGTGTTCTGTGATGAGAAAGACCAACAATGGCCCCCACATTCATGGATGTGTTGCTTGTGACGAGCTCAGAACAAATCACACATTCAAGCAAGCAAAAGTTGTTAATTTAGATGGACACTAGCAAGTCTTTTAAGAGTAATATACACTTTTAAGATGTAAAATAAATGATTAGATGGTAAAATTATTTTGGTGTGGTTGATTTATATAAGGGATATAGCAATGCATGACATGGGCCTATCTGCAGACACTATAGTAAGTTGATGATAATGAGAGCCTAAGTTGGCTGACACTTATGGGCCTTATGCCAAGAACAACGGTTCGGTTTGGTCTGGTGTTGGCCAAAAAATTGGCCAACCCAAATCGAACCGAATAAGGGCGGTGAGTCGAATCAAACTCAATTGAACCAAAATTATTTGGCTCGGTTCTGTTCAAATTGATTTTTTTAAAATTTAAATCAATATAATTAAATATATTAATATTTTTATATTGAAAATAAAAATAAAATTTAAAATATGTCTATTTATTTTTAAATATAGTCATATAATTACTTTTTTAATATACATAATATAAATATTTTATAAATATTATCATAATTATATTAAAATTTGATTTATTCGGATTCGAAGGTTTAGTTTGATTTCATAATGTGTGAAATCGAATTGAAATGAATTTTGATTCAAATCGAACTGAACCGGCCAATTCGATTTGGTCTAGTTCGATTCTTTGGTTTGAACCGAAGTTTGAACAACCCTAAAGTGCACTGGTGATGAAGCAACCTTTTCAACCAAGAAAGATTTTGAGACTTCATAGGCCCATTTTGTACAATGTTGGACTATTGCGATCGAGATCAATCCAGTGGATTTGAGGCCCAATTATGATTCTCAAACCCATCAAACCAATTTGAGATATGCATACAAGTAAAGTAAGAAAAAGATTAAGAGATGTGAACCACCTGCGTGTTGGGCAAATCTATTATGCTTTGTAATCCAAAAGACTTCGAAGTGCAAGTAAAATTTCATATTATGCCAAATCGGATATTGTAATCACCACAGACGGTGTCAATGAAGAGGTCAGTCCGACCTACGAGCACTTTGATGGGTGAACCTTTGGGGGCTTGAGCCACTCAAGTTTTAATGGAGGTCGAGGAAGTAAGAACTTGCGCACATTTGAAGTTGACAAGACCTGTAAAGAAAGTCAAATCTAGATACGTGTTCTCGAGACCAATCCTTCAAAGGTCAAGCCAATATTCTTGGCTTTGCCCGACCTGAAGAGGAGGATGAGGAATGTTGGTACGTAGAGAGAAGAGAGAAAGTATTGAGTTGGACTATATTTGACATGTGTCCTTATCTTACATGAATATATTGGCCTTCCTTTAAAGGTAGCTAAGAGGAGGGAGAAAAGGGGAGGCGAAAGCTGATATAGGATTCAAGTCCTTTTGGAGACTTCTCCCCTTCCTCCATCTCCTTCTTCTTTTAGCCTCAGTTTGGTAACGAGTTAACTTAAAGTAACTCAAAGTTAACTCAGATTTAACTCAAAATATAGTTTGGTAATAAAAAAAATTTAACTCAAGTGAGTTAGATTAAAAGTGGGTCAGATGTGAGTTAACTCACATTTTCCAACCCCCTCTAGAGGTGGATTGGAGTTAACTCAAGTGGGTTAACTACCTTTTTCTCTTGGCGTTACACAACATTAATTTCTACTTTCTCTTTTCTCAACACAACATTAATTGTTACTTTTTTTTTCAAGTCACTTTTTGATATGAAAGTGGGTTAACTCACTTTATCTTGCCAAAGCAAAAGTGGGTTAACTCACTATAGTTAAACTAGGTTAACATACAAGAAAACAAACTAAAAAATGAGTTAACCCTATATAACTTTAGTCATGGGTTGGAGTTAACTCTAACCCCAACCCATTACCAAACTGAGGCTTAATGGCCATGGCTAGCACAGGGTTTATCACTTCCCAACACACACCAACCATTAAGAATAATGTTTCTATCTTTATAACAGAGAGAACTCTTATTTGTTTCTAGATAAGAGCAACTTAGACTCTTCAACATGTAAAGCCATCAAAAGTATTGGAATGAATTCAAGTCAAGTTCCAAACCATGTTCCTTTCTCTTGTAAAATATTTCAATTACTTGAGAGACCTTATTGTGGACGATCCATTTCCCGCACCCCCGTCGGAATGTGGAATCCTCCGTTGGTTCACGAATGTCGCTGAGCTCTCGTTGGCGATGATGGGTCGCTGGTTGACCTCGTTGACTCCCCGGTTGACTGAGTTGACTGAGGAGGAAACAAAGAAAACCAGAATGGAGGGAGATGTTTGTGATTGCCAGGGCCTTACCTGTGCCCAAGGGAACGTTGTGATCGCGCCGGTGCAGTAGCCTCGCGCAGCGGATGAGTGTGGGATTCCAACTTCTCTTCCTTCAGCCGGCCAAAGGAAGAGAGCTCCACAGTTTTCTTCAGAGTGTTCCTACCACAAAAGAAGCTCTATTAGACTCAAATGCGGTGTAGTAAATGTTCAAAATGAAAGAGTAAAGCCCAAAGGCGAGTCCTGTACCGGTTGCGGACTTGAGAAGAGGGGTGGCCAAATGTTATGACCACCCTTCTTCTCTCTGTTTTTTGGTTGGGAAACCCCTTTCTAGGTGTGTAGGAAGGTGCCCTACGTGCCTAGAGTGTGTGGGAATGTGTGTGTAACATGCAAAAGCTAAAGGGAAAGGAAGAGAAAGAGAGGAAGAGGAGGGAGATGATCCTCGTTGCTGTGGCATTGCTGACTCCTTGTGGGGCTCCTCCAGCTCGAGATGAAGCCTCCTAGACGTCCCAAGTGATGAGAGAAAGAACAAGAAGAGTGGTGGAAGATATGGTGCAATTTTCTCTCTCTTCTCTCTAAGTGGCAAAGTGTGGACCTCCAGCCTCTCCCCCCTTCACTTAGAAGGCCAAGGGGGGGGGGGGGGGGGTTAAATAGACAGTGGGGTCGGAGTTCAGAGGCTTTGGATGCTCAAGTGTGAAGAAACATACTTGCACACTTGGCAATCCATGTATTAAAGCTCCAACCAATGAGGAGAGGCCAAGTAGGATTTTTACTGGGTCAATGGGGTGCCAAGGTGGCCCATATGCCCGTTGGGAATGGCTACATGCGTTGCATGGCCGAGAGAATGGAGTAAGTGGGCTAGATTCTCAGAATAGTTGTGCAGACCTGGTAAACCATGTTGACGTCAACAGATCTTGCCGCCAATACCATGCAGGTATCCACCGATGTGGATGCCAATATAAGTAAACGTCCAGGAGGCTTGCCGTCAACATGTAGTCAGCGGCCATCAATGTTGCCGTCTACATGGCATCCGAGGCAAGTCAACAAATGGTCAAACGGGCTTTATTGGGCCATAGAACCACGCGGGGATGGGCTAAATCTCGCGTCTACACTTATGAGATGCTGCATATCTTTTCAAAAGAATTGTGAATATTCTCTCATTAACAATTAGATCACATCTCTCTTGAGGGAGCATTATCAAACATTTGTTGTATGAGCTCATTCGGCTTCATTCTTCCAAGAATATCCAACATTTCATTTGTATGCTCAATAGCCATGGGGATATCCTTGTTGACCAAAGACCCAACTGAAGAAAGACAACCAATTTCCAGTTAGAGTGATGTCTCTAAAGGACTTCCATAACTGCATCCTCAGTCACTTAGAAGCAAGTTTCATTGAGAATTGATTCTAGTTCACAAATGTCTCTAATAGACTTGAGAATCTTTTGGAACACAATAGCCTCTTCTGAAGTCTATTTGTGGTATCCATATAGTTAATGTTTGTTCAAATAAAGATTTTGCTCCTACCAAATTAAGTCAGTAAAAATCTAAGTGACCTAGCTAGATTCTTATATAGTTGTACGCAAAAGTAGGTAAGTTGAAAAGTAAGTTTATCAAGTGCATCATTGTCAAGGCGTCAAGGCGTCCTAAGATGCCTACTTAGTATCGCCTTATTTTCTCTTTAAAACACATATTGACAAAATTACATAAAATATGCACTATATAGTGGTTGTAGGCGAGTTTGTAAGTGTGAGAGAGAGATTGATAGACAAGACTAGGCTGCAGATTATCCGATGGAGAGAGAGAGAGAGAGAGGCAAATGTGGGCTCCTACTTCCACTCTCAATATGGTTGAGGTTTCTACACACACTAAGCTAAATTTACACTCACCAGTGTTTCAAACACCTAACACCGGGGACCACTTACAAATCAAACACATAATTGAATTCAATTACAACACAAAAAGGAAACAAATTAAGGTTAGCAATGGAGGTGGGTTTCCTATTGCAAGAATAAAGTAGCTAAGAGGATACAAAGAGAGAGAATATTTTGTTGGAAACTCAGTACATGCAACACTCCTAAAACATTCTCTTCTCATGGGAACCTCAACCACTTGGTTATTCTCATGGGATCTCTCTCTTGCTACTTGCATAGAGTGGTTAGGTGGTTGTTCCCTAGATTGAATGTAGAATAAGGTGAATGACCCTCTATTTATAGGAGATGAGAACCTTATGTAATCACAGGAATGTGACCTTCCTCAAAACACAACAAGAATTCATATAGAAAATATGGAAAATGATCACAATTGCCACCTAGTAGATTGCCTAAACATATAAACCGGAATAAAAAACTAACTTACTAGGAAAAGGGAAGAGAGAATGCTACTTTGTCGCGATGGGGCTTGATGCGATAGTCATGTTGTAGCGACCGTACGATCTGACATGATATAAGTCACGACCAGGGATGCCGATGCCTTCTATCAGAGGTACGAGAGTTGAGGGTGAACCTCCTTCCCTTTCTCCGACCAGCTAGAGAAGAGAGCTCTTTGTCTACTCTTCGTGAAAAACCTGCCAAAATAATGAAATAACCAAAGAAGCCTCGATTAAATTACTTTCAAGTTTAATATCTATATGAAATGGAAAGGAGAACGAGAGCATGGGAGGAACAAACCTGGGGGGTGTTTGGAAACCCCTAGGGTTGTGGAAAACAAGTGTGTGAATGTGTAACTATCTAAGAGCAAACAACATGCATAGAAGAGGGGAAAAAAGCAAGAGAGAAGGTGAAGGGACCTAAAGGGCGACTCCCTGACTGAAGATGAAGCTATCTCCTAGCCCCACGCTCTAGATGAGGAAAGAAAAGTGGGGTTATGGTGAAAGGGATTGAGGGAAAGAGAGGAGGAAAGTGAGAGCTACGAGCTAAGGGGAAGTTCTAGAATGATTTTAGCAGCACTTCGTGGTGGATTCGGGGTCTTACCTTGGGCAGGGATGAGGGCATGGTTTTATAGAGAGGGGAGAAGCTAATCTCATTTATAAAGGATAACGACCCTAAAAGGATATAAAGTCAAGTAAATCCTCAAGGGAAGAGTCCTAGGAAGGGTCTAGGGAAGGATAGACCCTATCTCTGCAGCTAGAGATCGTCCCAAGATCATTGAGATAGAGATAAGCCTTGATAGGATAAGAGAGAGAGAGAGAGAGAGAGAGAGAGAGAGAGAGAGAGAGGAGAGAGAGAGAGGAGAGAGAGAGAGAGAGAGAGAGAGAGAGAGAGAGAGAGAGAGAGAGAGTGTTACATAACCCAACCCATGCAAACTCCTCTCACGACGCATCATAGGGGAGTGACAAGGCTTGTCGCGACCCACAGACTCGTCGCGACACTGATAGTACACAGATGGATATGTATGGGTTGTCGCGACGACAGGATAGGCAGCGACAATGATGACTCACCCTCTAGGCCCGTCGTGAAATAGTTCTGGATCTGAAACCCTAATTTCCAATATGGACACAGACTTTTAAGTGATAAATGGATGAAAAAAACTGAAAATTGACCTTAATGGGCTCAAGATAAGCTAACAAATGGGCTCAAGAGAGTGACCAACTTGGGGCACACTATAAGAATATGAAATATGACTAGACTTATAGGTAAGAATTGGGTGTTTACACCTTGGGACCAAGAAATTGAGTTTGAGAGAGTCTTTTAGCCTACTTTGATAACAAGTTTTGTATCTTTGGGTTAAAATACCAAGGGGTAGATTAATCTACTTTTTTATCTAAAGTAGAGGTAGGCAAGTTATGCAAAGATACCTTACCTCACTAAAAAGGTTGGGTAGAATTATCCTGACTTACCTCTGGTTAAACTGGCCATATCCCAAGTTAACATATATATGTCATGTTGTCAAACTCACATAAAATTTAACCAAAAATGCTTTTGTAAATTAAGCTGCCCAAATTTGTTTCCAAACAGTTGTCCTTAAATGAAATTAAAAAAATCTTTTGTTCGAGTGTTGACTTATGATATGGTGGCTTTTGATAACACTTATTTAAAATGTCTAAATTCTAATTTATCATCAAATCTCTAAATCTAAAACTTAAAAAGTACTTAAATATATTAAGACATGAAAAAAGAGTTGTTTGATAACTAACTTAAATAACATATGAAGACAATAAGACACATTCTGGCATTCGATGGTCGGTAGCCGACAGTTGGCATCTAGCGTCCGACATTTGGCTGTCAGAGCCCGATGGTCAGCGGCCAGCCTGACGACTGGTGCCCGACGCTCGGCGGTCGGCGTCCGACGGTTGGCCACCAAAGCCTGGCGCCGACCAGCATCTGGCTTCCCAACGGTCGGAGGCTGGCAGTCAGAGCTCGACCACGGTGCCCAATGGTCTGCACTCGGTGTTCGGTGGTCGGCATTTGGTGGTCAGCGTCCGGTGGGCAGCATCCGGCGGTCGGTGCCGGACGCCCAGTGACTCAGTAGTCAGTGCCTGGCATTTGGCGTCCACTGATCGGTGTCGGCCGGTTGCCCCCGACGGTTGGTACCCGATGCTCAGCGGTCAGTAGTTTGTGTCCTGTGGTCGACGCCCGATGATCGACACCCAGCGGCCAGTGGTCTACGTCCGGTGGTCGTCGCCTTGAGGTCGGCACCTGACGCTCGACAGTCAGTGGTCAGCGGCTTGACAGTCGGCACCTAACAACCAGCTCCCGACGTTAGGCGACCGACGGACTGGCATTCAGCGCTCGACTCCCAGCGGTCGGAGCCTGGAGCCCGGCCGTTGGTGCCTGGCACACGATGGTCGGTGCTCCGGGCCCGACGGTTGGCAGTTGGCGTCGGGCGATCGGCACCCGACACTTAGCGGTCGGCGCCGCGTGTCTAGCTATTGGTGTCAAGGTCTGACAATTGGAGTCCGGCGGTTCGCATCGGCGTTCGACTCCCGATGCTCGACGCTTGGCCGTCGGTGCCTAGCGGTCGGCGTATGGCACCAGGCAGTCGGCGTCCAGTGCTTGACAGTCAGATCCGACGCCTGATGTTAATGTTCGGCTGTCAGCGCCTGGCGTTCGACAGTCAGTGCCCAGAGTTTGACAATCTGACTGCCAGAGGTTGGTGTTCGAGGCCTGGTGATCAGTGCCAGATGCTCTTGCGGCGACGTCCAGAGGTCAACGTCGGGTGGTCGGCACCTGATGTCCGGCGGTCGGTGCCCGCCACCTGGCTATCGGTGCTCAGGTTCGGCAGTTGGAGTTTGGCACTCGACGTCTGACGTCCGACTCCTGATGCCCGATGCCTAGCGGTCGGCACTTGGTGATCGGCATTTGGGACGTCTGTCGATGTCCGGCTTTCGGCACCCGGCACCCGACGTTCGACAGTCGGCGCCTAGATTCTGACGGTTCGACGATTGGAGGTTGGTGCCTAGCGTCAGACGATCTGGTAGTCGGCGTCTAACAGGACGACGTTGGCCACTGAGAGTCAGAGGTCGGGAGTCGAGCACCGAGCATCATGAGCAGGGCGCTGACCACCTACCTCCGACGCCAGGTGCTACCTGCTGAGGGCTGAGAGCCAAAAGCGTTAAATGTCTGAAAAAAAAAGGTGGCATATGCTTCACTTTTTTTAGGAGGAAAATGAGAGAATAGATGTTCATCTAGACATAATTTTAGACGTTTTATCAAACAGTCTGAAAATATAATATCTTATCACTTTAGACATTAGATATCTATTAAGTATTATCAAACACACCCTAAATGTCGAAATCTAGATATCTTCCTGTACATCAACAATCATCTATGATTACTGAATAAAATAATAGATTATGTGGGGATATATATGATCTTATCTAAACATCCTTGAGATTCCACGCGTGATGATCTCTTAAAATGTTACATTGTATAAAGAGAATTTGAATTTTGGGATTTTGAATGTTTATGTGTCACCATTTCGCTAAATGTAAATATTTGTATGTGCATGACCCGACCCTCTTATGTAAGTAAGAACAAAATTCAGTTTTGGCTTCATAACTTTTAAGATTTGTAAATATAGATAAAATGAAATTTGAATTATATTTAAACTTAGAATGTCATGATACATATCAGTAAGTATAAAAAAGGTAATGAGATTCGATTTTTGTTATCTTTTTGTAATTATCAAACATGATTAAATAAAGGTGATTTGCGAATTAATTACTCATAACCGGTCAATAGCTGTTGCAATCAATAGTTAATGCATTCTATTTTTTTTTTCAAGGTGTAGTACCCTTCATATTCTTTTGTCCATGTCAACTTTTGGAGTCTTCTTGAAGTATCCATAAAGTTAATGCGTGTTGAAATAAAGATTTTGCTCCTACCAAAGTAGATAAAACTCTGAATGACCTAGGGTGTTATTTTGTTGTATGCAAAAGAGGGTAAATCATGGAAAATATCATCAATAAAAGAATTTCAAGGAAAATTAATAAACATAATCTTTTATTTTGCAGATAGAAAATTAACATAATGGTTTGTCCAAGTAACTTATGTCAAGAGCATATGGGAGATTCAAGTATCTTTATGGCCATACATGCTAATCAAACAACCCAGCCATGGGATTTGACCATTTTTTGAGGTCTCCTAGATTTTTATCTTCAAAAGATCTTCAAGTTCCATAGCTCCCCCTTAGAAGATGACCCTTCAAACCTTCAAAAACTCCATAAATCTTGTAGCATTTTCTTCAGATCTTCAAGTATCTTCAAGATCTAACTTGACCTCATCTCTCCAAACTTTCAAATATGCAAAAACATCACAAGAAAAGTACCAAAATCAAGAACATTCTCTATGCACATGGTGGCTATGGTGAAAGGGTAAAGGGTATCTCCCAAGAACAACACAAAATATTCGCCCTTCTCACATCCAATGTCGTAAAAAGAAGAGAGTTTACATAGGGGATTACTTTTAGGACGAGAAATCGGTGCCCCACATGCCAAAAGCATGACAAAAAGATAAAAATGGCCGGAAACGGTCGATCGCGGCCATAAAGCGCTCGACCCCTAGGATCTTGTACCAAAAAACCGTGGTTTGGGAAAAGCGATTGACCTCTTCAACCTGAGGTGGTCGACCTCTAGGTTAGACTGTGGAAGAGCAACACTATGAGAAAAATTGTTAAGTGCCCTATTTCATTTTGCACTTGTTTTGTACCTATTCACAAAACTTTGCACAAACTCTATATACCTCAAATATGAGTTAGCGATCAATATATCAAAATTTGGTATCATATGGAAGTGTATATGAAACATTTAAGCTCAACTTATTACAGTTATTTAAAGTTAAATCATGGTTGTTCAAATCTTTTTTGTCATTATCAAAATCAACACCTAGGGAGAACATAGTTAATGTTGGGTCAGACTAATTTTGAGATGATTAATTATGTTCTTATCATCTTCATTCCCTTTTCATTCTTGATGACAATTGACAGAATATGACCAGTACCCAGATAATCAACAATCACTTTATTTGTTTAGTCTGGAAGCTTCACAGTTGAATCCACATGAACTGAAACCTAGAGGTGCCTATGACTCTTTTGCAAGTTTGACTGCATAATTAGTGGGTGGGTCATCTAATTAAGTGGGAAAGGATGAGGTGGGCAGTCAAAGATTGTTGGTAAAAGGTGGAATTTGATGTGCTATGGCTCAATGTATGCAAGCTTTTATTCCCAATCCTAATATTAGATGAAAAGGTCTTATAAATGGATGGGCACAATTAGTTTAATTGGTCTTCATCAACCCATAAATTTAATTAGTAGCTAACTTAGAGTTGGGTCTTTGATTTATCTTGATTTGACATTACTGATGAGATTGGGGTTTATTTAATTTTTCCCTCACCTTTGTACTCTTCTTACTGTTGGATCCCTAAAGTTTTGATGAACACAAAACACTCACTATGTTTGCTAACAAGTTTGCAAGTTGAATGCAAAAAACAGGTAATTTCACAAGGGCAAGAGGGCTTTCAAAGAAGTCCATTTTGGTTCCTGGCTAAAGGAGTCGACCATAGGATATGAAGGAGTCGACCCCAACTGTTCTCAGGTATTCAGAGTCGACCCCAGAGTTATGAAGGAGTCGACCTCTCAAGAAAGAAGATGGTATGGCCTATGTAGAGTCGACCCCGGCTTTCTAAAGGAGTCGACCCCAGTTCTGCTCAGCTGTTTGGAGTCGACCTCCAGTTTGTGATGGAATCGACCTCTGTTCAACCCCTTGTCAATCTTCTGAAGCAGAGTCGACCCCGACCTTTAAAGGGAGTCGACCCCGATCAGGCTCAGTTGTTCAGAGTCGACCACAACTCTCTAAAGGAGTCGACCTCTGCCCAGTATAAGCTCTTTTGTCCAAGAGGAGTTGACCTCAACTTTCATTGGAGTCGACCTCGAGCTGAATTGAAGTCGACTCCAGCAAAAGGTGGAGTCACCCTGACATGCTGACCTGTTCAAAAAGCAAGTTTGAACACCTTTTTGACCAACACCACTTTCCACACTCTCCCAAACGAATACTTCTTTGGAAAGGCTATAAAAAGGACACCTGAGGGAACCCTAGGCAAGGAATTTCGTAGAGAAGAGAGCCACCCTCAAGAGTTTCATCTAAAGCTTCTCTTTCTAAGCTTTTCACCTTCTTGAGCTTCCACCTACTGCATACTTGAAGAAGGGACTCTTTGGAGGAGATCTTTTTTTCTTCAGAGCTTCAACAACATCTAGAGATCTTTCTCACAGCTTTTCATCTGCCATTCCTTGATCTATCTTTATTTACATTGTGTTTCTTGCTTTGTATTTTTGCCTTCTGGGTTGAAGGATGGTTGGGGTTGCATACCCAACTTGTGTGCTTTGGTGAGCTGGGCACCGCATCAACCAGCGGTTTGTTGGTGAGCTAGGCACCGTATTAACTAGCGGTTGTTGGTGAGCTAGGCACCGTATTAACTAGCGGTTTGTTGTGAACTAGACACCGTATTAACTAGCGGCTTGTTGGTGAGCTGGGCACCGCATAAACTAGCGGGTGTAGTTCAACTCTTTGAGAGGGTAAATCTCACCGTGTTGGTGAGGACTGGACGTAGGTAGATCAAAGGGGGTCTTACCGAACCAGGATAAAATCAGTGTCTCTTTGTGTGCTTGCTTCTTTTTTCCCTCTCTTTTCTATGCTCTGTTCAGTATCTTTATTTCTACATTAGTTTTCATTGACCATTCAAGACAAGCTTTTAATAGCCCTATTCACCCCCCTCTAGAGCTAGTCATAGTCTTGATCCTTTCATTTGGTATCAGAGCTTGGTCACTAGTTTAAAGGGTTTTACAACCTCTAGTGTGGATTGACTATTGCTGATTTTGGAGAGAGAGTGCTTTCACTGAAGGCAACTCTACTATATAGGCCACCTCTGTTCAATGGCAATAACTATAGCTATTGGAAAGCTAGGATGACCATCTTTCTGAAAGCTATGGATTATGAGCTATGAAATATTGTGGAAAAAGGTCATTATGCTCCTAAGGAACCTGGAAAGGAGTGGACTC
Source organism: Colocasia esculenta (assembly GCA_014218235.1). Lineage (NCBI taxonomy): Eukaryota > Viridiplantae > Streptophyta > Magnoliopsida > Alismatales > Araceae > Colocasia > Colocasia esculenta. Next base: position 122,466,191 of record CM024763.1, on the reverse strand, counting down.
CTAAAATCTATAAAAAGTTGTCTATGAATGTCAAGGCAATTAATGCGCTATTTTGTGCTCTAGATGCTAACGAATTTAATCGTGTTTCTATATGTAGTAGTGCACAAGAGATTTGGGACAAGCTTCAAGTGACCTATGAAGGAACCTCTCAGGTTAAAGAAATGAAGATCAACCTTCTAGTTCATAAATATGAGCTGTTCAAGATGAGACCATAAGTGAGATTTCAAGCGGTTCACAGACATTGCGAATGGGCTCAAAGCTCTTGGTAAGGAATACTCTATCCCTGAACTTGATAGAAAAAATTACGATCTTTTCCTATGTCTTGGAATCCCAAAGTGACAGCTATTGAAGAGACAAAAGACCTCTCAAGAATCTCCTTGGATTCACTTATAGGATCTCTAATGACCTATGAGATTAATATATCGAGGGACATGGATGACTCTAAGAAGAAAAGAGTCTTGCCCTCAAAGCAACTAATATGCTGAATGAGTGTGACAGTGACAATAGCAATGAAGATATCGATGATGAAGAAATTGCCTTAATGACAAGGCAATTCAAGAAGTTTCTGAACAGGCGTCGGTCAAACTTCAACCCCAGAAATAGAAGATTTTAGAAGAAAAATCAAGCTAAAGGGGAAACTTCCAAGAGTGAGGAAGTCACATGCTTTGAGTGCCGAAAACCAGGACATATTTATCTTGAATGTCCAGAACTGAAAAAGAAAAAGGCATACACTAAGGGACTGGAAAGACAACAAAGAAGAAGGCCCTTGCAGCATGGAGTGATGAAGATATATCTACAGAAGAAGAAATGCCAATTTGTCTCATGGCAAAATCTGACCATGAGAAGGTAAATTCTGAAACTTTTACATTTGAAGAACTTCATGATGCTTTCAATGAGCTATATGAAAAATTCGTTGAATGCAAACTTGAAAATAAAAGTTTGAAGAAGAACATTGATTTAATGACTCAAGAATTGAATGTATTTCGTTCACATGAATGTGAAAATGTTGATACGGTAGTAAAAAAGAATATATTGCTTAAGAAAAATATTGAAACTTTAGAAGAACAATTCCTAGTTCGAGAAATAATTGTTCTAACCTTAAAAAAGAAATAGATAAATTAAAATGTACCCTGTCTACATTTGTGCGTGGTCGTGATAATTTAGATGTTATTCTTGGTAGCACAAAAGGGGTCTTTAGAAAATAAAAAATTAGATTCATCCCTCACAAGTCAAAATCTAAAACTAGAACTTCTTTTGTTGAGCTAAGTTATCTAGTACTCCTTTTGCAACATGCAACTATTGTGGCAAAAGGGACATAAAATTCAGTGTTGTTGGTTTTGAAAGAACATCCACAAGATCAAAACTATGTGGGTGCCAAAGGAAACAACCAAAAGTTGGACTAACATGAATGGACCCAAGCAATCTGGGTACCAAGAAATCAAGTGTAATTTTTGTTTTTTGTTTTTGTAAGACTACAATGGTTCGATGAATAAAGAGTGGTATTTGGACAGTGGGTGCTCTCAGCACATGACGGGAGACAAATCACAATTTTTCAGTCTTGAAAAAAAAAATGGTGGAAACATGACGTTTGGAGACAACAATAAAGGAAGGGTAATAGGTATTGGAAACATTGGTAAAACACCCTCCACTAGCATTGAACATGTGTTATTTATAGATGGATTAAAACATAATTTGATCAGCATTAGTCAACTTTATGATAAGGGTTTAAGGTTATTTTTGATGCATCTCATTGTATGCTAACTGATAATACCTCAAATGAAATCAAGTTTGTAGGCAATAGAAATGGAAATGTTTACACTATTAATCTAGATGAATTGGATGAAAAGGAGATTTGCTTTGTAGCAAACAACCCAACCCATGCATGGCTTTGGCATCGAAGGTTAGGCCATGCTAGCTTTGGAATCATTTCCAAATTATCTAGACGTGAGCTTGTGGTCGGATTGCCTAAAATGAATTTTGATTCGAATGGGGTTTGTGATGCTTGTGCCAAAGGTAAGCAAACTCAAACTTCATTCAAACCCAAGAACATTGTTTCTACCTCTCGGACTTTGCAACTCTTGCATCTTGATTTGTTTGGTCTGACAAGAACTGCTAGTTTAGGTGGTAAGTGCTATGGTTTTGTGATCGTTGATGATTTCTCGATTTACATGGGTTTTGTATGGTTCACAAGAGTGATGCATTAGCTGAATTCATAAAATTCAGTAAGAAGGTTCAAAGTGATAAGGGTTATGTTATTAATACTATTCGTAGTGATCATAGTAAGGGATTTGAAAATCTACAATTCAATTCTTTTGTGATGATGAATGATTCAGTCATAATTTCTCTACTCCGAAAACTCCTCAGTAAAATGGTGTAGCTGAAAGGAAAAATCGGACTTTGATCGATATGACCCGAACTATGCTTTGTGAATCTGTCTTGCCTAGATATTTTTGGGCTGAAGCTATTATACTATATGCTATATCACTGACCGTTGTTTGATTGGACCCTTGTTGCATAAGACTCCATGTGAACTTTATAAAGGCAGAAAACCAAACATCTCCTACTTCAAGCCATTCAGTTGCAAATGCTTCATCTTGGTAAATGGCAAAGAGAACATATGTAAGTTTGATCCTCGAAGCGACGAAGGTATATTGTTGGCTATTCATCTCATTCTAAAGCTTTTCGTGTATTTAACAAGAAAACATTAGTTGTCGAAGAATCCATTCATGTAATCTTTGATGAGACTAACCACAGTGCTAGAAAAAGAAATGATGATGATGCAGAAATCATGAAGGATCAGGATTTAACCATACATGATTTAGATCTCATGGAGCCAAGTGCAGAAGCAATGGATGATCCTACCCAACTTATTGGTGAAGAAAAGGAAAAGAAGATCCTCCACTTGAAGAACTTCAAGTATCTTCTACAAATGATGAATTACCTCGAGCATGGAAGATCATGTCAAGTCACCCAATCGGTAAAGTAATAGGTGATCCTTCATCCAGTATGCGAACTCGAAAAACTCAATATCAGTGTGATTATATTGCTTTTATTTCTCATTTGAACCAAAAATATTGATGAAGCCCTTTTTGATGAACATTGGTCTATAGCTATGCTTGAGGAACTAAACCAGTTTGAGAGGAACAAAGTGCGGACTTTATCTCCTCGTCCGAATGACCATCCAGTAATCGGAACCAAGTGGGTTTTTCAAAACAAACTTGATGAATCCGTTGTGGTAACTCGGAACAAAGCTCGTTTAGTTGCCCAATGATACTCTCAAGAAGAAGGGATCGATTATGATGAGAATTTTTCACCAGTTTCTAGACTTGAAGCCATTAGGATTCTATTAGCATTCGTTTGCTCCAGAAACTTTAAATTATTTCAAATTGATGTTAAAAGTGCGTTTCTTAATGGTTTCATAAAAGAGAAAGTCTATGTAGAGCACCACCTGGGTTTGAGGATCCAAATTTCCCAAACCTTGTCTTTTGTCTTCATAAAGCTCTATATGGTCTTAAGCAAGCACCGCGTGCATGGTATGAGAGATTGAGTCAATTTCTTGTTCAACATGATTTTAAGCATGGCTTTGTTGACTCAACTCTGTTTATAAAGTGTGTTGGTTCAGATATTTTGTTTGTTCAAATATATGTGGATGATATTGTGTTTGGTGCTACTAAAGAAAAGTTGTGCAAAGAATTTTCTGAGTTGATGCAGGGGGAGTTCGAGATGAGCATGATGGGTGAGCTCAACTTCTTTCTCAGACTTTAGATAAAACAAGGTCAAGATGGCATCTTTGCAAGTCAATCAAAGTACACAAAGGAACTACTAAAGAAATATGGGTTCAGCAACACCAAGCCTCTTCCAACGCCTATGTCTACAACAACCAAATTGGATAATGATGAGCTTGGTAAGCCTGTTAATTCTAAGCTTTTCAAGGTATGATCAAATCTCTACTTTATTTAACTGCAAGTAGGCCCGATATATTATTTAGTGTTTGCATGTGTGCGAGATTTTAAAGCTCTTCCAAACAATCACACTTAATTGCTATTAAATGAATTTTTCGGTATCTTGCTTCCTCTCGATTGACTTTGGTTTATGGTATCCCAAATGCTGTTCTTTTGACTTGGTGGGTTACACCGATGCAGATTATGCTGGGTGTAAAGTTGATCGAAAGAGCACAAGTGGGACTTGTCATTTCTTGGGAGGTTGCCTCATTTCGTGGTCCTCCAAGAAACAAAATTTTGTTGCTCTCTCGACAGCTGAAGCCGAGTATATCGCAGTTGGGAGTTGTTGCACACAAGCACTTTGGATTAAACACCAAGTAGAAGACTATGGGATGTGTTTATCTAAAATTCCGTTGCTTTGCGATAATACAAGTGCCATAAATTTATCTAAAAATCCTGTTCAACATTCTTGCACTAAGCATATTGAAGTACGCCATCATTTTATTAGAGATCATGTCACTAGAGGCGACATTGAATTAAATTTTATTGACACCACACACCAATTGGCTGACATTTTCACTAAACCGTTGTATGAAGACCGGTTTACTTCGATGCACCATAAATTAGGAATGTGTTCATCTTCTTCATAAGCAACACATATTAATTCGTTTCCTGCTTCCTTTTTGACGATGACAAAAAGGGGGAGAACTTTTGTGTGAAGTGATTGTTCAAAATATTTGGTTTTGTTGTATGTGCTCAACGATGTGCTATGTTTGATGTGCATGTATTCAGGGGGAGCTTACACTTAGGGGGAGAAATAAAACAATATTTTGATGAATGGACATATGTCGTGACAAATTATGTCATCAAATATTGTGATTGCATATTGTGAATGAATAGATTTATATGTATTTATGTTGCCTTGATGTATTTAGGATGTTGGTGCAAATGGATGATTGGTTAAGGAAAATCTTTATCCCTCATGTAGGTATTTTGTCATCATCAAAAAGGGGGAGATTGATAGATCCCTAGAGTTTTGATAATCACAAAACACTCACTATGTTTGCTAACAAGTTTGCAAGTTGAATGCAGAAAACAAGTAATTTCATAAGGGCAAGAGGGCTTTCAAAGAAGTCTATTTTGTTCCTGGCTGAAGGAGTCGACCCCAACTGTTCTTAGATATTCAGAGTCGACCCCAGAGTTATGAAGGAGTCGACCTCTCAAGAAAGAAGATGGTATGGTTTGTGTAGAGTCGAACCCGGCTTTCTAAAGGATTCGACCCCAGTTTTGCTCAGCTGTTTGGAGTCAACCTCAAATTTGTGAAGGAGTCGACCTCTGTTCAACCCCTTGTCAATCTACTAAAGTAGAGTCCAACCCCGATCAGGCTCAACTGTTCAGAGTCGACCCCAGCTCTCTAAAGGAGTCGACCTCTGTCCAGTATAAGCTCTTTTGTCCAAGAGGAGTCGACCTCAACTTTCATTGGAGTCGACCTCGAGCTATAACTGAAGTCAACCCCAGCAAAAGGTGGAGTCGACCCTGACATGCAGATCAGTTCAAAAAGCAAGTTTGAACACCTTTTTACCAAGACCACTTTCCACCTCTCCCAAACGGATACTTATTTGGAAAGGCTATAAAAAGGACACCTGGGGGAAACCCTAGAAAGAATTTGTGGATAAGAGAGCCATCTCAGAGTTTCATCTAAAGCTTCTCTTTCTAAGCTTTTTCACCTTCTTGAGCTTCCACCTGCTGCATCCTTGAAGAAGGGACTCTTTGGAGGAGATCTTGTTTACTTCAGAGCTTCAACAACATCTGGAGATCTTTCTCACAAGCTTTTCATCTGCCATTCCTTGATCTATCTTATCTATATTGTGTTTCTTGCTTTGTATTTCTGCCTTCTGGGTTGAAGGCTGGTTGGGGTTGCATACCCAACCTTGTGTGCTTTGGTGAGTTGGGCACCGCATCAACCAGCGGTTTGTTGGTGAGCTAGCACCGTATTAACTAGCGATTTGTTGGTGAGCTAGGCACCGTATTACTAGCGGTTTGTTGATGAGCTAGGCACCGTATTAACTAGCGGCTTGTTGGTGAGCTGGGCACCGCATAAACCAGTGGGTGTAGTTCAACTCTTTGAGAGGGTAAATCTACCGTGTTGGTGAGGACTGAACGTAGGTAGACTAAAGGGGGTCTTACCGAACTAGGATAAAATTGGTGTCTCTTTGTGTACTTGCTTCTTTCTTCCCTCTCCTTTCTCTACTATGCTCAATATCTTTATTTCTGCATTATTTTCATTGGACATTCAAGACAGGTTTTTAATAGCCCTATTCACCCCTCTCTAGGGCTAGTCTATAGTCTTGATCCTTTCACTTGCTTACCTCTTTCCTCGCTGGCTAGCTTCATATATATTATAAACCTTTTGGTACGTACTCTCCCATGCATTATCCTCCTCTTTTAAGTACATATATGTATAATACAAACCTTGATGTTTCTCCACTGTAATAGACACCGAGGGTGTAATTTAACTAATAATGGACTTCCTTTTTGGCCAATTTTGAAATAATTCCTACATGTTTTTGTCGAGGCATTGACGTAGATTCAAAGACTCTACTATATATGTACACATCGATCGATCTCATCTGATAAATTAAGGGTGACTTTAAATAACAACGCCACCAAGCCGTCCCATCATATATCCACTCCACTACTTTGCATGGGATTTAACTATGAGACGGCCATTAGGGAGGGCCCTCATGCAAACATACCTCTGTTGATGAAGATCAAAGGTAACTTATGCCTATATATTAATCTGTATATATATACAGGGACGGACCTAGCATGTATCCAGTGGGTCCTATGACCCAACTGGATAAAAAAAATTGTATTGGGGGCACAAATTTCATCATGGGTTTAACGACCCCGACGCCCGGACCCTCGCTCCCACCAAGAATCTGAACATCGGACCGCCGCCCACGGTCCGGAGACCCGGAAGGGCTAACGGATCAGTCTAAGAAGTATGTAATAAGATAAATAACAACAACATACTAAAGTGCATCACAAGTGGAGAAAAGGTCCAACACTAAGTAACAGTCTAGTACAGTCCCAAAGTAAATAGAGTACAAGTGCTGAATTAAAAGGTAATAACACATCCCTTAGAGGCATACCTCGAGGGTGAAGTACACAGCTGGGGAACATTGCTCAAGGTAGACGCCGTCTACTACGGCCCTGTCTCCTCAACCCGCCGCGGAGGAGCTGCTGTGAAGTCTCACCTATGAAGAGGGAGTGAGCTTCACGAAGAAGCCCAATAGGGACTACCATCTCCCACTGGTTCTAACAACATCAAAGAACTAAGTGCAGTAATTAAAAAGCAGTACATTCTATTCTACTAAACAGAGTCAAGTGCGGAAGCATGAAAGAAATTCCACGGTCAACGTCTAGGCTACACGGAGGGACCGGAAAACCTGTGTAAAACACGATACCAAAGAAACCCAAGGCTGTAACATAGACATTAGGACTTCCTGGACGAACCACAGCTTACAGTACACTACTACACTAGTCAGCTGGTTAGGTGCCCCACGCGTCTTACCCTCGACCAACGATCCATGTCTAACACCTCCCGTCGGAGTGAGACACGAAACTAAAGGTAACCACAACACCGTAGTCTGGTCGGACTACTATCTCACCTGACCCCTCTAAATGGTTCCGGAACCACGTAGAGTGATGCAGTGAGAAAAGGACTAGCTAGCTGGTCTGCACCGAACGAGCGCCACAACTACCTTGGCGACCCAGACCCAGCTAAGAGCTCTACAAACGACTCTACGCCACTGTCCCCATTGTTTTTCCCCTCCGCTCTAAGTCCGTGACTCGAGCATGCCTGCCGCTCAGAGAACTCTCTCTAAACAGACGCGCAGGGATGGAGGTCCCAGGTAACGTTAACAACCTGTCTCGCGGAAAAGCCCTCAAGTGCCTAGCACTAGGCAAAGAGAGACTAGAGTAGCACTGCACTAGGAACAGCACAGTGCCAAGAAAACCTAGTCGCAGCAGCGGAAGCGGAACGTCAACCTGTCACCAGTCCCTCTCGGTCAGAGAGGCGACGCAACGATATGTCCGATCATAACGTGACGACCCTACCAGTCGCGACAAGAAACCAGAAGGCGACCCTTGAACCTGTCGTGATAAGAACGCGAAGGCTAAGGGCACTGCACCAAAACTGGTTCATCTGAACGCGACACTACCCCGTCGCGATGCTATCATGACGGAGACGGAGGTTCGTGTTCCGACAGAACCCTGAACTCTTGAATGCCGCCACATACTTGTCGCGTTTGCTAGACGCGACGGTGCTGGGCGCGTTCAAAGAGAACGCGATGCAACGATACGTCGCGACCAGGTCGCGACTGGGACACCCGTCGTGACCTCAGCCGAGTGCTCAAACAGAGCACTCCTTTACCCCAAAACCACACCACATACCAAAAACAGGGAGGGGAGCATGGAACGATGGAAAACAGTCACTATTATCCAACCACCCCAAACACCCACATGCATGCAAGGATGCAACTATACTCACATAACCTCACATGCATGAAGTAACCCTCATTACAACCCACACATTCTCAAGCATGATTCAAGCATTGCAAGCCATTCACATAATTTCCAAGACACAATGCACATCCTAAACATGTAATCTAGGCTTGGAGAGGGAGGGTTTGGGTCCTAGCATGCTAGAACTAAGTGGAAGGTTTGGGAAAATCCCTGCCTCAATATGAAGATCCACCCACGATGGGCCTTCTCGTAGGCTAGCACCCCTCCACCTCTGAGCTCCAACTCTCCAAGAGCCATCGCCTACGAGCCGAGCACGACCTCCTTCTTTGAGCCGATGGGGAAAAACCCATGATGCATGCCACCGAGAAAAGGAGGAGGAAGAACACAGTGAGAGGGAGAAGAAAGCACAACTGAACTCCCAAACCTCACAAACATTCACACCCACTTACCAACACACAATCCACACAAGGCATACACTCAAACCCTCTCCAAGACTCCTCCACGGAGCAACCAAGCACAGGATCACCAGAGAGAAGGAACACAACAAAAAAGGGCAAAATTGGGGCTCTGCTCTCGGCCTGAAGCACTTAAACACAGACGTTGAGAACACGACGGACCTGGTCGTCGCATTAGCAAAGCTAACACGACACCCACCTACGTCGCGATTTGAACGTCTGCGACCCTGACGGTCAAAGCCAACACGTGGCATGCATACAACGCTAACATCTGTTCGCGAACGGGCCAGTATGTCGCGTTCATGCATGCAAGTCGACACGTGTCTACACCGTCTAGACAGCATCAGAGCTCTGTCGCGACAAGGGCGGCCGGCGCGTTCCAAACCAGAACGTGGTGGTCACCTACGTCGCGCGCGCGCCTTCAAAACGCGACGGGTCGACTTGTCCCGACCTCAGCTGGGAGAGCTAACCCTTAAAGATAACAGGATGTTATAATGGGTGACCGCGCTGAATTTATATGGTGCGCCATTAGGATCTCACTGAAAAAAAATTCTAGATCCGCCACTATATATATATAAGATAATACTTTGCAACTTGCTCTATGGTGATATGTCATGCTCTCTCATTCCTTTGACTATATCTCATATTGGACATAGATGGGGATATGCCCACCACTATTGCGACAATCCCGATGGTTATTGTCTATATCTTATTATCTATCGTTATCTATTGTTGTCATCTTCGGACCTCTGAAAGCTGTGAATAAGTAACATGTAAAATTTGCAAGAATTTACAATACAAAGTCAATAGAAAGAGAGGATCCATATCATGCATTTGCATCCTTCAACAACCCCCACCTTTCCCCTCCCCACATTAATATAATGATACCTTCATGATCACTATGCTACTAGCTAGTTCATAAGGGCCCCCCAGCTACCTTGTCTGTGTGTGTGCCCGTTTGAAGCTCACAAGGGCCAGCCTTGAGCTCAACTTGCACACTACTAGGAGGGGACTGTTAAGCACACCATATCTTATTTCATCACCAGTAGAACCTTTCCACAACGCATATCCCCGTTGCCTTGTCTTGGGTACTGACTCCAAGGAAAGATGTATAGAATTATATACATGGAATCACGCCCATGTTCCAAAAGGTGTGCTTTGTCTTCTTGTGCCGGGGAACCCTCCTACTCCCAACTCCCAAGGTCCCCTGCGTACTTAAATGTTTCAGCTGACAGCATGATGGTTAAAGAGGTGGACTCATCTAATTGAGATGCCAGCTTAAAGAGTTTATAATCCCATTGAGGTCACCTCTGAGCAGCTGGTGAAGACACATCTCCTCCCTTCTAAGCGACCTTGCCACTTTTTTATGGCGCAATGATCGAAGACAACGTACCTCACATATCACCAATACAGGAGACCAAAATTAGGTCAATTCCATTATTTGTTCCCGTCAATCACAATTCTTCTGTACAGTTAGTCTGCATGGATTTGGACAATAATGAGGGAAGATCTTGTGTAGTCCAGTCCGGCTGTAAAAGTTCATCGCAAATGCTAAGATGGAAAGTCGTCACAAATGTTAGGTTTTGCGACGGTTAGAAGCTGTTGTCGCAAATTATAATCTGACGTAGGGCTGCAAAAGGGTCAGGTTCGAAAATGAAAACACATATTTCGATTTCGATTCCGATAACTGAAATATAGTTTCGATTCTGATTCTGATAAAATTAGAATAGTTAATTCTGATTCCGTTTCGATTTCGATAATATTACCGGAATCGAAATTTCGATAAGCTAATTATGTGTTTACCATAATTTTACCTTTTGAGTTTATGATAATTTATCGGAATAATCGATATCGATTCCGATTCTGATTATTTTTCAATTTCGATTCCGATAGCTTATCAAAATATCCGATACCGATTCTGATAAGCTATCGGTATCATTTTTCGATTTCGAAATCGATAATTTTTATCGGAATATCAGAATATCGAATTTCGTTTACACCCCTAATCTGACACATCTAATAAAGAAACAAAAGACGGTGATGTTAAGTGTTGCTCTCGATGTTTGGACTTTCACCCTCGAGCTGTTATTCGATGTGCATTTTCTTGACATCGATGGTCTATAGAGTTCTAATTAAGAGCATCCTTTTCTCGCTCATGAGCTTCTAGTATCATTTCAATTGGTCTCTATCTTAAAAATTTTCTTTCTTATGATGGTCTACATGGTTGGCCTGTAACACCCAATTTGTATATGACTTTTCGCCTTCTATTTTAAGTTTTTAATTAATAAAATGGCCGAATTTCAGACCCTTTAATTAAAAAAAATAGAGAGAGATCCGAGTGATCACAAATCGAACGGTGGAAACAAAGCATTATTTCCCCCCTCAAACTAGAAGCTACGGAGAGTAGCTGGATTGTTTAACATGCAACCCTAAAAATGTGTGACGCTCTCGAATTAAGAATGATGCGAGAAAAGGTGCCTCTTGACGCGCTGCACGCTAAAACTATAGCTAAGCATACCAACCTTCTTCTTTCTTGTCGCTTCTTCTCGCAGACACAAAAAAGACCACCAACACCACAGCGTTTAGTTTACTCACATATATACGAGCCTTTACAAGATATAAAAAAGATTATATGTGCCTTTCCGGCTGTCTCCTTTTACTTTTCCTCGTCCATGGCTTTGAGAAGATGAGAGACGATCGCATGCGACCCAACCCACCACCTTTGGCAGCTGAGGTGTACTCTTCATCTTCTACTTACTCCACCTCCTCTTCATGATTATATAAAAGATTATATGTTAGCATGTTGGTATAGGATAATACTTACTCGAATCAGACTCCATTGAAGGAGTATTTAATTCTTTTTAATTAATGTTCTTATATTATCTTAATGAGAGTATTAGTTTATCTTCTTTAGTTGGTGATAGGGCCCCTCATCAGCTTAAGCTTAAAGCAACTTTATTGGGCCGGTCTACATAAATCCACTTGGCACATGGAAAAAGGAGAAGTAGAAAATCTCCAAAGAAAAATTTAATCTCATATAAGAATTCAAAAACTTTGTGTAGCTTAGGCCACTTTTAAGAAGACATCAATAGTTCAAAGTAAGAGAGGAGGATAGGTGTCAACACAATTTCATAGAAATTTTTAACCTTTTAATAAAATTTAAAAATTCAGTGGACGAAGATCTGTTCATGGCTACTAGAGGTGCATTTAATACGTCACATTTTATGAAATACACTTATATGTATAAAATAATACACACAAATAATAATATAATACACATAAATAATAAAATAATACATACAAAAGGTATAACAATATACACAAACAATGTATCAACGCACACAAACGGCCCCATGTGTGTATTGTTAGCATTGTTTGTGTATATATTGTTATACCATTTATGTGTATTGTTGTATTATTTATGTACATTATATTATTATTTGTATGTCCTATTCTGTGTACATAAATAGACCCCCATAAAATATGAAGTATAAGTGCATCCCTCTTAACTCAAAATAAAAAAATAGGTCACTTTTACTCCCGGCTGCTGCCGTAGCATACCATTTCTCATATTTCTATTTGAGTAATACTGTCGGGAGCATAGCCCAGCTGGAGGGGCCGCGCGCCCTCCTGCGCGCGCCGCGTGGAGGGCGCAGGCCCCCCAGCATTAAATCTCTTTTTTTTTAATTTTTGTGCACTATTTGTGCACACAAATGATATATTTGTGCACACAAATGGTGTATTTGTGTGCACAAATACATCATTTGTGTGCACAAATTGTAAAAAAAAAAAGAGCATAAATGCTGGAGGGGTCCGCGCCCTCCACGCGGCGCGCAGGAGGGCGCACGGCCCCTCCAACTGGGCTATGCTCTCGGCAGTGACGGGAGCATAACATTACTCTTTCTATTTCTATGCAAGTAATAAGCATTTCTTCGTTATAAAAGCTGGGGGGTTCCCGTTCCAAATCCCACAAGAATTCTAGACAACTGCAAGAATCCAACTTTTTCTATCTGGTTTTTTTTCCATATATAATCTATTTTGTCTCTCTGGGAGGGACACAAATCCACGGGAACGGAGAAAAAGTAGAAGGCCTTCAACAACAGCAGCAGCAGAAGAGGAACGTAGAAAAGAAAAGGGTTCGCATGGCCTGTAACACCGACCTCGACCGCCACAAATCCTCCACCTCGGCCTCCTGCTCTCTCCCCTCACCGGAAACAATGGACAGTGGCCACGACCAACAGCAGAGGAAGAGGCAGAAGCAACGACACCACCTGCAACCGCGCCACCAGCGGGAAGATGAAGAAGTACTGTGCGGGCGGAACCATGGACAGGAGCAGTTGCAGCAGCAGCAGCAGCAGCCTCTCCTGCCTGGACTGCCGGACCACCTCGCGCAGCTCTGCCTCGCCCGCCTCCCCCCTCGCCTCCTCTTCTCCCTCTGCCGCTCCTGGCGCCGCTTCCTCTACTCCCCCTCCTTCCCTCCCTTCCTCTGTCTCTACGCCCTGCTCTCCTCCAATTCCTCTTCCTCCTCCGTCGAGCTCCAGGCGTTCGATCCCGTTGCCGCAGCCTGGCAGCCCCTCCCCCACCACCCCCAGCTCCGACACCTCCTCCTCCGCCATCCGGCCTTCCTCTCCCGCCCCTTCCCCGTCCAGTCCGTCGCCGTGGCTGGCCATCTCGTCCTCCTCGCCGCCACCACCCATGCCCTCCTCCCTGCCCTGCCCCACCCCCTCGTCTTCCACCCCGCCACCTCACGGTGGACACTGGGCCCCCCGCTCCACACCCCCAGGAGATGGTGCGCCGCGGGGTCGGCCGGTAGCCGCGTCTACGTCGCCAGCGGCGTCGGCCGCGACTACAGCCCGGACGTTGCGCGCTCCGTGGAGCGGTGGGATCTCTCCCCCGGAGCAGGAGGAGACGGCGGTCGGGGAGGGTCCGTTGTGGCTGAGCAAGGGTGGGAGAAGGTGTCGCCGCTGCGGGACGGGCGCTTCAGCCGGGACGCCCTGGAACTGGTGGCCTCCGAGGGAAAGCTCTGCATGGTGAACGTCAAGGGGAAGGCCGCCAAGGACGGCGCCGTCTACGACCACGCCGGCGACCAGTGGGAGAGCATGCCGCCGGGGCTGCTGGCTGGTTGGACGGGGCCGGCAGCCGCTGCGCCGATGGAGGCCTGCAGCGGCTCCACCATCTACGTGGCGGACGAGGTGGATGGGGTACTGAGGGCGTATGACTGGAGGAGGGACGCATGGGTGACGGTGTTGCGGTCGGAGCGGCTGCGCGGGGCGTCCCAGATGGCGGCGGCGGCTGGGCGGATCTGCGTCGCCTGTTCCGGGGGAGACGATGTTATCGTGGTGGACGTGGCTGGCGGACCGGCGAGGATGTGGACCGTGGCGCCGCCCGAGGGGCGGCGAGTGGTGGCGCTTCACGTTCTCCCCAGGATGAGTCGCCCGGAACACCATGCTTGAGCAGCTCGTCATCGCCGCCGCAGCAGCGGCCCACGGACCGTGTGGCTTTATTATTACCCCAATTTTTTTAGAGTTTTCTAATATTTCCACAAATTTTACGATCCTTTCTTTTTGTTATTGTTAAATAGTTGCGAATACCTTTATAGATTTCTATATCCTTCGAGAAATGGATTATATAAAGCATGGTATATATGGATCGTTGGCCTGCTGCGTTTGGGAGCAAGGTTTGGGCCGATTTTGGCCCCGTCAAAGTTCTGACAACACTCAAATTGAATCAAACGTTATCCCGTGTTACCAGATTTTATGCACCTGGACTTTTAAAAATAAGAGAGAGATAATTATAAACCTTCTTTTTTCTGTCTAGTGAGCTGTTTTTGAGGATTCCAGATAAGTTTGTGTCTTGCCACGACGTGAGTTTTGTTTTTCAATTTTTTTTTCATTTTGTCCTGTTCACTTGTCATCAATACTGTGGTAAGAAAGCCGCACAAATGACGAGATAAAAAGTAAAATCTATTTTTACAATTTTAATTTTTCAGAAAGCCGATACAAACAATGCAGAATCCATTGACATGCACCAAACTAGGTCTATCCACTGATCTCTCTCTCTCTCTCTCTTAAGTGGAGAGCTGAATCCGACAAGAGCACTACTTGCAGCTCGCTCAGGCAAAAGCAACAAGTTTTTCTCCATCCAACATGCACCTCTGGTGCCTTCCTCCCCTCTCTCTCTCTAGCCTCTAGCCCCACTTGATCGACGTCATTGAGTCATCTTCTTCCCTCTATCTGCAATTTGTATACGAGTATATCTGCAATTTGTCCTATTGTATTTAACATCTAACATAAAAGACTTCACCTAAGACAAGGTGTATATGTATACATACATATACATATATATATATATACATACAATATAACACATTCTGGATCTATAAAATATTATTGCTACAAACAATATGCAGAAAGTAACAAATATGAAATGTGTGAGGATGAGCCCCCATCTCACACTCTTTTAGCATATAAACTTTACAAAACCAGACGACTCAACAACCCATAACACAAGAAAATAAGAATTTATCGACGAATTAATTCGTCAGAACTTCCGATGGATGCAAAAATTCCGATAATTTTTTTTCATCGAAAAGTCCATCGGACATGCGACGAATTTTTACGACGAAAATAAATCTATCGGCATTGTTGACGGGTGTCCCGACGATTTTACATCCGTCTAAAAATCTCCCAAATCTTCTTCTTCCTCGCGCTTCCCTCCCCAAGCGAGACTCTCTCTCTCTCTCTCTAATGGCATTCGGACACCGCGGTCGGCGTCGGCGTCGCCGTCGCCTGCTGCCCCGTTTGCGCCGCCACCTGATCATTGTTAAAAGCCTTCCCCTCTGCCGTCGTCGTCTCCTCTGGTTGCCCGCCCACCTCCGCTAGTATTAACCCTTGGCCCTACGGTCCCCTCCGTCTCCCGGTGACCCTGTCCGCGTCGACGAGGAAGAGTTGGAGATGTGGTCGGTGAAGAGGCCGCCGTCACCTGCAGCAGCGCCGGTGGTTGCTGGCTAGCTGGTGGGGGTGGAGGTGGAGATGCCAAGTCGGGAAGAAAGGCGTGCCTTTTCACCGGCGGTTGCTGGCTGGTGGTGGGGTGGAGGTGGAGGTGGAGGTGGAGCTCCACTGTGCAGTGAGTGAGTAATCACTCAGGATGACCCTAATGTCCAGTCGTCTTCCAAATTCCTAACCAGACATTGGAAGACCGAACCCTCCAAAAGCAGCCTTCTCCGGTCTATGTGCACAGCTGTAGCTTGTAGGCCAGGCAGCAGTGCTACGCAAATCTTTGCAGATTATCCTGTGCTTGAGGTCTTTACAAAGACCACCTTTAGATTATTGTCTGCAAAACTGGTGCATGTCCATGCAAGGTTTTCATCGTTATCGCCTTCGATATAAGTGTTAACATTAACAACGTTTCAGTTCGCCCTGCAGTAGCATCCTTAATTAGCTGATGGAGAACCAGATAGCTAGGTGTAACAGCAACAGATGAGTTTGGGTAAGCTATGCAATGCCACTATAATCCAAAGTGGTAAATCCTTTTTACACTTTGACATGGTGGGTAGACATAACCGGGGTGCCCACCCTAAACCGTGGCTGCTCGGGAAGTGGGGCAGGAAATCTTCCTTTGGACAAGTCCTGTTTTTGACGCAATTACCCTTCCCCCCTCCCGTTCTCCTCCATCGCTGATACCAGTCATCTTCCTCACGTGAACCCCACAGCCACCCGTGACTCCTCCTCCTTCACGCCTCACAAGGCGCCGCGGTCAAGCCCGCAGCGGGAATCCGGCGAATCGACAAGTCGAAGCCCAGCTGCAGAGAGGCGTACCGGGAACCGCCGAGCAGACCGATCCGTCTTATCCAGCTTCGCCCATTTGAGGGGTTGTGGAGCTCAGATGATCGCACGGCGGAGGACGGAGGACGGAGGACCCTTCTGCAAGGAACGCAACGGCGCCAACGACACCTTCCATTTCCTCGAACCGGATCTACCTCAGGTAAGGTTTTTTTGTGATCTTCCAATTCCACAAAGATCCCAGCAGAAACAACTCTCCCCGCCTTCTTGTTGGCCATCCCCAGTTGGGTCAGTGGGTCTTTTGGTGGAAAGAAAATTGGAGATTTTCCAGTTCCTCAAAGACCCCATCAGAACGCACACGAAAAAAAGGGGAACGAGGAGATGGGTAAAGTGGCGGAGGAGGACCGGGGTGGGGGTGCCAACATGGCTTCTTCTTTCTCTTGCTGAAAATGGGGGCAAATATCTGTAGGGAAGGGGAACGGGGAGGTGGGAGGGCAGTGGAGGTGGGAATTTCTGTAGAAAAAAGAAGATGTTATTTGTAAACATTTGTATCATGATCTAGCCTTCCCTCTTTTGTAAGGTGCAAAGATGCAAACTATCAGATCTCGAAGGTTGTCATATTAATTATATTATGATCTGAACATACATACCATGAATTAGATCACATTGGTCATTAATTTGGATGGTAAATATTTACCAATTTTGAAGTAAAATTTTCAATTTCATAGCCACATTTAAACCCCTGAAATTAACCCAATTTTCAGTAAATATATATCTTAATTAGATTTCAGCATTTGAACATTAATGTTCTACACATGATTTGCGGAGAAAAAAAAGAATAAATTACCAAATGAATTAATTAGAACCTTTTATTTGGAGACAATGCTGAAAATGGGGGCAAATATCTTATGTTGATTTTTTTTTATGTACATACATATATAATTCAGGTTCTGCATTTATAGGTGTGATGTATGTTTTCTTTTCATATTAGTGCTCATATGTTATATTTCTCCATTCTCTTTTTGCCAGGTCTTTGAAGAAAGCTCGCATCAAGAATATGTCCGACGGAGGTATCTTTCTTTTCACCATTGTTCTCCTTCATCATATATATATACAATATGCTCAATAGCCACCATATATATACAATATGTTCACCATTCATAATGCATCATATAAAACTTGAACAAGTCTACATGACAAGCCATGGGATGTATACTGTTTTAGAAAGAAAACTAGTGCAAATTGATTGTGTAGCACTTGGGAACTGGGTAATCCATATATACCATGTTGGTGGCACACATGATGAACAATTATTGCAGCAAATATATATTTTCTGTTTCAACTCTGTTTGCAATAGAGATCTGTTTTTCTGTTTATGCTTTGTTTTTAGTTTCGATAACCAAAGAGACTTCCTGATAGATTAAATGCTCAACTGTTTAGAGCTAGATTCCTATTTATAAAGACAAGTGATTTTGCTTATAGAAGTCCTGACCACCTATCCTTCAACTTGTCTTGTGTTAACATATTGCTTCCAGACATTATGATGTATGTACTGTAGTGAAGTTAATAATGTGACATGGTAAGAATAGGAAAATCAGAATTTTCATATTTTTTGCACTCTTTGAGGTCTGACTTCTGTAAATGTAATGACTGCTGATGGTCTTTCCTTAGACAATGTACTTCATTAGGCATATAGACAAATGCATGTATGAAAATTATATTTTTGTCCATTACCGAAAGGTAGAACTTTTGCAATCCATTAGATTTTGTAGATGACGGAGGTGCGAAAGGTCAGTGGCCGAACTGGGACACGCTTAGTGATTGCATCCTATTAGACTTAATGATGGAAGAAATGCATAAAATTATGCAAGTGGAAATTTCAAAAATCATAGTTGGAGTGTGATTAGTAAAGCATTCAACCGCCGCTATTGGGGGTGACTGCACTTGGTCACAAGTGAAGGAGCAAATAGAAATCTCAAAAAGAAGTTTAGTCTGTATCAAGACCTTTTGCGGTTAAGTGGTTGGGGCTGGGATCCGACTACCCAAAGTCCAATTCCGGGTTATGATGGGGCTTGGGACGAAGCTCTGAGGGTAAGTAACATCAATGTGGCTTTGTGTGTAGGAAAATCATGTTATGTATATTTTTACTAAGTTAAAGTGTCTAACTTTTTTTATAGGTGAACCTCAAACTCTTCTGCGATAAGAGAAAACCATTTCCTCTTTATGATCAAATCAAATGCTTTGCAAAAATAGCATTGCCATAGGCAATCAAGCAGAAGGTGTTCCTCAAAATACCAACTGGAGGAGGCAAGGGAGGCTTCACCCAGAGCCCACACGTGGCCATTAATGAATTTTGCAATGCTATTCCAATTGCACAAGATGTTGAGGATGACCTTATCCCGGACTTTACATTAGGGGACTCCCAAGAAAGGATGAATGTGTCTGTACAGCAAGATACACAAACCAATAGATTTCAGAATTCACCAACGCTACAAAATAATGTCACGATATCTGATAGTATGGCCACCTCTCGGAGTAGGAGTAAAGGGAAAGGGAAAATTGTAGATAGAGAGTCGTATTTCAGCTTTGAAGAAGATAGCTGATTTGAGTCATGAGAGGAATGCAATGCTGGAAAAGGTATTCGCAAAAGAACTAGGCCAGGGATCAAACAATGTTCAATCTGCTAGCGAAGAAATACCTTCCATACAGTAGGTTTATAGAGACCTTAGAGATATTCCAAATCTTCCCTATCGTGTGTATTTGAAAAGCATGGACCTATTCATAGATCCTAACATGAGGATGGTTTTTTCTGCTATGCATGATGATGACAAAGTGGAGTGGCTAAAAATGATGACTTCAGATCCTTGATGATCTACCTCGAATGTGACATCCTTCCATTGTATTTCTTATGCTTAGGATTAGTTTTTATTACCTTTGTGTATTTGAAGTCTTTTCGTATTGTTGTTACCTACCTATTATTTGTGTTATGTACTTTGAACTAGTCCTTCCAATTGAGTAATGTGCTTAGATATTTGGTTTTCAACTTAGTCTACGTATGTTAAACTAATCTACCTTGTCATGTGAAATGTTTGCTACAGAATACTAAATTATATCATGGGTAAGTATTATTGTTATGTTGTCTGGGTGGGCGTAGGCCTGGATATATTTTTCGTGGCGGAATGTTAGGCAGAGGTCCACGATTTTTCGGGTGCTCGATACAAGGGCTTCTACTCTTTGGAAGTAGCTGAAGCTGCTTTCTAGAACCAACTCAGTACTCAGGAAGCTCACATGCCATCAACATCATCCAACCTCATTAGTCGTCATGAGGGTGCTCTGCATGGCCATGGAAGAGGAAGACAACAATCCCCTATGATGACTTATATTTTCATTGGGTTGTTGTTGGTTGTCATTCTCTTGTTAGCCTTGATGGTTGTTGGTCTTCTTCTGAATCTTTTACTTTCCCACTGAATGCATGTGAGCTTTCTGAGTACTGAGTTGGTTCTAGAAAGTAGCTTCAGCTTCTTCCAAAGAGTAGAAGCCCTTGTATCGAGCACCCGGAAAACCGTGGACCTCCGCCAAACATTCAGGACATGAAAAATATATCCCAGGCCTACGCCCCACCCAAACAACATAACAATAATACTTACCCATGATATAATTTAGTATCCTCTAGCAAACATTTCACATGACAAGGTAGATTAGTTTAACATACGTAGACTAAGTTGAAAACCAAATATGTAAGCACATTACTCCAATTGGAAGGACTAGTTCAAAGTACATAACACAAATACATAGGTAACAACAATATGAAAGACATCAAATACACAAAGGTAATAAAACTAATCCTAAGCATAAGAAATACAATGGAAGGTTGTCATATTCGAGGTAGATCATCAAGGATCTGAAGTCATCATTTTCAGCCACTCCACTTTGTCATCATCATGCATAGCAGAAAAAACCATCCTCATGTTAGGATCTGTGAATAGGTCCATGCTCTTCAAATACACACGATAGGGAAGATTTGGAATATCTCTGAGGTCTCTATAAACCTACTGTATGGAAGGTATTTCTTCGCCAGTAGACTGAACATTGTTTGATCCCTGGCCTAGTTCTTTTGCAAGTACCTTTTCCAGCATTGCTTTCCTCTCACGACTCAAATCAGCTATCTTCTCCAAAGCTGAAATACGACTCTTTCTATCTACAATTTTCCCTTTCCCTTTACTCCTACTCCGAGAGGTGGCCATACTATCAGATATCGTGACATTATTTTGTAGCGTTGGTGAATTCTGAAATCTGTGGTTTGTGTATCTTGCTGTGCAGACACATTCATCCTTTCTTGGGAGTCTTCTAATGTAAAGTCAGGGATGAGATCATCCTCAACATCGGGTGCAATTGAAATAGCATTGAAAAATTCATTAATGGCCACGTGTGGGCTCTGTGGTGAAGCCTCCCTTGCCCTCCTCTTGTTGGTATTTCGAGGAACACCTTCTGCTTGATTGCCTATGGCAATGCTATTTTTGCAAAGCATTTGCATTTGATCATAAAGAGGAAATGATTTTCTCTTTATCGCAGAGAGTTTGGGGTTCACCTATAAAAAAAGTTAGACACTTTAACTTAGTAAAAATATACATAACATGATTTTCCTACACACAAAGCCACATTGATGTTACTTACCCTCAGAGCTTCGTCCCAAGCCCCATCATAACCCGGAATTGGACTTTGGGTAGTCGGATCCCAGCCCCAACCACTCAACCGCAAAAGGTCTTGATACAGAATAAACTTCTTTTTGAGATTTCTATATCGCTCCTTCACTTGTGACCAAGTGCAGTCACCCCAAATAGTGGCGTTGAATGCTTTAGCAATCACACTCCAACTATGATTTTTGAAATTTCCACTTGCATAATTTTTTTATGCATTTCTTTTATCATTAAGTCTAATAGGATGCGATCACTGAGCGTGTCCCAGTTCGGCCGCCGACCTTTCGCACCTCCGTCATCTACAAAATCTAATGGATTGCAAAAGTTCTACCTTTCGGTAATGGACAAAAATATAAGTTTCATACATGCATTTGTCTATATGCCTAATGAAGTACATTGTCTAAGGAAAGACCATCAGCTGTCATTACATTTACAGAAGTCAGACCTCAAAGGGTGCAAAAAATATGAAAATTCTGATTTTCCTATTCTTACCATGTCACATTAATAACTTCACTACGATACATACATCATAATGTCTGGAAACAATATGTTAACACAAGACAAGTTGAAGGATAGGTGGTCAGGACTTCTATAAGCAAAATTACTTGTCTTTATAAATAGGAATCTAGCTCTAAGCAGTTGAGCATTTATTCTATCAGGAAGCCTCTTTGGATATCGAAACTAAAAACAAAGCATAAACAGAAAAACAGATCTCTGTTGCAAACAGAGTTGAAACAGAAAATATATATTTGCTGCAATAATTGTTCATCCTGTGTGCCACCACATGGTATATATGGATTACCCAGTTCCCAAGTGCTACACAATCAATTTGCACTAGTTTTCTTTCTAAAACAGTGTACATCCCATGGCTTGTCATGTAGACTTGTTCAAGTTTTATAAGATGCATTATGAATGGTGAACATATTGTATATATATGGTGGCTATTGAGCATATTGTATATATGATGCAGGGGAACAATGGTGAAAAGAAAGATACCTCCGTCGGACATATTCTTGATGCGAGCTTTCTTCAAAGGCCTGGCAAAAAGAGAAGGGAGAAATATAACACATGAGCACTAATATGAAAAGAAAACATACATCACACCTATAAATGCAGAACCTGAATTATATATGTATGTACATAAAAAAAATCAACATAGGATATTTGCCCCCATTTTCAGCATTGTCTCCAAATGAAAGGTTCTAATTAATTCATCTGGTAATTTATCCTTTTTTTTCTCTGCAAATCATGTGTAGAACATTAATGTTCAAATGCTGAAATCTAATCAAGATATATAGTTACTAAAATTGGGTTAATTTCAGGGGTTTAAATATGGATGTGAAATTGAAAATTTTACTTCAAAATTGGTAAATATTTACCATCCAATTAATGACCAATGTGATCTGATTCATGGTATGAGGATTTATAAGTGGTGATGAGGATCTGACCGTGCATAGCACTCTATTATGAGATGTTTCTTTTTCTCTGTTCTTATTCTATTGTTTTAGTACGATTTTTTATACCGTACATATTGTTAATTTAAGTGTTGCACCAATGTCTGTTATCATATCCTGCTCTTGCTTGCATGTTAATGTTCTGGTAGGTTAATAATGGTGGTGGATCTATCTTAATGTCTTAATATGTTAATACATCAGCATTGAGCTAATTTTATGATTTAATTCATCGATATATGTTAGAAGTTCTTTATTTAAATATTTTTTAAACTATGTATTATTCTGTTCGGTGTATGCATGAATATCAATGAATATATATATATATTTAATATGATTTTATTTCATTACTTAGATTGTTTTATGTGAGCTGAGATGCGTGAGTACAACCTAACACTACACGCATTTTAGGAGAGTGTGTTAAGTCCGTGTCAATGAACCTTCGCATTCAAGATTTTGAGATTGTTGTGCACGTTCTCATTTTGAATGATGAAAATGTTTATATCTAACTTAAGTTTGAATTTGTCCTGTTTAGACAGTTTGTGAATGTTAATCGCACTTAGGTGGTCATTTACTATATGTGTTTATACTATTTGTTGAAAATTTTGGTTGCGTCTACTCACTCATATTTGATATATCTTTATTGATTTTGAATATTTTCTTAACTATTATTAGTAAGTGTTTAAGAAAATATCTCAATTAATAAATATTTTTGGTATATCAGAGAGGTGTGGGGAGATATTGCCGAAATTTTCAGCATATTGTACAACATATATAGTAATTGATCATGCAATCAAATCTTCACGAATGAGTTAAAAAGTGATAATGTAAATAATATTCCCTTCCTATACATGTTGTCTATGTCAAACGATGTGAGGGTGGGTCGATTTGTTTTAGAATTTGTGAATTTCTAAATCGCTTGTGAGTTAACATTTAATGGGTGCAGGAAAATGTCTCAACATCGTTCATAGATGTATCATAGAATAGTTAATCGGATGGTGTCAGAGGAGTTTAAAGATAGAGTTGACAATTTTATTTAGTTTGCCTTGGGGAATCTAACTGTAGCAGTAGACCAACAGGGTAACATCTGATGCTCCTGTTCATGTTGCAAACATTTAAAATGGATTTCACCGTGGGATGTCCTATATTATTTGCACATGAAAGGATTTGTTCCAAATTATGAGTTTTGGACATGTCATGGTAAGCATGTCGAGTATGAGCCCGCCAATGTTGCATGTACAAGTACATACGTGGATATGGTTATAGATGTTGTTGGTCCTGACTTTAATGTTCACAGAGACCAATACAATGAAGATGCGCCGAACAATACAGCTAAAGATTTTGTCAATTACTTCGGGATGCTGATGAGCCGTTATGGAATGGTTGTGAAAATCACACTCTGTTGTCAGCGGTCTCTCAGCTACTGAATTTGAAATCTGAATTTCATATTAGTCAGAGTTATTTTGACAGGCTTCTCCTACTCATCAAGAGTATGTTGCCTTGATCTGGGAGGTTGTTTGAAAATTTTTACGATGCATAGAAGATAGTAAATGATCTAGGGCTTGGATTCTTGAAAATCGATGCATGCCCTAATCATTGTATGCTATATTACAAAGATGATGCAGATAGAGATCATATTCTATTTACCAGCATGACAAATCAAGCTTGAGAGAGGAGACAATTCAAAGCAGAAGGATGTACCTTACAAGTTATTGTGATACTTTCCTCTGACTCCCAGATTGCAGCGGATGTTATGTCCTCAAAGATAGCTCGACATATGACATGCCATGCAGAAAGAATCCGTCATGATGATGATGAAATCAGTCATCCTGCCAATGGCAAAGCTTAGACTCATTTTAGTCGTGCTCATTCTTTCTTCTCAAGGGAGCCACATAATGTTAAACTGGGTTTATGCACTGATGGCTTCAATCCCTTCAGAGGTTCTATGACATCTTACTCTTGTTGGTCAATATTCTTAACATTGTACAACTTTCTGCCAAGCATGTGCATGAATCAAAGGAAGTTATTTTTATCCTTGCTAATTCCTGGTCCAAAATGTTCAGGAAAAACTTTGGATATATATACCTCAAACCCTTAATTGATAAGCTGAAATTATTATGGTTAGGTAGAGTTGTTACTTACGATACATCTAGAAACACAATTTCACTATGAAGGTTGCGCTAATGTGAAAAATAAGTGACTTCCTTGCATATGGCATACTATTTGATTGGAGCACACATGGGAAGTTGGCATGTCCTTGTTGTATGAACGATTCCAAATCATTTGTCTTGAAATCTGGTGGAAAATCATGTTGGTTTGAATGCCATCGACGGTTTCTACCAAGTGGCCATCCTTTCTGAAGGCAAAATGACCCATTCCTGAAGAACATGTACAATTGAAATGGATGAAGCAGATTTGGAATGGGTGTTTAGTGGACATATAGCGAGGCGGGTGCAAAACTTACCAAATGTAGTACAATTGATTGGTAGTACCCGACAACTCCCAAGATTTGGAAATGATCACAACTGGGTGAAGAAAAGTATCTTCTGGGAATTGTCTTATTAGTCAACTCTTTTGATACGACACAACTTGGATGTCATGCATATCGAGAGAATGTTTTTGATAACATGTTTAACATGATCACGAGTGTAAAAAGTAAAATAAAGGACAATGTCAAAGTGCGTATGGACTTGAAAATACTTCAAAAATGTCCAAAACTAGAGCTACAATACATACATGGAAAAGTTGTACAACCTAAAGCATCTTATGTACTTGGGGATAGACAGATTAAGGAAGTGTACCAATGGTTAAAACAATTGAGATTTCCAGTATGTATCCAACATTGCAAGTTGTGTGAATGTCAATGAGGGGAAGGTATATGGAATGAAGAGTCATGATTGCCATGTATTTATGCAAAGGTTGTTGCCCATTACATTTTGTGACTTGCTGTCGAAGCAATTATGGGGAGCATTAACCGAGCTGAGGCAATTTTTTAGGATTTTATGTGCATTAGAACTCCGTCTTCATGAAGTAAAACTATTGAGCATAGTGTGGTACAGATATTTGCAAGTTAGAGCAGAATTTCCTTCTGCGTTCTTCGATTTAATGGAACACCCTGATTATCCATTCGCCATACGAGGCTAGAGTCGGAGGACCAGTACAATTTCGATGGATATATCCATTTGAGAGGTATATTAATATCTTTCATTTTTTCCCACTGATAACGGCTGTTTATGCTTTATATGTACTTTATTGTCTGTTTCATTAATGCCATAGATGAATGCATGATTTGAAAATGAAGTCTGCAACAAAGCAAAAGTGGAGAGTTCGAGTACCCAGACATACATTATTAAAGAAATATCAATTTTTTGTTCGATGTATTTTGAACCCAAGATACAACCTCAACGCACTCACCTCCACGTAATAATGAAGGGGAGATACTGTAGGAAAAAGTGGTGGGCATCACATACGCAACGGGATAATATATTTAAAATTTAAACCACATTTTTCACAAAAAACTATCGGACCGAGATGATGTACGGGGTGCATACAATCATGCAACCATACAAGGGTGAGACTTTCTCACCTAGGGGTGTTTGTAGAACACCTGAAGTGCATAACCGGTTGTAATCACGGGGATTGTACGCCCCCAATACACACAGACATGTATTAACTATAGGAGCATGGAAAGGGGTGTGATCGCCACCTCACTTGTTGCCACATGATAGGAGTTAAATGGGCTAACTAAGCTAGGAAAAGGAAAGAGAACACTATACTGACCTGAGGTCGCGACGGATATACCCGTCGCGGTGAGGCTGAAGTCGTGTTGCCCATATGGGCCGCGTCTTTCTATCGCGTCGCCCTCCTTGGTCGCGTTCTCTGCAGTGCGGGAGAAGTGTGGAAGGACCTTCTTCCTGCCCTCCGGCCGGTCAGAGGACAAGAGCTCCTTGTGAGAACTAGATTGAGTACTTGCCAAAACAACGAAAATAAGGAAAAGAACCCTGTTAGAACATATTAAGTGTAGTTTCCATCCAAAAATGAAAAGAAGAGATGAAGCATGGTAGGAATGGACTTGGGGGTGGTTTTAAACCCCTTGGGTGTATGGAAAACGTGGGAAGGGAAAAAATGGATTGCTATCTAATAAAGCAATAAAGATGCATGAAGAATGAAGAGGGAGAGGAAGAGGAAGAAAGAGCCCTGTATGGGGCAACTCCCTGGTGACAAACGATGTCTTCTTTGACCTAGAAGCTCCAAGGGTCGCCTCCTCAAGCTCCAAGCCTTGTAGATGGTGAAATGAGCATGATTTAGTGAAGGGTTGAGGTGAAGAATGAGGGGAATGGGAGGGCTGCGAGACTAAGTGTTGGTCAGAGGGAATTTTGGCAGCCCTTCGGGGTGAAAAATGGGGCTCCCCTTGCTCTGAAGAAAGGGCCTTGCTTTTATAAAGTCTAGAGGGAGAATATCCCATTTTTAAGTGATAAATACCCTAATAAAAGGATAATACTCATTAATCTCGTGGATGAGAGTCCAAAGGAGGTTTCAAAGAGTCCCCCATCCCCTAGATGCGTTCAGGTGGATTGGGAGGTTGCAGAGGATTAAGATAAAGGCCATGAGAGGATAATGTGGAGGTGGTTGCGGAGGCTGTTGCTGCGGCTAAAGTCGCGACGCATCGTAGGGACGCGACAACAATGAACGCGACGGCCTCATCCGTCGCGACTATGAAGCCATGTGCATGGATATGCATGGGCTGTCGCGACTACCAGAGAGGGCGCGATGAGGATGAACGCGGCACCACGATACATCGTGTCAAGGGAAATCGATTATCCTCAAAATATTGTCCAATCATGTGGGAGAAAAATAGGCATTCAAAGCACATGGACTCTTTAAAAGACAATGGACAGGATATTTATGGAAATTGGGCTGTTAATGGGCTCAAAGCAAGGCTAATGATGGGCTCAAGGTGAGTGACCAACTAGGGGCTCACTAAGTTAACAAGAAATGTAGTTTGACTTATAAGCCAGAATCGGGTGCCTACAGATTGCCCCTCCTTGACTCCTACTTTGCAAGGGAGCGTAGCGGGAGTGCAGCGGAGGTGTCATGAAGTGACGGCGAAGTGGAAATGATGTAGAGTGGACTGAAAAGTGGGAGTCAAGGTAAAAGACACCCGATCTAACCAACGAGCGATTGGAATCTTCGTGAAAGCCCCGAGCTAGTTACCCGAGCAGAATACAAAGAAAAGCACGAGTCTGGACAAGAAGGAGAAAAAAAAGGATGATCAACCCCTCGATTGAGGGGTACCCCTAGTCGATTGGCCTGCAGGTTTCGTTTTGGAGGGACATGTGCGTGCCAGGCAGGCAACTCATGACTCTGTTCTGGGAGCGGTTCGCAACCAAAATAGATCAAAGGGGTAAGATGAAAATTGGATAGAGAATCCAGACAGGGAAGTTCTTTAACAAACTGACAAAAGCAACTTGCTCAGAGACAAACCTTTCGATTCGGAGTGGAATAGGATTTCTTGTTTCGAATATGAAGAATAGTTGGACACTCAACGATGGCTCATCATTAGCCAGGGATGAGTTATGAAAGCTCAAAGACCTACGTGATGCATGCTGGGCTAAAAGAAAAGAAATCATCAAAACGAATGCAAAGAAAAAAGGAGAAAATAGAAAATAGATCAAGGATAATAATGCTAAGCCGAAGTAAGAGCGGGTCAAGAAACTACCTGCAACCCCAGTGTAGGCCTGAATCCATCGTCCCCAAACTTACCCAACCTAACGGTCTATCCAACGATTAACAATGTGCACCTAGATTATCACTGTTTTTGGTAAAGGGGAACTCAAATCCCATAGCACATTGAGAACCAACCGGTCCTTGAAGTGATATAATTACCATATAATAATGCAAGGAGTAAAGATAGAAATACATTATCTGACTTACCTGTGACGTTCTTTCTTTTGTGATTTTCTGATTTTTCTGATTTTTTTTTGTTTTTTTTAACAAAGAAAAACAATAACGGCACAATGACACATATATACATTCAAATGATCAAATAAGGAAACAAACTTTTCACAGATACAAAAGAGACACCCAAGATAAAAAGGCGACGCCCCTGGAGGTCGCGACATAGTTGTGACACCCCGCCATGTCGCGACCTAGACGCGGCATATCGCGACGTCGCGACACTAACAGAGTCCCAAAACGCAAAAAACCTGTGTTTATCTCTATCCTAATACCCCTAGACTCCTAATAGGATTTCTAAACCTCTCCTAATCTTATCCTGATACTTAGTTACGGGATTGGGATGGGTTACCCCCCTAGAACTCTATAAATAGGGCTCCTTAGGGTGCTAATCCCGCAGCTCTCTCTTTCTCTCAAATCTTCTTTGATTTTCTCTCTCCTGCAGCCATAAAGAGAGCCTTTGCTGCCTTCCAGGAAGACATACCACCTTATGCTGGTCCTAAAACGGCCCAGGAATCTCATGCGGAGCTCCAGCGCCTCTCTTCGGTACCCGGGCACATATGCTCCCACCCAGATCTTCAAGTAAGCATTCTTCTCTCTAGCTTTTCTCCTTACTCTCTTCCACTTCTTCTTCTTCTTCCTTGTTCTTAGCCTTCTCTCTTCATTCTCTTCCACATCAGATTCTCCCAGGCCATAGGAGATTCTCCAAGGTGCCTTGGCTGACCCCAATAATAGAGATCCTTCATCTTGCTTCTACCCATCATCTACGTGAATGGGGGCTCTCTAGTGTGTTTGTGTTAGCCAAACAATATCACAAGATCGTGCACATGTGGGACAGCATCACGGCATTGGCGGAGCTATGGCATCCCCAGACGCACACCTTCGTCTTCTCCGGGTTCGAAGCAACCATCCTGCTGGAAGAGTTGGAAGTAATGCTGGGACTTCCAAAGTACCAAAGGGGGGAAGATGTTGCTCTTTCTTACACCGTGGCACCAATCAACACATGGGGAATACTTGGGGAGATTACCACTAAGAAGACCGATATGCATAGTATGACTAGCCGGAACCATGTGCACCTTCTCCCCATTACTCAGTGGGTTATCTCTCAGTGCAAGCGCAAGACTGGGAATTATCTTTCCATTGTCAAAGCTGCCGCCATCTGTATTTGCGGCGTCATTCTTTTCCCCGCCGAGGACGGAGCCATCTCCTTTTCCAACCTGAGCATAATTGACTCCATCTCCAAAGGTATGTGTATTGGACAGGTAGTTCTTGGCTATTTGTATGCTGGCCTCTCTTCTACAGCCACTGGTGGACCACTCTATGGCTCCCTTATCGCCCTCGAGCTCTGGATGGGCATGCATATACAATTCCGGACGATGGACACCCTCTCCACTGAGTGCAAGACAATGCTACACCATCCACTGGATTTTGTGGGTGCACCTCTCTAGATGACACCACAGGCATGGTGCAAGACGGCACAAGTGAAGGGGTTAAAGGGCTGGCGCGATTATCTCAAGAATCTGACAGTGGCGGAGTTTGATATGCACCCCCGCTTCCTCCACAATAGGATGATCTACCTACCACAGTGTCCCGGACTGGCACTTCGACTTCTGGGCAATGAAGCCTTGGTCCAATACAACCCAGACCGCTGTTACTTGCAGTGTGGTGCAGCGTGCACGTGGTCCCCTGACTCTCGCACCATCTGCCTATTCAAGTGCAGAAGATGGACGACGCTCAAGATGACTGGGACGTGCGGAGCGCCATCATCCACTGGGAGGGTGTGCTACAGGTCTTATCCGGCGGAGGTGGAGGAGGATGACGACGTGTGCAGGAGTACCTCGAATCACTGAAGGAGATCCTTCCGTAGCATAGGGGCTTGAGAATGTAAGATTGATATAGATATGATGTATCAGATGGTAGTTAGGGCAGAAAATTGCATTTGATTGATTGTAGGGACAATGAGCAATGTAATTTGATGATTTTGAATGAATAAAACAGAGTTTTACCCTCTGCGCACTGTGTTCTGTTTGAGTCGCGACTCCCAGGAATGACACCTTAAGAACGCGATGTGGCGGGGCGTCGCGACCCACCGCTTGACGCGACACGATCGCGGCGTCCAAGAGCGTCGCGTCTCAACCCGGTGATTCAAAAACGCAGACCGCCCCTTCTTCCTTTCCCCTCCACGCTCACATCTCTCTCCTTCTCTCTTCTTCCGGCAAAACCCCACTCCCTCTTGCACTCTCCCTCTCTTGCTCCCTCTTTTGCACTCTCCTTCTTTCTCTTCTCACTCTCCCTCATCCCCCGGCGATGGAAGGCGGTGGTGAAGGCGGCAATTGCGGCGGTGCGGGCGAAGAACGAAGGAAACGCTTCGTGACGAGAGGTGCTTCTCGGCAGCAGGTGGAGGCGCCTCCAGTCGAGGAGGAAGTCGCGGATGTGGAGATGGAAGAAGAGGAAACCCCGGTGGACATGGAGGCGGCGGCGAGAGCCCGGGAGAAAGCGATGAAGACGGTAAGCCTCGGCGCCGAAAACCTTTGATTTTTAGCATGTGGATAGATGAGAAAGCCCTGAGGGCTCCAATGTAGGGCGCGATGCCCAAGGAAACGGCCACCGGACAAAGGAAAGTCCGGTTGGTTTGCGTCTGAGAACGCGACGGCCATAAGCGTCGCGATACCAGCTATCGCGACGTGGTCCAGGACCGCGACATGGTCGCATCGCATCGTGGTGACGCAACAAAGTCGCGACTTGGACGGCCAGCGTGACTTCAGCCGAAAGAACCAGAAAGGGGAATTTGAACTGATTTTTCTTCTGAAAATGATTTGACTTTGTTTGTAGGGGAAATAAGGGCCCAAGTTTCATGGCTCTTAGTATTGGCAGTCTATCTAGCTTTCCCGACCTTTCAAAGAGATAGGTTAGAGGACATGGGTTTTGGGGAAGTCCTAAGAATGGATAGGATGAGGCCGGACCCCGCGCTTACCCAGGCCCTACGCAGCAGGTGGGATGTGGAGGCGACTGCCTTCATATTCCCATGGGGTCATATGATCCCCAGCCTCGAGGATGTGAGCCGGATCATAGGGTTGAGAGTGTATGGGCGCCCTATGAGCGGATTCACTTACCCTGGGTATAGCAAGTTAGCCCATAGACTTCTGGGTTTGACTGTAGAGGCGAGGTCCTCCCTTGTTCCCAGAGTTGCACTGTAGGAGAGCTTAGGGTTGTATGATGTGGGCAAGCAAGTGGGTGAGTCAGTGGATGGGCAGTTGCAGAGGTTGACCCAAGGGTGCCGAGCCGTGCTGGCGAAGGAGCCAGGGACAGAGGCAGACCTGGACCTGCGTCGCTTCCTCATCCTTTTCCTAGGTAGACTTTTGTTTGCCACGAGGGGTGACGCAGTCCATTGCCGGTTCCTGCCACTCCTGGAGGAGCTAGACGAGGTGGGCGGCTATCCTTGGGGGGTTGTATTTTTAGCGCATCAGTTGGATAGCTTGAGCGCCTCCGAGCGGTAGACGTCCACGAGTGGTTTCTTCCTTCTTTCTTTTCTCCAGGTACCCTTCTCTCCTTTTACCCCTTACTCATGTATTTGCTTGAACTGTAATCTAACGACCTTCTCACTTTGTAGGTCTGGACTTACCTTCACTCCCGCCTTGAGAGGGGGATCCTGGCGCGACCGGCATCGTGCCCATAGCTCACCGCTGGGACCCACGCCACGACACGCGCACACTTGAGCGACCAGTTGGCATCTCTCCAGGAGCCATTGACTGCTACCCTCAGCTAGATGTAAGTGATCTAACCCCTCTCTCTAAATTCCAATGCTTTGAATTAATTGCTTGGCAACTAATCAAGTGCTTTGATGTGCAGGTGGTATGGCAGCCGTATCTGGAGGAGGACGACGAGGGACAGCCCTACTTTGGTAGGTCAGTGTGGGTGTATGTACTAAACCTCGTGCTACCTCTTCACCTGCACCTGTGCCAACGATCGCTTGGGCTTCGACAGAGTGTCGTGGAGTTTCCCAGTCGAGACCGGACCCCGAGGCCCGATCAGAGTTTTCGGGGACTGCACGACACCACAGACTGGCATGAGCGGGCAAAAGAATAGATCCAAAACTGGGAGCGCCGGGGCAAGGGGGTCAAGTCCAGCGCCACCACGAACGACGCGTACCTTCAGGCATATGCCTTGAAGTACGGTGGAAAGGTTTACAAGAGCGTCCGACGCCAAGTAAAACTCCTAAACCACGACCTTGTGAATTGCTTCTTTAAAGAGTTGAACTAAAGGCTTGGAAATGAATTGCAGGTGGACATGGCTGGAGAGACTGCCTCACTTCGGGCCCTGCTCTACTCAACAGTGCAGGATCGAGATGCGGCTCAGCGGGAGGCAGAGCAGCTGGTAAGTTCTTACTCAGACTTCAGTATTCTTACTCATTTCATAGCAGATTTGAGAAACTGACGTGTGTTACTTGTTGCAGCGGAAGGAGCTAGAGCGGGTAAGGAGGGCCGCAGCAGCTGGTGCTTCCTCTTCTGGAGCAGCAGGGGGTTCCCAGTTGGATCTAAAGGATAGGCTGGCAGCTGCAGTGAGGAGGGCCGAGGAGGCGCAGGCGGAGTTGACTGAGCGGGTAAGTAAGACAGTGATTTAAATGTTTGAAAATTGTTTATACCTAGCACTGACTTGACTACTCTTTTGCAGGAGAGAGATTTGCAGACCGCTACCGACCGTGTGACCCAGCTGCAGGGGCAGGTCGATGCGGTGGTTGGTGAGAGGGATCGGCTGCGCATCCAGGCGGAGGCAGCTGAGGCACGAGTGGCAGAGGCAACGAGGGAGCTGGCGACGCTGCGAGTGCAGGGGTCGTCAGTGGACCAGGAGGAGCTGGCCTGGCTACGCGCGGATCTACATGCACAGTAGACCCTAGCGCGGGGACTTCGGGAGGTGATGACGGCCATGGGCCGCTCACGGAGCCGGAGCATGAGTGGTGTGAGCGGCGCTAGTGGGGCGACTGGCGCCTCCGTTAGGCAGTATTTGGCGAGTTCCCCAGTCGCCGGAGGAACGAGGAAGAGGAGGGACGCCTGGCGGGAGAGGCGAGTGGCAGGAGTGGTAGAGGTGGTGGCGCGATGCCACCTCCACCAGATAGACAGGAGGGATCTAGAGAGAGTGGTGGACAGTGAGGAGTTTGTGAGCCACCTCCCCTTTTATCTTTTGTACATATTACTTATTGCTTAGTGGATCTTTCATTTTATGTCAATGTTTATGTAATGAATGAACTTGTAATTGACACGAGTGTGAGATGAGATCCGAATGAGATAGAGACAGAGAGTACTTCGAATACATCGCCACGAGTGACATCCAAAATACTTGTCCCTGCACACTTAAGAAAACATGTTAGTTCTGCTATTTGGCTCAGCCCTTTGCGTTAAGTAGGAATGATTTTAACTTCGTAATTGTCAAGGGGCTGTGCCTTATTAAATAGGCGAAAAAAGAAATGAAGCAATGCATGCTAGAGGAAAGCAGTATAAACCATTTTTTTTTTGAGTTTTTTTTTTGGATTTTAAATTTTTTATTTTGGGATTTTCTGATTTTTTGATTTTTGGGATTTTCTATTTTTTATTTTGGGATTTTTTGATTTTTTTGGATTTTGGGATTTTTCTGATCTTTTTTTTTTGGATTTTTTGTTGTTTTTTATTTTGGATTTTTTTCTTTTTTGGTATTCTCTGATTATGATACTGCTTGCATTTGAGTGATTTGACCTTGGGTCTCACTTCCGCTCTTAGGTTTGTCAAATATCTTCTAAGCGCAGTGTGTGATTTGTGCTTGGCTTCTCTAAGGCTACTCGCCCCTAGTTATTAATGTTCCAACATAGACCATGCGTGTGGGTTCTCTGGTCATTAGTGGGGATAGGAAGACTTGTAATGAGATAAGAGATTGGCCTCGGGGCTGAGGACACTGGCTCGTATGACTCGCAAAAGGTATGTCACATGTGGAATTCATCTGTTGTTCAGAGATTCTATGGCCATTTTTTTCTTTTAATTGGGGCATGCGTACGACCGGGCTCAAGGGCGTCCCGCATGGAACTATACTGCCACTCTTTGACATGCCCATATTCTCATCATTTTATTTTTCTGTTTATTATTTCATTCTTCTGCTTCTTTTTCTTTTCTTGGAATTGGTCGTCTCTCTTTGAGACTTCATACGCATGATCTATACCTCGATTTGTCTATAAGTTATTACCCTCTTGCCCCTAGACCTTGTTCGAGCAAGAAGAGCATTGACCTTTGTTCCCGTACACTAGGGCTAAGCAGGAACACCACTAACAAAGGGGAATTGACCTTGGGTCGCCGTGTCGTGTGTGTAATTGAACCTAGAAGTTATTTGACAACAACGAAAGGGAGTAAGATACACAACCGTTGACATTCTTTTTTGCAAAACGATGTTATCATTGAAAACATTTTATTAGGGGTAGAATCTTTTAGGTACAACCCATTCCACGGGTGAGAAAGCTCCTCACCATCGGCATTAACTACCATACCTATACGCGTCCCAGGGTACACTTCCTAACGACATACGATCCTTCCCAGTTGCTTGCAATTTGGACCTTGGACCTCCAGGTTTTATGAAATTCGCTTCAAGACCATGTCTCCTTCTTCGAATTTGCACTCAATCACTTTCTTTTGAAAAGATCTTGAGAGTCTATTTTGATATGAAAACCATGATCGGCCGCGGCTAAACGCCGTTCATCTAGGTTCCTAGCTGTGTAAGTAACGCCTCTCGATGTTCATCAGGATTAAGTTCTTTGTCCAACTGAACTCTTAGCGAAGGAATGAGATCTCGTGTGACATACTACTTCCATCTCGTAAGTAAGTGAGAAAGGAGTTTTCCCAGTGGGCGTGCGGACGGAGGTGCGATAGGCCCACAGAGCCTCACCAATCTCTCAGGCCATCGCGAAATTTATGAGACTCACAAGTTTTCTTTAAAAATTTTCAAAAGAGTTTTGTTTGTGGCTTCAGCTTGGCCGTTGTCCTGTGGATAATATGGAGACGAATGATGCAAGGAAATGTTGAATCTCTTACATAGGTCCTGAAGCTCCTGCGATATGAACTGGGGCCCATTGTCGGTGACGAAGCCGCTTGGCACTCCAAACTGTGAGATGATGTTCTTCATGATGAACCTGCATACGGCCGAGCCTTTGATTTCGGCAAACGCCTCAGCTTCAACCCACTTGGTGAAGTATTCAGTGGCAGTAAGGATGAAAGATTTTTGTTTTACTTGAGCATTTGGATCACCAAGAGGCCCGATGATATCAAAAGCCCACATGGAGAAAGGCCAAGGGGAAGATAGTGGATGCAAAGAGGAAGACGGAGCATGGATTTTATCGGCATGGACTTGGCACTTGACGCATCTACGAACGTAGATGGCACAATCTTCTTCTAGGGTTGGCCAGTAGTAGCCCTACCTAAGAATCTTCTTAGCCAACATTTGACTATTCACATGCCCACTGCATTCACTGGAATGAGATCCTTCCACTACCTTCCAGGCTTCTTCGTCCGACAAACACCTAAGGAGCATTCCGTTTAGAGCACGCCTATACAACACTTCTCCGACGATGGTATACCTTAATGCCGCTCTACGGATGGCTCGCCTATCCTCAGTTTCAGCTTCTTCTGGGAAGGTACCGTCCTTGCAGTATTGCTCAATCTCGTGGTACCATGGCCTTTCTTCCTCCATCATCTCTCCTAGTTCCACGAGCATTATCTGCTTCGCTTCCTTTCTCTCTGCCTTCAACACCAATGAGCTCCTAAGGTTAAAGAACCAAGGATCCTGAGTGGAGGGCGCTTCTAACCTTTGGACATTGATTGTCTCAGCGCTGCGGCTAAGAGGGAAGGAAAGAGAGGAGGCCAGGGATGCCAGGGCATCGGCCAGGATATTCTGAGAGCGAGGGGTATGAGTAGATGAGCTTGTGGAACTGCTTGGCTAGGAGCGTGACCAGATCTTGATAAGGCTTGAGCTTGGGGTCACGAGTGCAGTAGGTAGAAAGGACTTGTCGAAGAACGAGCTGAGAGTCTCCTATGATCTTGAGATGGCAAGCGCCTAGAGATAGGCCAAGCTTTAGACTAGCTAGGAGAGCCTCATACTCGGATGTTATTGGTGCAGGGAACGGAGTTGATACGCAAGTGAATGGTGATCCTTTGGGGTGAGCAAGATAGCACCTATGCCCCGTCCCCTAGAATTGAGAGCTCCATCAAAATGGAGCGACCAAAGGGATCGCGAGAGATGAGTGACAGGTTTTCATCGGGAAATCCTCTTGAACCGTGTCACTATGGGGAAGAGGGAGGTAAGCAAGGTGCTCAGCAATGGCATATCTTTTTATAGCTTTCTAGACTACAAAGGTGATATCGAATTGAGATAGGAAGCTCTGCCAGCGTGCCAATCTATCGGCAAGGACTGGCTTCTCCAGGAGATACCTAATAGGATCCATTCTAGAAATCAGACTCACCTTATGGGCTAAGAAGTAGTGCTTCAATTTTTGCACTACCCATACTAGTGCTGCACATATTTTCTCCATTGTGGTGAGTTTGAGTTTAGAAGGATTGAAGAGCCTAGATAGGTAATAGACTTCCCTTTCTTTGCCATACTCGTCTGTTGTGCAAGGACGCTCCTAGGGGTCCTAAATTGTCAACAGATATAGGATTAAGGGTTTCCCCGGGTTAGGCTTGCAGTACGGGCGGATTCATAAGATAGCTCTTGAGTTCATTGAAGGCCCCTTGCACTTTGCATTCCATTCAAATTTTTGCCTCCTCCTTTTAATAGTTCATAGAAGGGGCGGCATCTTTGAGAGTGCTGAGATATGAATCTCCTATGAACTATAATCGACCAATCAGACCTCGAAGCTCAGATATATTCTTAGGGGGAGGCATCTCATTGATTGCCTTGCCTTGTGCGGGTCTATTTGAATCCCCCGTTTGCTGACTATAAAGCCTAACAGTTTGCCTGAAGACACCCCAACACGCATTTCTTTGGATTCATCTTCAATTGATATTCTTGTGCGCGATGAAACACTTTGCTGCACGGAGGAGTTTCTCTTCGGTCCGAGACTTCACCACAATGTCATCCACGTAAACTTCAACATCAATATGAATCATATCGTGGAAGATAGCTACATTGCCCTTGATAAGTGGCGCCGGTTTTTTCATCCAAACGGCATGACCACATAGCAATAAGTTTCCCAGGGTGTGTGAAGGAGGTTTTCACTTGGTCCTCCGGGGCTAGACGAATTGATTATAACCTGAGTACCCATCCATGGATGATAGAGTTTCATACCCGGTATTTCAATCAACACATCCAAATGAGGCAAAGGGAAATCATCTTTTCGACATGCCTTATTCAAGTCCCGGAAGTCTATGCAAATCCACACTCTTCCGTCTTTCTTCATCACCGGGACTATGTTGGCCACCCACAGCGGATAGAGGACTACACAGATGAATTTAGCCTTGTGTAGCTTATCAATCTCCTCTTTCATCTTTAAAGCGATGTGGGGGAGGAATCGTCTCAGCTTTTGCTTAACGGCAATTGCCCCTGGCTTCAAGATCAACCTATGTTCTACCAATTCGGGGTCAATGCTGGGCATGTCATCATAAGACCAGGCGAAAGAATCCCTGAACTCCCTCAACATTTCTATGAGCGCCTCTTCTTCTTCAGGAGGGAGACCGGAAGCTTTGGTCAGAAGCTTATGGTCATCTTTTGTTCCCACGTTTACCTCTTTGGTGGGTTCGTCTACTACCGAGGTGGGTTCATCAAATCTTTTCATACCACTCGCATACATCTCGACAGTGTCCTCTATTTCACAATCCTCTTCATCCACTTGGTCATTCTCAACTAAAATCTCATAAACACCAAATCTGTCGTCTAGCCCTTCCTTCTCATGCTGAGCTCTATGTTCAGGGTACAGCTTCCTGGACGAACTCCTCGCAGCTAGAAGAGCGCCACACCCTTTGCCCAGATCTAACAATACCTACGGGGTATGCCACTACCCTTCTTCTTCTTAGACGGGGACAGAGACTTGCTAGATCCTACCCCTGAATCTAAACTAGGTTGATATTTACAGATGGCTCTGGAAAAGGGTCCAGAGTTTATTGGAATGGAAAGAAACAGGTGCGGGGGGCCGCAGAAACCCTCCGATGGTCTGGAGGAAGAGGGGGCCCCGAGCTCAGGGTGCTTGCAGCAGACTCCGAGGTGCAGGGAACAGAAGGCCCCTCACCCAAATTTCCCAAAGTGACCATGGGGTTAGTGCGAAGACCGCAGCTTGGGCAGAAGGAGAAAGGCGGGGATCGCCGCCAAGGAGGAAGGGGGGGGGACGGGATCGCCGTCAAAGCAGAGAGGAGCGCGGGGGGACGGGATCGCCGTCAAGAGCAGGGGAATTTGACAGCAGACGGCAGACGGCAGAAAGTGGGGAATGACGGGGATCACGTCATGAGTCAAGATGGAGGTGGGGGTTGATGCTTGGAAGGAGGGGGAGGACGGGGATCGCCGTTAGATGAAGGGGGAAGGAAAGACGGGGATCGTCGTCTGAAGAAGGGGGGAAGGAAAGATGGGATCTCCGTCCGAGAAGGGGGAAGGAAAGACGGGGATCGCCGTTCAATTGCAAGGAAGACTGGAGAGGAGAAAGCATTTTTTTTTAAGGAAAGAGATCTACATGCGGAGGAGTCGAGAAAAGGATAGAACCGAGCCACTAAAGAAGATAAGGAAGAGGGATAAGGGAACGGTCAACGCTTCGAGGGCGTCATGGGAGAGTTGGAGAATAAGAGGGGGAGAAGGAGGGATGCAGTCAAACTTATAAATGAGGATGAATGATACTAAATGGCTGGAAGGCCAGGAAAACCCTGGCCAGAACTCTTCTGTCAAATGGGTGGGATTCACGACTTCAGATTCTTCACCAAGTCCAAGCAACTGTCGCCTGGTGGTGGCTGCTGATGTTGACTGTGCTGCTGGGGACCGCATGGTGCTGCCTTCACTGAATAGGGAACTGACTGCTGTCACAAGGTCCTCCGGATCATATTCTTCTGCTTTATCTGTAATGTTTTTTTTTTTAATAAAGTCAGACCAAGGAGGTAGGTAGGGGCGGCCTCACCAGTCATGTGAGGATGTCACTACCATCCCCAAGTGGCCAGGTTGGTATTTCATTATAATATAAGGAGGTACAAAGGTGGCCTAAAGCCTAATAGAAGGATCCCCCACCTTATCTTGGTGGTATAGATCCATGACAACAGAGGGCAGATCGCCCCAAGATTCCACATGACTAATGAGGAACAAGACAGACCGAAAGTTTCTAAGCTGTCCGCTACTTTGTTGGCTTCCCGGGGAGTATACGTGATTGTGGCCTGCATATTTTGGGTTTTTAATGCAATATCTTGCAGAATACAAGCAATGTCCCACTGGTGGGTCTGCTGGACTATCACGATCTGAAGGAGGTTCTGGGAGTCGGTCTCAATCATCACATCAGAAATACCTGTTATGTAGCACATGGCAATGCCATCCCTCAAGGCCAAGGCTTCAGCTTCCAGACTGGAGCTTAGACCATGGTAGGTCTGTGCAAAAGCACAACACAAGGTACCATTCTGGTCGCGAATAATGCCACCGCCTCCAGCTTCTCCCGACGCCGGTCTAAATGCTCCGTCGACATTCAGTTTGAGTCTCCCTGAAGGTGGGGTGGACCAGCGCACCACCCTCGGAGTTCTGGCTTGGAGTTTATCCTTGTCAGTGATACCTTGACCCAGAGCGGCTGCCCATTCCTGCGGGATCTTCTGGAACTTGTGTGCGGTGCAGATTGCCTGGACTGCAAGCATGCTACGATTGGTGATATGTCTGGTCGCCATCGGTTGATCTTGTAGTCTGGCCTTTATCTGTAATGTTGACTTCCTCAAATAAGAGGCTGATTGCTGTGATTAAATCTTCAAGATCTGATTCCCCTACCTTCATATCTTCAGGTTTTCTCCTCTTGTTGGGCCTCTGGGCTTCTGGAACTTGATATGTCGATGATGTTGGTGCTATGACAGTGTTGTAACATGGCTGTATGGGCCCTTTAACAAAGTGATCATAGAGTGTCTAGGTGAGGGGTGCTTGATTAGACATTAGTGAGTGTGCTGCCCATTCATGGTATCCTAGGCCATGCTTTGTGAATTTCTTGGGGTCATTGATAATTTGGGTCCTTCCTTGAAGATGAGCACCCAGG
Source organism: Colocasia esculenta (assembly GCA_014218235.1). Classification (NCBI taxonomy): domain Eukaryota; kingdom Viridiplantae; phylum Streptophyta; class Magnoliopsida; order Alismatales; family Araceae; genus Colocasia; species Colocasia esculenta. The sequence continues at coordinate 122,425,179 of CM024763.1, read as the reverse complement.
CCCTTTCCTGGCTGATATCCAATTCTAGCCATTATATACCAGCCCTTAGTATTTGCCAATGTGCGCTTCTTAACAGTAGCCACGGATGGTGACATAACCTGGCGGCTACTTGAGAATGTGTAGGCCCAAGGAAAATTCACATCAAGGATAGAAATGTCAGGTTTGTTGGATGGCCAGACTGATGGCATTATCTTCTCGATGGCTTCCACTGTATGAGTGGTTGTCGAGCTTTTAACTTTAACTATTCGCTCTTGAAAAGGGAATTTCAAGCATTGATGCGCTGTGGAGGGTACTGCCCCTAATGCTTCGATCCAAGGGCGGCCTAGGATAGCATTGTAGGTGGGATCGATATCTAGCACATAAAGGTCCACAGTCATGACAAGTGGACCTAATTCAGCCTGTAGAGAAATGAGGCCGTGGCAGGCTCGTCGAGAATTGTCATAAGCCGCCACCGTTGTAGGAGTGGGCTGCAAGCGACACTCCGAGATGTTACAAGCTCTCAAGGTGCTCAGCGGACACACATTAATAGAGGCCCCTGTATCAACCAACGCTGCATCAACGACCACTTTGTTTATGGTGAGGGTTATACACAAGGGCATTCTTCTAGCCTCAGGAGGAGCTAACTCACCATCTGAAAAGGTAATTGTTGGTCCTTTATTCACAATAGAGAGCATGGAAGGTAGGTTGTCAGGGTTCATGTCTTCACTTACCATGACCCTTTGCAAGAAAGTTCTCAGGGCATCTTGGTGGGTGTGTGACCACTTGATTAACTCAAGGATGGAGATTTTTGCTGGAGTTTGATCCAAGTGCTTCAAGATGTCATACTGAGTTCCCGGAACCAGATCTATCTCGTCGGCATCCTGTTGCTGCTGCTGACTGTTGGAGGGTTGGGTTTGCTGACCCGACATAGGCATGGATGTATTTGGGTACATCCGGTGAAACATTCGCCCGCTCCGTAGAGCGCAGTTATGGTGAAGTGGAGGAAGAGTGGTATCGAGGATGGAAGGGTTGGCTAATAATGGCGCTGGTGTAGGGGAGAATAGGGTGTTAATAGGTGAAGGGACAGTGGGTGGTATGATGGGGGTGTTGTGGAGTGGTGAGGTGATAACGGCAAGGGTAGGTGTGGTGGAGACAGATAGGGTGGTAGTAAGTGTGGCGGGAATAGGTGTGACATGGGAAATGGCCAAGAGTTGGCCCACTTCATGCTCATCATCAAAGGCCCATGCGGCTTCTGGTGGTGGGTGCTGGATGACTGGATTAACCTGCGCAGGTGGGGGAGGTGGTGGAGCAGGTTGGGGATTCGGAGCAGGCGGGTGCTGTGGCATAGGGTTACGAATTATGCCAAGGTCATTTGCCGGTTGTTGGGGTTGCTGCTGTTGTTGCTGGAACTGTTGCTGGAAAGGCTGCTAGAATTGTTGATGTTGTTGCTGGAATTGTTGTTGTTGTTGTTGTGGCTGCTGTCGCCTATGCTGCTGTTACTGCTGTCTTTGACCCTGCTGGTCCCTCAGTGTTTGGATCAACCTCTTCATTTCTACCCAATCGATCTGATTCTGTTCATGAAGATCATATATAATGTCTCGGAATTGGAAGCAGTCTGACACATTGTGGCCCGGATGGTGATGGTACACACAGTACTTTGTCTGATCCGCTACCATGTTCCAATTTGGTTTTTCCGGAGGGAGTCTAAGGGCATTGAGAGACATAAGGGCTGCAAAGATGTCAGCCAAGGTCTCTGGAAGAGGAGGATATTGAGCTCTCTTGGGCCCATTGGGCTTTCTGGGAGTAAAACTATTTTGGGGTGGAGGGACTTGATTGTACTGGCGCTGGTCTTGCTGGGAGTTCTGGCCCTGAGGAGGCGGCTGCCTATTGTTGTTCCATAGTTGCTGGGGCTGCTGAGTATAGGGAGACCTACCTACTGGGCCTTGGGGGTTGTTTACTACACCTACTTGTTCATTAGTTTGGATCCCCTCGATGACTAGGCCCTGAGGCTTCTTAGGGTAGCGAGATTTAGGGGTCTCAAACATGGAGTGGATAGGCGAGTCCTTAAGTTGTGTTTGGATGAAGCGGGCTCGACTATACAACTGGTGCATAGTAGTGATGTCATTCATGGCCAGGATAGCTCGGTAAGTAGGGGTGGCATTTGAGATCAGCAGCTTGACCTTTTCCTCTTCAGGCATGGGGCAGCAAACCTTTGCAGCGAGGGAACGCCATCTATCAGCGTAGACTAAGAACTCCTCATCAGGTTTCATCTTTTCGGCCACTAAATCAACAAATGAATATTCGGGTCTAACCCGATCTTGAAATTGCTGTAAGAACCTCTCTGCACAACTTGGAAATCCTCGGCCTCCTCTGGTGGTAGAGAGTAAAACCATTCAAGAGCTGGACCATCTAAGGATTTTCTGAATAGATATGCCATGAGGTGGCGATCGTATTTGTGTGGAGAAGACTCACAAACAAAATCCTTCAGATGAACGTAGGGGTCACCTACTCTAGAGTATCGCCTATAGACTGGGAACTCTGACTGGGGCGGAACCCAGAGATGCTGGAAGGAGGGGAGAGGGATGTCGGCGACCTTCCGGGGGTCCAGCTGCCTTCGGATGTCATGAAATTCCCTTTTCATTGTTGTCCACTCCACAAGGAAGTCGGAGGGGGACGTTGCATGGTGAGTGGGAATAAGGGAACGAGACTGCTCGAAAGAATAGGACCTCTCGCGAGATAGGGGAACAGGTTCGGTCCTGTAGAGTGAGGAAACTGGAGGGGATCGGGGCCGAACATCTTGTGCTAGAAAGATAGCTAGGCTCAGAGAAATGGATGGCTCTAGGACGGAAAGGTGTAGGATCAGCCACGGTGGAGGGTACATGTGGTGCCGAAGCAACAGGAGCTGAGGAGGCCGCCTGCTGGGCAGAACCACGAGGGATCGGAGACAAGGGACGCTTGCATTTGGCAGCGGCCAGAAATTCGCGGACTTGATCCGGGGTTAGATGTTGGAGAAGCTGACTAAATTGGGAATGGGGGTCATCTGCCCCTGGAGGAGAAGGTGGGCGGGATTGACTCCCGATGGTGAGAGGGGGCTGGATGTATCCGGAGAGGACAGTCGCAGCAGGTTGGGCCATATCCTCTAAAAGCCCAATACGCAAGACATCATCAGCAAGGGCCCGAAATTGGTCTATGTCGAACAAAGGATTGTGATATAATACAAAGGACATAGGAGACCGACTCGATCTACCTAGACAATGATGCATGCACCACCCCCAAGCAACTAGGGGAGATGATACCAACACGCAGACAAAAAAAACTAGGCTCTACCACAACAAGGACCGTGAGAGGAGAAGGGATGTACCAGAGCACTCAAGTTATCATGATTAACATGCAAAATTTTGAAATATGCACTTAACCTTTAGTTGGATTTGATTAAGGGAATGTCACTCAGTTAAGTGGGCCCCTAGTAGGTATGGACTCAAGTCCTCCGGTGCAACTAAGGATGGCACACGCTCACACGCGGGGGATGGCTCAAACTAGGGGTACAACCGGCCCGGTGAACCGCAACGTGCGTACAGTCACGAGGACTTACGGAGGTCCTCGGAGGGCAGCCCGAGTCAACCCACGAGTGCTCGCGGATGAGAGGGCTCACTCAACCAAGGGGGCAAACCTACACAATGGGAAGAGTAGTGTATGCATGGGCCTAGGTGCCCAAAAATGTATGCAACGTCTAATTAATAACAAAACAGGCTGACTAACAGGTCTCGGGCGAAGTCGCGGCGGCCAGATATGCCGTGACCCTATCGCGACAGAGAGTCCTGCCGCGATAGTAATAGAGTCCTGAGAACCGTGATCAGTCGCGAACGCAGGACATACAGACTAACCTACCACATAACACAGGCATGGAACAACCGACTTAGCCTAGCAGAGATCATAGATCAGACAGAAACCGACACATGGATCAAAGCATTAACAAACAAGTACATACTTGTAGTCGCAACGTCTACCCACGGGGCGATCTCTTCGCGTCCCCACGATCTGCCGCGACAGAGCCTGAAAACTTACAATGGAAGGAAAAGGAAAAAAAACTCGAACCCTAGCAGAATTCTAACACCCAGAAACACGAGAATACATGACATAGAAGTATAGAAGAGACATGCATGAACTTATAGTAGCGGAATAAAGCAGACAGAAGAGGTGAAGCACTGTCCTGATGTAGCGTCCCCTCAGAAGGTCGCGACGAAATAGCGTCACCACGACACACCGCGACTTTAATAGAGAACAGAAATGCAGAAAAGCAAAAACAACAACAACCTAACAGGGTTCTAAGAAGACATTTAAACAAAGGAACATGGCAAGCAAGCAGACTAGACTCACGAGGGTAGCACTAAAGGTCCCACCGTGATCGCCAAAAGGTGTAATCACGGGGATTGTACGCCCCCAATACACACAGACATGTATTAACTATAGGAGCATGGAAAGGGGTGTGATCGCCACCTAACTTGTTGCCACATGATAGGAGTTAAATGGGCTAACTAAGCTAGGAAAAGGAAAGAGAACACCATACTGACTTGAGGTCGCGACGGATATACCCGTCGCAGTGAGGCTGAAGTCGAGTCGCCCATGTGGGCCGCGTCTTTCTATCGCGTCGCCCTCCTTGGTCGCGTTCTCTGGAGTGCGGGAGAAGTGTGGCAGGACCTTCTTCCTACCCTCCGGCCGGCAAGAGGACAAGAGCTCCTTATGAGAACTAGCTTGAGTACCTTCCAAAACAACGAAAATAAGGAAAAGAACCCTGTTAGAACATATTAAGTGTAGTTTCCATCCAAAAATGAAAAGAAGAGATGAAGCATGGTAGGAACGGACCTAGGGGTGGTTTTAAACCCCTTGGGTGTATGGAAAATGTGGGAAGGGAAAAAATAGATTGCTATCTAATAAAACAATAAAGATGCATGAAGAATGAAGAGGGAGAGGAAGAGGAAGAAAGAGCCCCGTATGGGGCGACTCCCTGGTGCCAAACGATGTCTTCTTTGACCCAGAAGCTCCAAGGGTCGCCTCCTCAAGCTCCAAGCCTTGTAGATGGTGAAATGAGCATGATTTAGTGAAGGGTTGAGGTGAAGAATGAGGGGAATGGGAGGGCTGCAAGACTAAGTGTTGGTCAGAGGGAATTTTGGTAGCCCTTCGGGGTGAAAAACGGGGGTCCCCTTGCTCTGAAGAAAGGGCCTTGCTTTTATAAAGTCTAGAGGGAGAATATCCCATTTTTAAGTGATAAATACCCTAATAAAAGGATAATACTCATTAATCTCGTGGATGAGAGTCCAAAGGAGGTTTCAAAGAGTCCCCCATCCTCTAGATGCGTTCAGGTGGATTGGGAGGTTGCAGAGGATTAAGATAAAGGCCATGAGAGGATAATGTGGAGGTGGTTGCGGAGGCTGTTGCCACGGCGAAAGTCGCGACGCATCGTAGGGACGCGACAACAATGAGCGCGACGGCCTCATCCGTCGCGACTATGAAGCCATGTGCATGGATATGCATGGGCTGTCGCGACTACCAGAGAGGGCGCGACGAGGATGAACGCGGTGCCACGATACGTCATGTCAAGGGAAATCGATTATCTTCAAAATATTATCCAATCATGTGGGAGAAAAATAGGCATTCAAAGCACATGGACTCTTTAAAAGATAACGGACGGGATATTTATGGAAATTGGGCTGTTAATGGGCTCAAAGCAAGGCTGATGATGGGCTCAAGGTGAGTGACCAACTAGGGGCTCACTAAGTTAACAAGAAATGTAGTTTGACTTTTAAGCCAGAATCGGGTGCCTACACCGGTCTTGCAGATAAAGGAGCTCATGCGACCTCCCTCTAGCGGTGTCCACATGGTGGCGGCTGGTGATGGCGGCTCCTCCTCTCGTTGGTGTCTCCCCTCGTCAGGGATACTCCCAGCAGCACCACCTTGTCGCCTTCTCTCGAGCAAGCCTGCAGCAACGACAACAAAAGTAGGAAGACATTAGTAGCAGCTGAAATGGCTGCTGCACAAGCAGCAGCACCATGCATGTAGCACCCTTGATTTTTAAAACCCAAATAAAATAAAATTTTCATTTTAAATAAATGAGGTAAGTAGACTTAATTAGAATAAATGAGAATAAGTGAAACAAAAGGGCATTTAATTAAGCCCATTAAGTTAAAACCCTAATGGGTTGTGTAAATGGTTCAAATACAAAATAATGGGCCTAATAAAGTGGAGCCCATCATGGGATGGGAAATAATTATCCCAATTTTGGAATTTATTAATTAGTAAATAGTAAAAGGTTAAGATAAATACTAAATAACCCATAAATATCCAAAATAAGAGTCATTACCTCAACCTAAACCCTTGGCCACGAAATTTGCTCTCTTCCCAATCCTATTAGGTGGATAATCAAGGGAATTAGGGAGATAAATAAGGAAATTTTGGAGTTTATTGAAAAGGAGAACTCTGAGAATGGTTAGGATTCTATTAGCCATCAAAACACCCTAATTCGGCCCTATCAACCATCATTGGCGTGCTGTGACCTTTGGGAGACGAAGGAGAGGCGATTTGGGACGAGGAGCTTGGAGGAGAAGGGCTGGGGCTTGGCTTTCTTCTTCCTTTTTTCGTCATCAAACCCTAGTCTTCTTGTCAACGTAAAAAGGTAGGAAATCTCTCAAGCCAAATCCGTGTAAAAATTTCCCTAGGAAGACTTCATGTTCCCGAGCGAAAGCCCTCTGGTTTCGCTCCATTTCGATCCCCATGAGGGAGAATTAATTCTTTGAATCTCTGTCAGTTACATGTACCTGACCCTTCATGTTTACTCTTAAACCTCAGGCATACATGATCCCATGCCATGAGAAAATTCTCATAAGTACTACATCATGTTAGCTTTCAAACGCCCCTGGTTTGCCTAAATTTCATCATGTATACATCTCTAATTAATTCGTTGAACCTTGACTATGCATGTTTAGGTCATCGAAATGTAACTTGATCACAACATGTCTAAACCTTGTCTATTTTTAAATTAATCATGCATGTTGATAGATCTATATATCTACTTTCGTTTAAAACTAGTTTCATGCTTTTTGGATCACCGTGCGATTTTATAATGAATTTAAAAGTGCCCTGTATCAACCAGTATTAACCTTGGAAAAAGGGGAAAGAGCCGGACCCCCTTTCTGATATCGCGGCGGCGCGACCCGCCGCGATACCAGATGGGTCGCGGTCGGCCGCCCGGTCGCGTCTTGAACGCGGCGGGCCTCGCCGCCATGCTTCCCTCCCGGTCCGAGCCCGGCCGGCCCGGTTTGCGGATCGCACCTGAGCCGCCCGTCGCGACTTGAATCGCGACGGGTAGGCCCGCCGCAATTCAAAGATTGCGGCCAGAAACTTTAATTTTGCATATACCCTTGCTGATTTGGTTATATAACCCTTATTTAGCCATGATTAAACAATGTTATAGTTAATTCGACCTGGTAAATTAATAATTGGCAATAATTATATAAATTTAATTATTTTAAAAGGATATTTGCATGACTTGTCATATCCAAAAGATTTCTTTACACTTGCACACACATAACGTTATTAATTGTCATTTGACCCTAATAAGTTATCCAATAATATATCTGGTAAATTAGCGAAATAAATGACTAAATTTCCCTATTTAATTAAATACAATTGTCTTCATTTTATTCGCGAGTTTTGAATACTGTTACTATTTCCCTCGGCCTTCGAGCACTCGAGGCACGACGGACCCGTTTTCTATACACTTCCTCTTGACTTGAACCACCTCTCCATCGGGAATACTCTCGACTGGGCCAGGGACTCCTTGTCAAGGCCTCCGTAAGTCTTCTTGGCTTTGGCATACGTCCATTGCCGACGAGCTGGTTGTACCCTTAAAACCCGTTACACCTTAGGGATTAGTACGATCCATGGCCTTAGTGTGTTCTTTCCTTATCTTTTGATCACGCCAGACCATCTAACTTGTGTACACATCACGGCTAGTGGGCGGTGGTGACTTCTACCAGACTGTCGGCCCGCAATGGTGTGTCGTGCAACCGTTACTATCGATGTTTAACGTGATTTTACGATAATATCCCTATCTCATCTGCTCTCTATATCCTCTCATCTGTTCACGTTCTCTCTACGCTCTCATCTATCTCGTCTAGTACTCTCTTATCTCTTCTTGGTACTCTATTGGCCATTCTTGTGATTGTCTAAGATAAAGAAATGACTAATGTCAGCGCAATGGGGCCCGATCAGGTCCTGGGAGGAGCGCCCGAAAAGTGCCAGTGCCTATGGGAGTTAAAATGATCAAGGATGTGTTACGGCATGCATCCAGTGCCAGCATACTATCAAGATTAATCTATGACAATCAAAGTACTATCTATACCAGTACACTTGTTATCATTACTAGAGCACGTTGTGCAAATTACATGATATATCGTTACATGGCCATTCTATTATCATTCTCGTTGAGATATTTTCTCTATGCCAGATGCTATTGTTATCTCGTTATCATTGCTTGATCTATATGACTATTCTCTCTAGTTAACCTACCATCAAGACATTAATTATTTAAACCATGCTTGTGTTCATGAGATATTGAGTCCTAATGGGCGTTAATCACTCATCCTGCATATTTATTTAAATGTTTCAGGTGAGTTTGACGATGACCACACTCAAGAGGATGGGACTGAGGATGATGCTCAGGAGTGACCCTATTTCAGCAACCCTTGCTTTAGTAGTTAGTTAGCATAGAATGAGTCAGTTAGTCCTGATGTATTAGTTTGAGTTTCAATAAAGTGCTCTGGGCCCTAGTTTTGGCTCTGATACGTTGATGTAATAGTTAGTTCATGAAGTTGATGAAATATTAGTGAATATAATGAAGTTTGGTGGATTATTAATAAAATTAAAGTTCATTTGGTATTATTCCATACGTGCAATGGTTTGTATTTATTTTCTCTCTCTGTACTATTTAATAACTGTAAACCCGCTCCGATATTCCACGTTGGGGCGTTACAATACAGCAGTAGTAGCTGCGACAGCAACAAATGTTGCTTCTCAAGCAGCAACAGCAGTAGGAGCAAGGATGAAGACCTCCTACGTCTCCTCTCTTCTTCAAGAGAGGGAGCTACGGATGGGTTGGTGGAGGAGAGGAGAGTGGAGAAGAAGATAGAGAGAGGTTGATGGGAGAGCCCTCAGCTTATAGGGTTCATCCCACACCCTCTATCTATATAGAGGGTCCCTTTTCAACCCTCTGCATGACTCTCACATTGTGCGGACGTGCGTGGTACGACCCAAAGTATATGCAGTCATACCTGCATTGATGGCAAGACATGGTGCCGCGAATAAGTATTGGCGACAGAGGTCACTGCCGCCAAGACCCTATTGGCAAAAGTCGACCATGTCTTGTCTCCGTCCTAGGTCAAGAAAGCAGTCGATTGGATAACTCTTATCTAATCAGCTATCATCGTCGCATCATCCACCTATTGTGTATGACCCTCTAGGCTCAATACCGAGCTGGCCGTGAGTTGCACCTGTCAAAACCCTTCTGACTCAGAACTCTTTCTAACTTATTGAATCATTATCTTCATGATGATTCAGTCAACTCATCAACTATGGACGTACTAAGCCACTATGCCATAGTCCCTAGATAGTACAGGGGTATCAAATCCATTAGACCTTTCTGCCCTCAGTAACTATGTATCTATATTCCCTCATCCAACTAATATCCCAGAGACCGTATATGAAACATGGTACTGTCAGGCCTATATGGAATCCATCCTGTTCTCACTCTTATCGGATTCTCCCGGAGAACTCCTTCTCTCTCGATTCGATTGACCCTTGCTAGGGATTTAGCTGAGCAAGAACACATGGGATATTTCTCTCATGATACCGAGAGTGGATAATCATTTATTGACACACAATTACCTTCATAAGGTTGACTATCATTTTCAATAACTGGTTGTACTAGATCTGGGATTTCCAGACCTATAAGTTCGACATTAAAGAATGTAATTACACTCAAACAAGACATCATTGGTGTCTCAAGTCCAAGGACCAGTTACACAACTAGGACCTCAGAATCGTTGTATGACAATCAAGTATCATCAACTATATAACATTCCGAGAGCAGATTATTTAGTGAACTCATTCTCCAATGAGCACCTGCATCATACTTCTAGTGTCTCCACACAAGTAGCTATATGAGACCAGCTACCTCCATCATATATAGCACACCGGTCTGTCTGGTTATCTCGATGTTCTTCACAAGTAACATATGACCAGGAATATTTAGGATTTATGTTTAAAGAGAATTGATTTCATTATCATGATCTCATCATGATCCAATTCCCATTGCACAAATCCATAGACATCACAATATAAACATCATCATATGCATGTAATATAGAGTGAGAAAATGCCATTAATATTATTACCAAAAGAGATTAGTACATGGTTTCAAGTGCCATCACTAATCTAATTAGTTGGCTTACAGGGCACTCAAAACTAGAAGATACTATTGTGTCAGACCGACTCTCTATATTTAAGCATCCTGGACATGCATTTGGATATTCTTTAACTCACATACTCGAAGAAAGAGAGTTGTTAGCCATAGAGATCTATATCCTTATGAATTGTACTGAGATTAAACCTTATATTGGGTAAGTCCTCCACTCACATGCCTTTATGTACTTAAGTTGTTTGTCCTTCTCGTCATTTAAAGTAGTCTTTCATTTATATTGTAGAGAATTTGACTTAGAATTACTCTATAAAAATCCAGGTCACATTGACGTACAGGTTGAAAAAGAACGAGAGAAGTCTTTTGCCAGTTGGTTAAGATATCGAGTAAGTGTACATGAATAATTTTATGCATAAGTATGCAGGCTATTTATCTTGATAACCTTATGCCTAACTTTTATATAGGTTGATGAATGTTTTACTAATAAAAGAGTTCAAGAGATAAGTTATGAGCCTTCCAAAATTGCACATGTCTATCCAGGCTTCATTGTCATGGATATCGATTTCACACGAGAGATTATTGACGGAATAAGCCTACGATGAACAACGGTGTATGTGTGAAGGGAAATAACTACAAGGAAAATGAATTAGACTATTATGATATTCTTGAAGAAGTCTTAGAATTGCAATATTTAGGACAAGACAAACATATATTTCTATTTGAGTGTCATTGGTTTGATCCTACTTCTGTTTGAAATGACACAACATATGGGACTGTCGATGTCAAACATAAGTCTAAATTGAATACATATGAGCCCTTTATTTTGGCCGCATAAGCCCAACAAGTATATTATTCAAACTATTCATCACCTAGGTTGAAAGATTGGTGGGAAGTTTGTAGGGTGAAAACAAGACTATTGCCCAACTACGAGTTTGATTTAGCTGAAATTGAAGTTGAAAATGTTAATGACGATTGTTTTCAATCAGATCAGAGAGACGCAGTACAGTTGGCTACTTCTACCCATTTTCGTTTGAATGATACATATGAGCCACTTTCGTTATAAGAAGAATGAAGTGGAAGAAGTTGACCCAGCTGATCTAAATCAGGATGTTCTAGGGGGGAAGGAGTCTTCTACGGAGGAAGAGTACTGTTGATGAGGATGACGAAGATGAGGTGAGTTAGACATATCTTCAGCATCTAATGAGGAAATAAATAATGTATGAAAATTTTGTAAGAAATTTTAGTTGCTCTCATAATTTATAATGATTATTGTGATATTGTTTGTTTAGATAGTTAATTGATATTTGTGTACTAATATCTTTTAATTTTATTATTCTTAATAAAGATATGGTTTGTGGAGAACATAGTGGTGGCTGGAGGAGAGAGAGTATTGGGAGAGGCTCTTATTCTTCCTCTGCGCCATCTGTTCCACGTATACATGTACTACATTCTTTGCCCATATGTGTATATTAATTTTTTTTCTACTAATGTGATGTATTTTTTACAGGATCTGCTGGTGTGAGAGGAGAGGGCACTCAGAGGGGCTCTAATTCCTCCTCTACACCTTCTATTCTAGGTATACATTGACTAAAATCTTTACCAATATGTGTATATTAAGCATTCTATCTGTTAATGACGCTTGATTTTCATAGGCCTGAGTTCCCCTCTACCAGTTGTTGAGGGCACACCGTCAGCACCACTGCCCTCGAGATCATTGACTAGTACATGCATGTTTTGATTCTTTCTACATTTTTATCTTTGGATGTTGTCTATTAGTTTATAAATTATGAAAAGATTGATGATCTACTATCATTTTATTTGCAGCAGATGTCGCCAGTCGTCACGAGAGGTCGGTCTAGGATGCTTGTCATGCTGGATTTTTGGGTAAACATAATTATTCATTAATTATATTTGTTTTCACTCCATAAAGTTTGTAATACAAAATATTTTAACATGTGCATTTGCAGAGAAAAAATAGAGCCTGGTCAGACTTCCCATTATATTACATCTCCCTTTCAGGTGCATGTTCCCGGGCCGGTATTCTCCACTCGACAATTTCTGATGGGCGTCTGGTATTTATTGTTCAACATGTTCACAGTATAAATTTAAATTTTTTAAGTCATGTCTTTCTCATCTCTGTCATTCATTATACTAACTTAGGTAATTTAATTTCCTTACAACGTCAGTATGAGTTCACGAGGGAAGCGGATGTCCTACGAACACAACATGTATGGGAAGCTACTGCCCAAACCAATTATAAAAAGACAGTGTGGGAAGCCTGGGATAAGGCGGCAAAACTTTCTGGCAGCCAGGATCCAAATATGTGGAAGGAGTATGGCCCAGGGTGGATGAGGAGGGAGTATTGGGAGCAACTCTGTGCCAGATGGGGAAGTTCTCATTAATGCAAAGAGAAGTCCCAAGAAACCAATGCAAATTGGGCCACGCAACTAGAAAAAAATTTACATACGAGTGGGTCGTTGTCTTACGTGACCCACAAAGACAAAATGGTAAGAAACTTTTTGATTGACTAATGTCTTATTAATATATATCCTAAGTTTTTATGAATTTAAAATAGACTCAGGAGCTCCAACGTCCCCCCTCATTTCGCAAGGTATTTGAAAGGACTCATAAGAGGAGGGGGACTGATGTATTTGTCAGCGTGAGTACTCTCTCGATTGCAGTAAGTTTACATATGCAATTTTAGCTTAAATTTTAAATATAAAAAATTAATATGAAAGTTATAATCTTTTCAATTTATTTTGCAGGAGTCATATGGTAGACAGATGACTGAAAAGTATGGAGATGACACTTCGCATCTAGAGTTAGATCCTGATGCATGGGTGGTAGTGGCAAGCCAACCAAGAAAGGGTCGATTGTATGGATTTGGAGATAGCTGGGACACTACTCCAGTCATATCATCGTGTGCGAGTTCAAGCACTCCTTTGACATGTATGAGTGCATTCACAATGCCCTCTGGTGGAGAGCGAGATTTTAGACATAGTATGCGAGGAGATATCTCAATTTTGTACTAATGTTCAGCAGAAGATGACAAGCAGCGAGCTGCACATCACACAGGCAGTGGCCACCCTCCTCTCTTAGGATGGCATTTTGTCACAGGGAGGAGCATCAACCTCAGCACCGGCCTGTTAGGTGAGTGTTTGTTATTATTTTTTAATTTCATATAATTTATAGTTATTAATTTTTAAATTCACATAATTGACGTGTCGATCGGTCCTACATGACCGGGTTGATGAGAAGGACATGAGAGAGTTTACAAAATCCAAATCAGATGTCCAGTCTGAACTCGATGCATAAAGAACCATTCTCCGAATTGACTTAGTGTAAAGAAAGGGGAAAAAACCAAGATTAGGGTCCAAAATGTGAAATACTAGTCCGATCAACGCTCCAACCGATCACACATGACTGAGGTGATGACAGTGATATGTGAGAATTGAGAGAATTCAAATTGGATTCTCGGTTTGACCTCGACGCTCAAAGAACTGTTGTCCAAATTGACTTAAAGAACCAAAAATATCAAGTCGGGGGTACAAAATGTGAAATACCAATCCGATTGGCTTGCCGTTTGGTCCTACACAATCGGGTTGATGAAAGGGACATGCGAGAGTTAACGGAATCCAAATCGGATGTCCGGTTTGAATTCAGCATTTAAAGAACTATTCTCTGAATTGACTGTGTAAAAAAGGGGAAAAACTAAGATTATGGTCCAAAATGTGAAATACCGGTCCGATCAACGTGCCGATCGATCCCACACGACCGAGGTGATGATAATGATATGTGAGAATTGAGGGAGTTCAAATCAGATTCTCGGTTTGAGCTCGGCGCTCAAAGAATCGTTGTCCAAATTGACTTATTATAAACAACAAAAAATACCAAGTCGGGAGTCCAAAATGTGAAATACCAATCTGATTAACATGTCGATCTGTCCTACACGACCGGGTTGATGAAAGGGATATACGAGAGTTGACATAATCCAAATCGGATGTCCAGCTTGAACTCGGCGCTTAAAGAACCATTTTCCAAATTGACTTAGTGTAAAGAAAGGGAAAAAAAAAACTAAGATTAGTATCCAAAATGTGAAATACCAGTCTAATGAACGTGCCGATCGATCCCACATGACCGGGGTGATGATAATGACATGTGAGAATTGAGGGAATTCAAATCGGATTCTCGGTTTGAGCTCGGCACTCAAAGAATCGTTGTCCAAATTGACTTATTATAAAGAACAAAAAATATCAAGTCGGGCGTCCAAAATGTGAAATACCGATCCGATTGACGTGTCGATAGGTCCAACACGACCGGGTTGATAAAAGGGACATGCGAGAGTTGACAGAATCCAAATCGGATGTCTAGTTTGAACTCGGCGCTTAAAAAACCATTCTTCGAATTGACTCAGTGTAAAAAGGGGGGGGGGGACTAAGATTAGGGTCCAAAATGTGAAATACCGGTCCGATCAACGCACCGATCTATCCCACACGACCGAGGTGATGACAGTGACATGTGAGAATTGAGGGAATTCAAATCAGATTCTCGATTTGAGCTCGGCGCTCAAAGAGTCGTTGCCTAAATTGACCTATTATAAAGAACAAACAATACCAAATCGAGGGTCCAAAATATGAAATACCAATCTGATTGGCATGTCGATCAGTCCTACATGACTGGGTTGATGAAAAGGACATGCGAGAGTTGACAGAATCCAAATCGGATGTCTGGTTTGAACTCAGCGCTTAATGAACGATTCTCCGAATTGACTTAGTGTAAAAAAGGGGGAAAAACTAAGATTAGGGTCCAAAATGTGAAATATTGGTCCCATCAATGCCTCAATCGATCCCATACGACTGAGGTGATGATAGTGACATGTGAGAATTGAGGCAATTCAAATCGGATTCTCGGTTTGAGCTGGACGCTCAAAGAACCGTTATCCAAATTGACTTATTATAAAAAATAAAAAATACCAAGTTGGGAGTCCAAAATGTGAAATACCGATCTAATTGTCATGCCGATCGGTCCTACATGACTGACTTGATGAAAGGGACATACGAGAGTTGACAGAATCCAAATCAGATCTCCAGTTTGAACTCAGCACTTAAAGAACCATTCTTCGAATTGACTTAATGTAAAGAAAGGGAAAAAAATCAAGATTATGGTCCAAAATGTGAAATACCGATCCGATCAACGTGCCGAACTGTCGATTGATCCCACATGACCGAGGTGATGACAATGACATGTGAGAATTGAAGGAATTCAAATCAAATTCTTGATTTGAGCTCGGCGCTCAAAGAATCGTTGTCCAAATTGACTTATTATAAAGAACAAAAAATACCAGGTCGGTGGTCCAAAATGTGAAATACCGATCCGATTGGCGTGCCGATCGGTCCTACACGACCGGGTTGATGAAAGGGACATGCAAGAGTTGACGGAATCCAAATCGGATGTTCGATTTGAACTCGACGCTTAAAAAACCATTCTCCGAATTGACTTAGTGTAGAGAAAGGGAAAAAAACTAATATTAGGGTCCAAAATGTGAAATACCGGTCCGATCAACGTGCCGATCTATCCCACATGACCGAGGTGATGACAATGACAACTGACAAGTGATAATTGAGGGAATTCAAATTGGATTCTCGGTTTGGGCTTGGCGCTCAAAGAGTTGTTGCCCAAATTGACTAATTATAAAGAACGAAAAATACCAAGTTGATGGTCCAAAATCTGAAATATCGATCCGATTGGCATGCCGATCGGTCCTATACGACTGGGTTGATGAAAGGGACATGCGAGAGTTGACGGAATCCAAATCAGATGTCCGGTTTGAACTTGGTGCTTAAAGAACCATTATCCAAATTGACTTAGTGTAATGAAAGGGAAGAAAAATTAAGATTAGGGTTCAAAATGTGAAATACCGGTCCAATCAACACGTCGATTGATCCCACACGACCGAGGTGATGACAGTGACATATGGGAATTGAGGGAATTCAAATCAGATTCTCAGTTTAAGCTCAGCACTCAAGTGACTGTTATCCAAATTGACTTATTATAAAAAATAAAAAATACCAAGTTAGGAGTCCAAAATGTGAAATAGCGATCCAATTGTCGTGTCGATCGGTCCTATATGACTGACTTGATGAAAGGGACATACAATAGTTGACAGAATCCAAATCAGATCTCCGGTTTGAACTCAGCACTTAAAGAACCATTCTCCGAATTGACTTAATGTAAAGAAAGAGGAAAA
The DNA here is from genome assembly GCA_014218235.1 of Colocasia esculenta. Classification (NCBI taxonomy): domain Eukaryota; kingdom Viridiplantae; phylum Streptophyta; class Magnoliopsida; order Alismatales; family Araceae; genus Colocasia; species Colocasia esculenta. Next base: position 122,408,482 of record CM024763.1, on the reverse strand, counting down.
AACCAAGATTATGATCCAAAATGTGAAATACTGATCCGATCAACGTGCCGAACTGCCGATCGATCCCACATGACTGAGGTGATGACAATGACATGTGAGAATTGAAGGAATTCAAATCGGATTCTTGATTTGAGCTCGGCGCTCAAAGAATCATTGTCCAAATTGACTTATTATAAAGAACAAAAAATACCAGGTCGGTGGTCCAAAATGTGAAATACTGATCCGATTGGCGTGTCGATCGGTCCTACACGATTGGGTTGATGAAAGGGACATGCAAGAGTTGACGGAATCCAAATCGGATGTTCGATTTGAACTCGACGCTTAAAAAACTATTCTCTGAATTGACTTAGTGTAAAGAAAGGGAAAAAACTAATATTAGAGTCCAAAATGTGAAATACCGGTCCGATCAACGTGCCGATCTATCCCACATGACCGAGGTGATGACAATGACAGGTGATAATTGAGAGAATTCAAATTGGATTCTCGGTTTGAGCTTGGCGCTCAAAGAGCTGTTGCCCAAATTGACTAATTATAAAGAACGAAAAATACCAAGTTGATGGTCCAAAATATGAAATATCGATCCGATTGGCATGCCGATCGGTCCTATACGACCGGGTTGATGAAAGGGACATGCGAAAGTTGACGGAATCCAAATCAGATGTCCGGTTTGAACTTGGCGCTTAAAGAACCATTATCCAAATTGACTTAGTGTAATGAAAGGGAAAAAAAAACTAAGATTAGGGTTCAAAATGTGAAATACCGGTTCGATCAACATGCCGATTGATCCCACACGACTGAAGTGATGACAGTGACATGTGGGAATTGAGGGAATTCAAATCAGATTCTCAGTTTGAGCTCGACGCTCAAATAACCGTTATCCAAATTGACTTATTATAAAGAACAAAAAATACCAAGTCGGAGTTCCAAAATGTGAAATACCGATCTGATTGACATGCCGATAGGTCCTACATGACGAGTTGATTTAATGGGACATGCGAGAGTTGACGGAATCTAAATCGGATGTCCGGTTTGAACTCGGTACTTAAAAGAACCATTCTTTGAATTGACTTAGTGAATATTTATATATGCTTTCTTTAAATTTATAAAATAAATAATTTTTATTTATATTTATAATGTTAATTTTTTTATAATATAAGATTCTCTAGCACATGACGAGTATGAGGCAGCTAGAGACGAAGATTCGTCAAATCTATCTTGACTTTTTTTATTTGTTATATTATTATTGTGGTTGTTTTATGAATATTTATTGTTGTAGATAATTTTTTATAAATATTTATTATTATGTATGAATTTTAATAAATATTTATTATTGTGGATGTATTTTATGGATGTATTAGATTTTTTTAACAGATGTAAAATGAATTTAACATGTGCAAAATGAATGTTTGCTGCATTTAAAAAAAATTAAAAACTTTCGATGAAATTTCCAACGAACACTTTCCGATAGGTTTTCGTCAGAAAACTGTCGAGAAGATAAAATTTCGACAGATTTTTTACGAATTTTTGATAGAAAATATCTGTAAAAAATCTCACCTTTTCTTGGTATGATACAAATTACTCCTTATTTTTTTGTCTGATACTTGACAAATTTGTCATCGACTTTGACCCTTGACTTGGGGCAGCTGCATCGTGGGACACCCTTGTCCACAACTATATATGCATCTATACGGCCACTGACCACTGTGGTCAGCAATCACAATCCTCCTTATGAGGAAGGGTCGAGGAGGAGGCAAAAGCAGTTGACATAGAGAGCTTTCCTATTGCGGCAGTCAGGACTGGTTGACCAGGTCGCTGGTGACATATTTGGAAAATTTTATGGCATCACTAGGCTGTCAATTGCATGTTTATAAAATAATGAGGTAAATGGGGTTTGATGTGGCCCTCGTCGACCCAGAATATATATAGGCCGTATACCGACTTAAACCGCGATCCCATTTGGTGATCACAGCCAGAAACTTAGGATCCAAAACTCTATTAGGAAAAGTTTTTCGGGAAAAGTTTTTATTTTTTAGATCATTTGTTATCTTTGAAAAATAAAACATGAAAAATTATATCCTAAAAATTCTGAAATTTAGCATCCGCGGTAAAAATGCTCGTCGCCTTTTCCAATTCACCGTTGCTGTGCCATTATAGATTCTACAGTTTCTACAGTCACAATTTTTAGGCACTATTTATGCAAGTTGTATTTTTATTTTCTTTCCACTCATTTAAGTAAGTAGTCTTTGTCAAATTTAATTATTTTTCATTAGTTAATTTGATTTTTATTTTTTTATTAAAATATATGTAGAATACTATTCATTCAAATTGTGTTTTTATTTTATTTTTCCTACTTTAAATTGTCTTTGTCAAAGTTACTTATTTTTCATTAGTTTTCTAAAATTTTTAATTTTAAAAAATGTTAAAAATAAAATAAAATAAAATAAAATAACTTGATGAATAGTGTTAGTACACAAGGAATACATGACTCTCTCTCATTTGAGTGAATCATAAGATCTCGTACCCCTCCATACAACTTTATAGTAAAACCTTACATTATTGACATTTCAACTTTTTTTCTCTATTTACATAAATAGCCAATGAAAATATTTACCTGACAACCAAATAGATAATTATATTTTTATTTTCATGTAAAAGTTATTCCATGAAAAATTATTTTCCTATTAAATTATGAAAAAGATTTATTGCACTTTCATATTGCACTTGACTAGGCAACAAGTCCACGTGACATTCAACAATTGAATTGCCACTTTATCACCCCTCATGTGAGGAGTGCCACATGGGCCATTGCCTAATCATATTGCACTTAAAGTGTAATATACAAGTGCAATAAACCTTTCTCTTAATTATTTTGCATACAAGCTGTTCTGGGTGGTGCCGGGATTGGGGGAGGGGGGTTGCAGGGGCGAGGCAGAGGGGGGAGGGCGACAGGGGTTTTTTTTTCTTTAAAAAAATCTTTGTGGCGAGAAAAAGCCGCTGACATATTCTTCATATGTCAACGACCGATATGTACTATATGTCAACGACTGCATTCCATTGATATATCTAATACTAGATGACTACCCGTGCGATGCACGGAAAGTTTTTAGATTTAAATATTTTTAATATATTAATATATCTTAGTTTATATATATATTAGTAAAATTTTAAAAATTACAAAGTGATAAAACTGTTACGGATAGTCATTTCTTAGTGATATAAAACTGCAAGTAAGTCTTACCATTGGTATTTTTAGACTTGCTTTGATTTTAAAAACTACAACGGTAGTCGTTTCTTAGTGGTATAAAACTGCAATATTTAAAACAAAAATTGTGTAAGATTTAGCGAGATTTAACATGCCGATTTTAGAAGGTTTCTTCACAACTTTAAGTGAGAGATTTAAAAAATTACAAAATGATATAAAACTGTTAAGGATAGTCATTTCTTAGTGGTATAAAACTGCAAGTAAGTCTTACCATTGGTACTTTTAGACTTGCTTTGGAAGATTTAACAAGATTTTAAAAACTGCAACATGTAGTCGTTTCTTAGTAGTATAAAACTATAATTTTTTTAAAAAAAATTGTGCAAGATTTAACATGCCGATTTTAGAAGGTTTCTTCACAATTTTAGGTGACAGACTTGACTTCTTAAAATAGCTGCATTAAAGGAGTGAGATAGGAGAGGTATTTGTGAGTTTTGGCGGGAATATGAATGTCTTGGTGTTGTCACATGGCTGCTCCAAGACTGAGTTATATTATAATAGTATAGATAGTATAGATATGTCATCGGATGCTAACCATTGACATATGTATCATTTGTCAACGGTTAATGACGGTCGCTGACAAATATTGGTCGACGACTAATTTATCAACGACTTTATCAACGGCTTAAAAGCTGCTAACATAAATCTATGTCAACGATTTTCTATCTTTTGTCAACGGCTATAAGTCGCTAACATATGTCCTGTTTCTTATATGGAAGACAAAGATCTAGCAAGATATGCTCTATTATATTACATATAATGGTGTGTTATAGGTTGTGTAGTCGGAGATCATCTCACATCAATATGGTAGGAGATAAAGGCGAGAAGTATTTTGTGTCTGACCATGCATGCAAACACAAAAATTGATGCCTTCAGAAGGGGCAGGCCCTGCACCCATATGTGAAGGGTTCTAAGGTCCGTCATCACAACCCTTATGTCTGTGCCGGCAGATAGACACAAGGGATTTCACATATAGGCCACTTTGATAGCTATTTTATAATCTCTATAGTTATGTGGGATATGAAAGTGTAAATATATAGTTAAATTAAAAGAAAAATTATTTATATGCTCCTGAAAATTTTCATACTCGATAATATACTTCCGAAATCTAACAATTAGATTGTATACCTTTTAAATTGAAAAAAAACAAACATCAATCATATTCCTATAGTTAATTAACCGTCAAAATCTGAGCATCTGGAGAATATTCTGTTCTCAACTGGACGGAAGCTTCAAATAGAGAGAACAGCGGGGGCATATATGATGCTTTGAGATATGCAATATTTGAATAGTTAGATTTCAAGAACATATTGCTGAATATAGAAGATTTTAGGAGCATATAGATAATTTTTCATAAATTTAATTAACTTTGGGGTGGTAATATTATAAGTTAACCAGGGGTATAGAAATTTACCCAAAGATATGATGGGATAATGCTATCCAACCCCAATAGGTGAGGTCGTAGCACTATCCCTGGGTAACAAGGGATTGTGTTTTTTCCATTTGAAAATATTTTATGCTAAAAAGTAGGTTAAGCTACACTAGAATATCTTAACCTAGGAGTACATAAATATGCCCACAGAAGGATTAAGACCCATCATATACACATTTTCTTAGAGAGAAAGAAATCCACAAAGGAAAATAAAATATAGCCACTACCTAATATATAATATCAAAATTGTTCAATCCTATCATGTAATTAATGGTGGGTCCTAAGATAGAAAATTACATAGTTCATCAAATTAACTCCCTAAATTCACCGCTAAAAACCATTCTTTGATAAAAATTAGTTGTAACCTTACTTTTTGCAACTAACACAAAGCTAGAAAGAAAACGAAGAAAAGAAGTGGAGGATGCTGTTTAACATAAACAAGCCAATAAACACAGCCCTGAGCCAGGTCAGGTTCATTTGAACTGGACTTTTTATTGGGCCCAAGTTGGGCTCTTGGCCTCTTTTAAGTCCAGCCCATTAACACCCCTTGGGAAGAGTCGTGCAAGATATGCATGTCCAGACAACTACCCCAGTGATCCCAGTCACTAAACAAAAATGGTGAAAAAGGCTTGTCTTTTATTTCTAGCATTTCTTTAGCTGCCACTTCATAGAAACTGGAGAGAGATAAAACAAATTTGGTAACTTTAAGGATGCAAACAAGGAAAACAAAAGGTTTAAGAGTATTATATTATATACAAGCAAAAAGCATCTATGAAATTATTTAACAAATTCTTTTCACATGGTAAACCCATATTTCTTTTTATTTATCTTGTGAAGTATAAATGGTGTGGCATATTGTACAAAGTACGAATAGTGACATGTACATGTATACATGTTATCTAGAGTGCGACTCTCAACTTCTTACTGAAGGGTTGCTTAGATTAGTACGTATATATAAACACTAGATGTGGTACTATATAATGATACTGTTAAGTAGATCTTATAATATTGTATGACGCCATTCATGTAAAGAGGAATATTAATGTGCTAAATGATTGACTTGTTGATGTCAACTGATAGCAATCATCAGCAATCGGAGGAGCTAATTTTTGTTGCTATATATCTTATACCACTGATAAATAAATGATTATGGCTGACAATTACTACTCTATTATTGACAAGAAAATACTTTGTTACAATTGACAAGTTGGGCAGCATGACTTTGATTGCTAATTGGATGTAATTTTATTGGGCTTGCGATCACATGTTAGTGTAACATAACATAAGATAATAATGATCAATGCAATTCTGCATATGATTGATGTGTCGTGGATACGGACGGATCCTGTCTTAAGTCAGGGGGGTCACATAATCCTAAAATATCTCTTTGATCGATCAACTTCCACTAGATAAAATTTTCGCGTCCATCTTTGATCATGGATATTATGAGTATGTTTGGTATTTAGATAGATCGAGAATAGAGTGAGGATATCTTAATATCCCCGATCTATCCAAATATCAAACATACTTTATATATGTATATAGAAAATATCAAACTTAAATCATCTCTTCTTCTCTTTTTTTTCCCCATAAAGTCCAATACTTATGATTAAAAAAAGTGTAATGAACTAAGCACGACAATAGCTTGTTTAAAATGTTCCTTGGGTGCCACCGAGTGTGATCAAGACATACATAAAAGCTCGCATGGAATAGACATGAGAAAGAACATGCGACGTTGACACATGGATTAGAGACCTTGCAGACCCATCCATCCATCCATCAAATTGTTTAAGTACATGATGACCTCAATTAATGGTGCAAATTGCCACAAACTTCATCACTGAGAAAACCCATCACAAGTCACAAGTCACGTATAAGAGACAACAACAGAGGTTGATACAAACGTGCACCTTCCCAGCTGTGTGTGGGTGGAAGAGTGTGATGGGTTTGTTTGTACATACATGGCATGGGAGCCATGGTTTCTATGTGCTTCATATCATTTGGAAGTAGGAAGATTTCTTATAAAACATGCATGAAAGCTTGTGAATATGGTTTTTGTTTATTGGCAAAAGCTGTACGATTCCTTGAGCATATGATTGTTTGTTTTTAGACGCCACTTCGATCAGTACCCCTTTTACAAATGATTAATTAGTATCATCACATGCGGCTACACATTTAAATTTAAATCTACCCAATATCCAACTCATGATATCTATTTTTTATTTTTTCTGTAGACCAATAAATCCGATCTCACATCCCTCGTCACTTTAAACTAGTTGATATCTTAAATTTACACATTAAACTAACATAAAGACTCTGAGTACATGCAAAAATGTACTTATTCCCATCAAAATAAATGAGATTAGGTTCGTCCTTAAGTTCATCTTTATCAATTATCAAATGTTATATATTGTGGACGTTGTTTCCTGTTCGGTCTTGAGTCGAACGGGCATCCACTAAGGAAAGAGGGAATGGACTGTTGTCTGTGCAGACGAAGACCTGCAAAACTTAAACGGATCAGGAGGGCCCGGTTGAAGAACCGGAAAGAACTCTCTGATGCCTAAGTCAGGTCAGACTGCAGAGGAGGCAGGAATGTAAGGTTCTTTGGTATGTGTTCGCGCGTGGGCGAATGTGTGGGGGAAGGGTTTCGTACCTTTTCATAAGGGTTACCTATGCCTTTAATAGGCAAGGGACGCGGAGGGTCCGAATACCATGTCCTTCAATGATGATTGAAGAGATGCGTCGATTGGAGTCCCTAGGCAGGGAGTTGTTCGTTTGACGTGTCTGTTGGGATTCCTGTGGTTAATGTCTTTAACCATGGGGTGCATACCGCGCCATTCGCATTAACTGTCATTGGTAGGTGAAGGGCCGCTTTGGGTCGCAGGCCAAGGGGTGCCGCGCAGGGGTCTGCTCGGCTCAGGTTGCGCGGTGCCCGGTGTTTGGCGTCTCGGGTGATAAGCCGCAGGAGGTTCGAACAGGAGGCTCGTGGTCTGCTCGGAAGGTCACGTCCTACTCGAACAAGCTGTGAGGTGTCCGGGGACTATCCTTGGGGCCCTTAAGCGCTTGGCGACCAAAGCGTGTTCGAAAGCCAATGACTAAACCCGAGGACACGTGACTTGATGACCAGAGCCTAGCTGTCTTGATGGGCCTATAGGCCTAGGAGGTTGAAATAGTCTATATATATATATATATATATATATATATAATATATATATATATATATATATATATATGAGTGTTCAAAATTGTTGAACCACTCTTTATTACCTTTATATTTTGGTGCTAACAAAATTTATGATGTAACTTAAATTGAATATTTTGTTTCATCTGTGTCGCATCAATCTCATAGCAAAATGCTAAGTCTCACATTGATGCAATAAGGTGCACTAAAATGACAAAATCGATGTCTAAATCCATATACATCGATTTCAGTTCGAGTGCCAAATTAATAAGCGCTACAACGATTTGGCTTTAATAGGTTTTATAAGCGCCACAACGATTTGTTTAGTAACTGCTATAACGATTTACTAAGGCATCATAACGATTTGATAAGTGAGCGCAACGATTTGCCCTCACATCGATTTGTCTTCTATAACGATTCACTAAGGTTCATAACGATTTGATAAGTGAGAAAAAATGGTTTGCTTCTCACATCGATTCGATAAGTTTCATAACGATTTGCTTGTCATAACGATTAGATAAGTGAGCGCAATGATTTGCTCTCACAACGATTTGCTTGCCGTAACGATTCCTTAAGTGGTCACATCGATCTCTTAAGTAAGAACAACGATTTGTTCTCACGTCAATTTCTCAAGTGATCACATCGATTTGTTCTCATAACGATTTTATAAGTGAGAACAACGATTTGCTTCTCACATCGATTTGCTAAGATCGATTTGTTAAGTCCTATAAGTATAAACGATTTGATAAGTAACTTAAACAACGATTCACTTCAATTCAAACACAATTTGTTTAAGTGTTTTTTGGCGCCTAAAGAGAAGTCAAATATCTTCTGACAGAAAAAGCTGAATGCGTATTTCAGAGTCTTGTCAGAAAAAGATATGACCTTCTATTTTCAGCATGTTAGTAGAAACACAGTGCTATGCACAGTTTATCATAAATACTATTTTGTGCTAACACTCTCTTCTATGCTTACAGACCTCGAAGACCACCAGAGTTTGATTAAGACAAATGAAGAGAAGATCAGCAACGTCTAGAAGAGCTCCAACGGATCTCTTCAACGGATCTATTCAAAGCCTCGCATATAAAAGATGAAGTAAGGCTGAAGATCAAAGAGAGAGCTTTCCTGAAAATCTTTGAAGGAGTGTATAACCAGTGAGGAACCTCAACGCCATATACACTCAAAGAAAGAGAGAAAGAGCCTGAGCCAAGAAGAAGCAAGCAAAAGCGTCTCAATCATTCAAGCCTTCAAGCTTTCTTTTCTCTCTTCATTCTCCCTATGCTTATTGTAATTCTTGGGGAGAGTTTTTGCTGAGAGTTTCCTTGGATAGAGGTTATTCTTGTAGAACTCTCAGCACTGTTCTTTCTTTTATAAGAAAGACATCATGTCCAGCTGTAGGACTGTATACAGTGTAGAACCTAGTTAGAGGTTTGTGTTTAGCAGAACCGCACTGGGATTTGTACCAGGAGGTTTGCTTCTGAGCCTGTAAAAGAAGTGGGCTGCCTTCTTATCCGGGAAAGAGAAGAAGACCAGCTGGGGTGCTGGGTGTTGTAGTGTCCTTAAGAGGGACTGTACCTTGGTTAGTGAAATCCTAAGAAGTTGCTTGGGGACTGGACGTAGGACTTCTATGTGGGAAGGGCCGAACCAGGATAAATCTCTTGTGTTATTTGTGTGATTGTTTATTTTACTTCCGCACTGCTACTCTTTATCACACTAAACTAACCAAACCTTTAAGTGGTATTTTTTCTATATTTCAGTTTCTATTTTTGTGCAGAAAATCTATTCACCCCCCCTCTAGATAGGTAGCTGCCGTACCCAAAAGGGCCAACAAAAATATGGTTCAACTCAAAGAACCGAATCGATCGGTTCAATTTTGGTTGAAGAATCTCACTGTTCGGTTCAATTTTTTGTTATGAAACTGAATGTATATTAAATATATTTAATAATAAATAATATCACAAAAAAATTGTGATCTTGCGGTCCTTCCCTTCTAATAGGTCTTGAATTTGAAACTTAAGATTGCTTCTTTTGAAACACAAATTTTTTTTTCCATTTGAAGTTCCGTTCAATTCGATTCACTAATAAAATTGATTTGATTCGATTCGTCTAAAAAATAGATTAATCAGACCGTAAACAGCCATATGTATATATAGGCATCCCAGATCTATGGGACCCATCGAATCTTGACCGTCCAATGCGGGGGGCTTCCAGAGACTTCTTCAATGGGGGCAGACTTCCCCAAGTGCGAAGTCCAAAGTAAAACCTTCTGGAAGGCGACATTAAAGAGGTTGGCTGACACCAAGAGTCATCCATGGAGAACTCCTCCATTTGTCTGTCCACGTCATCATTATCAGACTCATGATGACATCAATCATAGCGTTTCGACCAATAAAGGAGGGGGGGGGGGGAATCGCTTCTTCCGCGACCGCGTGGCCTTTGCTGGAGTCGGATAAACTGTCGGTGTTCTTGAGGAACATCAGAATTCAGAATCTACCTATATATATAAGTTCTGCGCTCTGGTCATCTCTGTTTCCCATCTCTCTTTCTATCTACGCGCTGCCCGCGTCAGAGAACGCCAAGGTGGGAAGACTTGCCTTCAAAGTTTCATCTTGCCGTGGGGTTTGGGGACTTCCAGTTCTTCTCCTGCGGGCAATGGCGGCTCCAGCTGCGAACAGGAGCAACAATGCGAAATTGGTGTGCCTCTTTCCGCCATGCCAGACGTTTACCACTTTACCTGCTGGTCTTCCCCCTCCCTTCCTGTTGCCCTCGTCTTCTCTTGAAGTCGCTGGCCGTGATTTCCCCCCCCCCCCCCCCCCCCCCGACCTTTCTTTTTGCCTCCAAAAATTGTTTTTGTTTGGCCACATCCATATGTATTTTGAGATGTTTCGTGTATATTTTCTTTAGGTTTTTTGCTGTTGTTTTTTATGGCTTTCTTCCCCACCCCCATAAATAATCAGAAGAAGCTCTTTTGGTAAATTTTGGCCCTTTTGCTTGTTCGATTCCCGTTTTCTTTGATATGCATTCGCAGCGCTTTCGATCGGTTTCTTATTTTGTCAAGAGTTCATGTTTATGCAATTATTATTTCTGTTCTTTTATTTCGGAAGAATATATTTAATTCCGCGTGCTTGCCAGAAAAGTGTCCTCTTTGAAGTTGGCGATGTAGAGGTTTTGGTTGTTTTTGATATCTTGAAATTGATATTTTCTGGCTCGGATTTGTTGACGGCCATCGATTCTTTTCTTTGTTCTTCCTTTAATCTTGGTCTTGTTCTTATTGTCTGTTTTCAGGTCCTCCTTGGAGATGCTGGCGCTGGAAAATCCAGCTTGGTCTTACGTTTCGTTAAAAACCAATTTATCGAGTTCCAGGTTGAACATGCTGCTCCTGTTTCAGTTGTTTGTTTATGCTGCTGTGGTTTAATGGTCCTCTAAATTGTTTCCGTGTGTCCCTGGTGGTGCAGGAATCGACGATAGGAGCGGCTTTTTTCTCGCAGACATTGTCAGTTGACGATGCATCTGTTAAGTTTGATATTTGGGATACGGCAGGGCAGGAGAGGTATCACAGCCTGGCTCCCATGTATTACAGAGGAGCTGCTGCAGCAATCATTGTGTATGATATAACCAACCAGGTAGTGTTCTTGATGCTTTCTTGAGTTTGTAAGCCTTTTCTCATACTTCAAAATTGAATATGATTACTTAAAAGACTACACAGAGGGCAGATGCATCTTCAACAGGATTTTTGACCTGTAAAAGAGAGGTCGTCTCTTGTGTTATTATCCATATCCCTAGCATCGCTGTCTATGTTTTTCTTGTATATGAAAAATGAATCATATTCTTTGATTCACTTGATAATATGCTGTAACTGTGTGCCTAGGTGATTGTTTCTACTTATTTAATTCACAATAGGACAAAGGTCTTATTTGTGCTTACCGTAAGTTATCTTAAGAATTTTTTAACAAAATTATTTCATGTGCAATTGGGTTGATTTCTTTCTTAGAAGAGAGATGGATTGCTCTGAAAGTCGTTCTCCACTCCATCTCTTCATTTGTGCATGTGATTGTTTCTACCCATTTAATGTCCCTACCTTGGTTCGTATATGTATGGTCGTCTTTCAAAGCCTTGTTTTATGTTTGATACAGTTGCAGTGGAGCAAGGTGGGACCAAGGCCATTCCTGAGGAAGCTTGGGCCTAGTTCAGCCTATTTGATTTGCTTGGGACCTTTATATGCCTGACTAATCAGGCTTTGACAGCACAACTTTACAAATGATGCACACTACATGTAGTGAAATGCTGGATGTAAGGCTTGAAGAAACCTAGGACCAACTTAGGTCTTTTCATATTGCCTTGGACCTAGATAAATGTTTGCCAGATCAGGCTTAGGGCCTTTCTCATCAAACCTTGACAGACCATGCTCCTTATATAAGGATTGATAACACGAGTACAAATTGTAGTAAATATGTTGTTTCATCAGATCTTATTGAATATAGGCTTGCAAAAGTCACACAAAGGACACATAAGAAATTTATAACATGGACATATAGTAGATGCACAACATGAAACTCACAGGTCATGCCTAATGAAGTTCAGCCTTGTTTTCTATGTGGTAGGCGGGGTTTTTAATTTACCGTTTTAGTATTGTAGGCCAATTTTTAATGTGTAGGTATAAACTAAGCTGGTCTTCACGTGCTCTTGCACAGCCCATTGGCATTCGTATTATCTTATATCTAAATAATTTTTATGTCTTTCTGTCTCTATTTGCCTTTTGATCCTCCTAGTTATTTAAAGTAAATCTCCATCCCATTGGAATATTTTGGAGCATATGAAGCATCTTATTCAACAGAAGATGCATTTGATTCTTGGTCAGAAATGATGGGTAGGTATTTAGTATTGACAATAGCAGATAACTTGGTTTTGATAAATCTTTAGGAACATAATTCTAATGCACCTAGCACCTACTATTGAAAGTAACTTTTGAAGATTGATCCGCTAGGAAGCCTTATAAGTGGACCAATATACTTGTTGATTCACTTAAAAGGAACGAGTAAATTTTAAGTTTCCATGCTTTATGCCTATTGGGCATAATTTAGAGCCACTTGCACATGTTAATTTCATTATTAAAGAAAGAATCTAGAGAACTAATCGTAGAAGACTTCTGTACAAGCAAACAAGGACAGGACTAGCGGCTACTTTCAAGGTGACAGAAGGAAAAGTAACGATTGATTGGGTGAGTTCCTAGAATGAAAATGGCTCTTGAATAAGCAGAATAGCAGATTCAAGAAAATGGGTTCTTGACATCATCTCAGAAGGCCGAAGAGAAGAGATTTTGAAAGATGAAGAAAATGATCCAAGCATTATAATAGTTCAGGGATATTTGGTTTACATTCTTTCATATTGTAAGAGTTGTCCCACATTGGAAAGAAGAAAAATACTAATATATTTATAATAGTGGGGCACTATCCACTTAGCACCCTAAGTTTCTGAGCTGGAAGTTTCAATCAAGTAAATTTTAACATGGTATCAGAGTCCATGGTATGATTTGGGCCACACACTCCGAGTTTATGGTCCTGTGATAAAGCCTAAACTCGGTTTGCACAGGGGTTGTTTAAGGATTACTCCACGTTGGAAAGGGATAAAAATACGAATGTGCTAATAATAGTGGAGCTCTCCACACACTATCTTAAGGTTTTAAATTGGAAGTCTCAATCCCATAAACTTTAACACATTTGTTCACTCTTTCATATTTATTTATTAATCCATTCAACCATCTATTTATTAAAAACCCTTATAATCTATACAATTTTTAATCAAGGCCATCGATTTATCAGATGTGAAGAAAAAGGAGAAATCCTATTGCATATTCCTTCTAATAAGTTTAGCTACACCTTAGTTAAACTTTCTGCATTCTTCACCAAAGTGAATGACATGGGCCTTTTTATCTTGATGGTTTCTTTTAAACAATTATGTAGGATGGCTAATCAGTAAATATGAAAGAATATAAGGGTTGAAAGTAAAAAAAAACTATACTTTTTATATTCTTCAGAAATACAATTTGGCCATTCAATATAATTACATCGATGCATTGCTATAAGAATGTTGCAAGAATATGTTTACACATAAGAATTGCATTTTCAGATCTTAATGACAACTGAACATGTTAGAGAGCTCCTGCCCTATGACCCTCAATCCCTCATCTCTTCCTTCTCCTCGTCCTCTTCTTCTTCTTTTACTACTCCTCCTCCTCTGCCTCCTTTATTAGTACACTTCCTCCAACTCCTCCATGTCCCCATGTCTTATCTTGGGATAGTTTCTTATCGAGACCTTTCAACAGTTAGAGATCTCATAAGAGATGGAACAACGTGAGTAGAGTGAATGATAGTCTACCTTGAAAGCAAATCTACTCATGGTTTTGTCCCTATAAGGCACCTCACAAGTTATGGATCTAAGTCTGACATATAAAGCCCATTTTTTTTTTCTCTCTTGTCAATTTGGGACTAATTTGATTCATATCTGCCTTAGTCCCTTATATGTAATAGTGGCTCGACAACATGGCTCCAGTTAATATGTTTTACACTTATGCCTTGGTAGCTGTTTTCTACATGTAATCCTCTCCTATTGGCCAAGTTGAGACTAGGTTATTAGACTCACTACAAGTCCTGTAACTTCTGTCTAGCTCATCTCCCATCAAACAGTGTAGATCATCTACACTGTTTAAATAATGTCATGATTCCATCAAACATTGTGGTGTATCATACATCCTAGATCAAGCCTATTGGATTTTGTTCCAAAAAGTGCCTTACAAGTTATGGATGTAAGCCCTATGCATGTAAGCTAGTAATTTTCTTACTTTTCAATTGAGGAGTAACTGAGTTCTTGCATATCTAAAACTCCAAGCAGTGTGGTAGTTTTGTGATTTATTGAATGCATAGGGCCCACACTGCATTCTTTCACTTGCATTTTCCCACAAGTTGCTTTCTTCTAAATATTCAGCTCAGTTGTATCACAACATATATATGGGTGCTGATTGTGTCAAAGACATTATAAAGATTTTCCAAAAGCAGATAATTGCTAAATTTTTAGTGATTGTGCCAGAGAAGGTAAGGGTTCTAGAGAATGTTAAGATTAAAATTAAAGTTCTTTTTTTTCAGTGTTTGGGATTGTAAACCTTACATTTTTGAACAATTTATTTACTTCAATCCAAGAAGATAGGAACAGCAGAGATCCCATTTTCTAACAAATTGTACTGAACTAAATCAGGAGCCGTTTTGAGAATGTATGATGTTAGGTTGGGTGCATTTAGTGAGTCAAACTTCCTCATGAACTTGCATCTTGCAGTATGAATGCTTGAAAGAATGTTTGCAGCAATGGGCATAATGATGTCAGACCCACTGGACATAACCACCCTAAAAGTTGAAGAAAAGAATGCCACAAATTCAAAACCATGCAGTTTTAGATGCTAGATGTACTTCCGGAATCTGTTGGGACTTGGGAGATGAGCTTCAAGAAGAATCTAACTTGAGCTAGACAACGGATAAGTTTGGTGCACTCTAATATAGGAAATTCATTGATTTAAGGTACCAGAGGGGACGAATTCCTAATGATGTTTTCTGGAGGTTCTTTCTGTTATTCAGAACAATCCAAATAGCCACTTATTGTTTGATGGAGTGTGCATCAGCTTAATCCACATATATGCTTAAGAATGGTTTCTACTTATTACATTAGTGAGCTGGTGCTTTGTTAGAAACTGATCCTGTGAAACTTTTATTATTTTATTCTGCAGGCATCATTTGATCGGGCGAAAAAATGGGTTCAGGAGCTGCTTGTACAAGGTAGCATATTAATTTTTCTTTCCAAACAATACTTTTCTATATTTTTAAACATGAAATTGAAACCATAGACTTAGGCAATGGGCATAAGTTTACCTTTGAATAGTTTGGCATATCAATTTCCTTTTGTGCAGATTGAAAATTTGAAACAGTATTTTACATACTTAAATGATCTCTGAATTTGATAAGTTCTTTAAAGCTAAAGTGATGTGGTCAGAGGCCACATGAGGCAGAAGAGATGTCTTCTTAGCCTGAAGTCTGTAGATGATATAGCCTAGGCATTTAAACTGACATTGTATTAAAAATCCAGAAATATAAAGATGATTAAATATGACAAACAAATAACAAACCTACAAAGTTACTAGCTTGTGTCTATCGACGATGCCAAATAGATGCAGGTCTGCCAAATTCACATAAAATTAAATGAACCAAGATCAAGTTACCAAAACAAACATGCTTCACGCGAGAGAGCGAGAGAGCGAGAGAGAGAGAGAGAGAGAGAGAGAGAGAGAGAGAGAGAGAGAGAGAGAGAGAGAGAGAGAGAGAGAGATGCATGTTTGCGAAGGCACTGCCACCTTGTGGAAAGTGGCAGAGATGTCAGATACATAGGAAATAGGGTCATGAAATCATGACAATCTCACATTTCCTAGGAATAGCATAATACTTTCTTGGATATCTATGCCATCTTAGCATGTGGGAGTGATCCCCCACCTTTATCGTCATCCTTGTCTCCTCCTTTGCCATGCCATCTTCTTCTCTGCTCCTTTTCTCCTCCTCCTACCATTATCCTTCTCTATCATTATTCTTGGCCTTGGTAAAGATTTGATCCTGAGATCCTTGGAGAGACAGGGACCCCAAGGGATCTTGGAAAACCATATGATGGAGAACCATGCCTATTGCCCAGTGGTAAACCTTATGCAGAGGTTCATGAGTTCAATCACAGAACTTTGGGCACATCCACAGGCACATGAAGTTGTGGAAATCTGTTTTGTCCAAATGAAGCAGATAGAAAAATTGTTTGTTTTTTTCTGCACTGTGTTGTGGGCTATATAAAATGGGAAGGAGCAGAGTATCTTTTGACCTAAAGAGCTAATCAGTGGATGGAGGATTTGTTTAAGCAGCTGGATTGGGAACATAGGAAGACTCGCTGCGTATGGCTAAGCTATTGAGGAGATATTTTGAGTAGCGAATTTTTCTTAGTCTTTACTCTTTAGGAAGATCGTAGTCCCACTCTCACTAGATTAGTATTTTTCTTTTTGCACTCTAGCTGTGAGAATTGTTTAAGCTCTATGTGATTTTGCTAAAAGCAAAATCTTCTTTGTGCTCTGTATGTTTTGTGAAGAATTGCCACATGATAGTACCATATCGCCTAAAATGAAATGTGGTAGTATGATCCAAGAAAAAGGTGTCTACTTTTTTTCTTTGCTTAGGGGAAAAGCACTGATACTACATATTTTTACTAAATGTGTAAAACTCAAACTGTATTGCTGTCTGGTTTGGACAAATCATTCTTTAAAGTGGATCATTCTTGAGAACATGGTTTGGGAAATGAAAGTTTTTAGATAAAGGCTGTCTGTTGATTATTCTTGGAAGGCCACCCTATGGACTCACTGTTCTTTTTGTTATGAAGAATGGTGGCACTTCTTTGTCACTTTGTGGATATTCGAGTGTTGATATTGTTTTTGCCTAGGTTTTTTGAAGAGGGATTGTTATTGTTGTTAGTTTGTTACTAGATGAGGTTTGGTTTTTGTCATTTGTGTTCTTTTGACTGAGCTTTATAGTTTCTTAAGTACTGATAAAATCAATTTGCAGGCAGCCCAAGCACAATTATGGCACTTGCTGGAAATAAAGCTGATATATTAGATGCAAGGAGAGTGTCAGTGGAGGCAAGTATAAGCTATACTTGAACATTGAGATTTTAACTTTTTAACTGTTTCATGTTAATTATGTTTTGTTCTCTTTATTTTTTGGTCAAAAACTAAGGATTCTTTTGACATCTACTTATTATGGCAAAGAAAGGAATAAAGGAGAGTAAAGAGACATTTATCCTCCACTCCTAAGAAAAAGTTCATTGTCCTACCAGATCCTTGTCCTCTTACCAGCCACTAGGTCCGGTACATTCCGTGTCTCTCGCATGACCCACCATACATTACATTCCTGCTATGCTGGTTTCTTTTTTCCCAATTTTTCTTGTTACTTGAGTCACCCTTCTGTTTTACTAGGATTTAACCTGCGATGAAGATTCAAATCTAGCCATGAATGTACATACACTAGGCTACTAGCTGTTTCAATGTGATCTTAATGCTGCTTATGGATGTCTTTTCTTGTCTTAATTGCTAATAATTGATGACATAAGCATGTTTTCATCATTTGATTATATCTTGACATTGTGAACTGTAGCTTTAGGTAGCATTACTATGAGCAGGTCCTCATGTTCTTAGTGATGAATAATAGAGTCCTAACAGTATCAGAAGGCTAGTTAGTATCAGAATTAAAGAGTTTAGTCAAAATTCTAAACGCCTATGTTTACTTGAACATAACTTCCGGTGCTGTTTGCTTATTATGAATTTAGAAGTTGGGAGAGGGGGCTATCTGCAGCGCAGACCATCTTTTCGCTGTTTGCGAAGGAATTTGTCTTCTTTCGTGGGTTGAATAGAATGTTCTCTATTACTTTATGCACCTTTGACACAACTACAATTTCAGGAAGCGCAAAGATATGCCCTGGATAATGGGCTTTTGTTTATGGAAACTTCTGCCAAGACTGCAATGAATGTCAGTGAGATATTCTATGAGATTGGTGAGTTCTGATCCTGCTTGAAACATAAACAAACAATGACGCATGTCTTTGCACCGCAAGTGTTTGATCTTTGTTCACTCAAACTGAAAGCCCATCATGTACATGCATCCACAAGTACAAATATGTCTGAAACCTGGATTTTGTTTTCCTGTGAGGAAAATGTATCTTAAAGGCGTTATTCAACAATGCTTAGGGCCGTGGTTGAGAATTTTGGAAGGTCGAGCATAAGCCTTCAACCGCAGATTATTGTGATTGCGAAGCTGGCCTGATCGTAGTTTTAACTATTTTCAACATACTTCTTTTGGATGATGCAGTGTTCATCCTTATGTGAGCCATGACAATTGAAAGTTGTTTCTTTGTTGAATCCAGCAAAGAAGTTCCTTCAAGGCCAACCAGCACAAAGCTCTTCAGGAATGATCCTCATGGATAGACCTGCAGATAGAACGAGGAATGCATCGTGCTGCTCCTCCTCCTAAATCCTCCTCTCTGCCTCAACTCAGGCCACTCAACAGATTGTTTTGGAGCTGCGAAATCTGCTCGCGATGGTTCTACGCTTTTGCAGCTCTATTTGTAATCATAGTATCCATCATTTTTATGTGTAAATAAATGTAAACTTATGATTATGTATAACTTTAGCATTTAGGGCCGGGGTGGTCACATCTGTTGATGAAGTTTGTGTCGTTATGATCTAGGTCATTAATCTGTCGTCGGCACTTGCTCTTGTGCCCCTGTTTTGCGTACACGTTTCTTCGCCTCCCGCAACATGAAGCAGGATGTGAAAAGGGTTGGTAGAGTTTAAAAAAATTTAACCAACTTCCTCCTCATGGACTATTTACTTTTCCCATGAACTCCTTCTGCTTATAACGGGAAAGTTTACAATTGTGTATTTAAGCCCTCCAAATTAAGTTTACCACATCACTTAAGTCTACCAACCCATTAATACATAAGATAAATATTTAAATAATATTTTATAATTAATTAAAATATAATATTTAGTTATTCTTTATTATTGAGTTATCAATATTTTTATTATGTGATACGTGCACAGTGAAATTAGGTAAAAAAAATAACATTAACTTGGCATGAAATATGCATTTTAAAAAAATAATAATAAAAAAGGAAAGTCAAGGAATCTAGTGCTTCCGTTCATGTCTATGGGCATGAACAACTGTATATTTCGCCCGAAAAATAAGTTTCTCTGCAACTTGCTCATTTCAATCAACTGAAAGATGAATCTTCATGTTCCCTGTGCTAAGCTCATTCGTTTTAAAAACAAAATGGGAATCTCACATATTATATATATTATATATATATATATATATCTATATATATATATATATATTATAGAGAGAGAGAGAGGGGGGGAGAGGGAGAGAGATATATGAGTAAAAGTATTCGTGATAATTGGAGCTCATCCGATTACTTATTCGATTTTTTAAATTATTTATTGCAATTAAATGGAATTTAATCAACATAAGCATGAGAGCACCTACATAAGTATTGGTTAAGAGGAAAAAAATGACGGTTGAATAACATGAGTTCTCCTTTAGGTGAAGGTCAAAGGAAAGACAACATGAATATGTCTAAGAGATTATTTCTGCTATCACTAGCTTTTAAATCTTCACTTCCTGAACATTTTTGGGGCGATGGCTTTCTCCCTATATCTTCCTCTTTTGTTCCACTTTTAAGGCAGAGCACAAAAAGCTAGGGTATCCCTAAAACAAGAGTGATTTTTTTCTTCAATTTATTTAGGAGACACTGCACATGATCAAACGTCCCTTCCAACAAAAGAAAAGAAGCGTAATTATATTTCAATTGCAAGAGGATTCGTAAATTTTAAGTTGGACTCGTAAATACTTAAATATAGCTCATAAAATCTAACTTAGACTCGTAAAATGATAAGGCAAGACACATTAGACTGCTTGAAAAGTAATTCTATTAGTTGAGAGAATAATTTAGTGCACTTGAATTGTGTATTTTTCACGTGTACTTCTCCACTCTCATTGAATGGGTGCATTGTACCCTCTTTCCAATAACCAACTAGAGAGGAGAAGTACAAGTGAAAAGTGCACAACTCAAGTACACTAAATTCTTCTTCTCTTAGTTGAGATTGTCTGAAGAAATATTTCTGATATTTTTCAACCAATAAGATTGCCGCGTCAGCCATTTCTTTTTGAACAAAAATAACCCTCAACTCTGCAGCCAAAAAACCCACAAATCTGCATCAAATGAAAAAGAGACAAAGGGCAAGCTATGTATGAGGAATGTGTGAGTGATCCTTGCAAGCACACCAAATCCTAGGCAAACTGTATCCTCAAAGTTCATTTCTAGTGCAACAAGATGGCTGGAGCAAATTGACTTGGCTAATGGCAGTTTCACATGATGTGTCTGTCTAACGAAATCCAAACTCATTTGATGGGAAGCGGCATATACTCGTTCAAAATGAAAAATTGGTGATAAGAACAGCAACCTATTTGCAATGAAATATTCATGTTTGGATAGAAATGTATGTCTGAACTAATCACATTAATTTCATATGTCTAAACACTCCACCTGACAATGACATAACTAGAAAGTGTGACACAAAGCAATCCAGGTACGCACAAATGATATGGAGACCTCATTGCTTTTAAAGCGTCCTTTTCTGAACCTTTTCAGAAGAAGGGTATAGCCACTGCAAATCCCATTTACAAGGTGTACAAATTACAAAAGCAAATAAACCAATGCTATTTGATGTGGGGAAGTTGGCTAATTTAACATTGCACTGAGATCATGCTCTTCCTTTTGAAAGGAATTAAAGAAGCACCAAGACAGACCATGTCACTGCTATTGCAGCAGAAGCATGAAATGGCATTGGAAACAAGCACATGAAAAGATTGCAGCTAGCAGTATGAATTTTGACAAAGGTCATCCCTTATACTTAATCAATCACTGTGGTGTGGAGAGCAAGAAAAATTCAAAAGTTGATAACTTTTTTTGAAACTTATTACTGGGACTTACACAACAACTCTGGAGAAGTGAACAATTTTGGCATCCCAGCGTCATCTTTCTTCCTGTAATGGTGTTGTTCAAAAACTTATATCCAACCAAAGAAAGCTGGCAAGAACTTTGCTAGACCACATTCTTCCTCAACACAGTCTTGTAGCCAGATTTGTCGGCTTCCCCCAAGGGGACACCGAAGGCCTGCCTCCCTTGGTGCGCCCCTCACCTCCTCCATGGGGATGATCCACCGGGTTCATCGCCACACACACGGACCACAGGGCGCCGCCCCCGCCACCTGGTTTCCCCTGCCTTCTGAGCTTGCGCACACGGTGGTTGGAATTGGAAACACGCCGATGGTCGCCCGGCACCGCGAATCCACGAGCTTCTCGACACCGGAGGGGAGCCGAAGGAGGCACCGCGCCCCCGCTCCTTCACCACCTTCGCAAAAGTCCCCGCAGATCGAGCCAGCTTCGCACCTTGGCCCGGATGGCACTCTATGTCGTGAACCCACGTCCCCATTCGGATGTCCGCCAGCGGCATGCAGTTGCCCACCTGGGAATTCGGATCGAGAATCCCATATCTGTAAGCAGCGGAGCTCGAGGAGGAGCCCCCTCCAACTCCACTATCGCCTGGGTTGGTAAAATTGGCCCGCTGAAAGGAGCCACCTTTGGGGTGCTTGGAGAGGTCGCAGTTCATCACCGTGCTGCCCGGTTCCATCTGATGGCTCGCCAATATGTACGAGTAGAGATGGAATCGACCACCTTGCGGGCGTTCGATCGCGTTACCCGGCATCACCCTCTGCACCCATAAACCAAAGAAAACGCAAGAAATTTATCTACAGATCGAATCGAACGAAATGGGTGTATCTTTTCGAAGGGAACAGATGGGGAAGTGTAGAACCCCCACCTTGACGGCAAGCTTGCTCACATCCGAAGTTTTGGTAGAACCGGAGCAGCCATGTCTGTCGTAGCCCAACGCCTGAGCAGCACGCCCAGACCTCCAGAGAAATCTGAAACCACGCATGTTCACAGCATTGGTCCCTCGGTGGTAACCAAGACTGGCAAAATAACATCAAATCTTCGTTTAGGCTGCAAAGTTCTAACCTTTGGCACCGACCAGCTGCTTCATGCCCACTTTTTTGCATATCGTCGACGGATTCCACATGCTCCCACCAGATGAGGACGCGCTCGAGTGTGAATCAGATGACGAGATCTCGATCCCTCTCCCAGCTTCCGCCCAGCCTCAGGCGGTAGGAACGGCAGCCACCGGGGTGGTCCGACAGCGCAGACACAGCAAGAAGGAAGCAGAGGGCGGCGGCGGGTGACGGGCGGCGAGGAAGAGGGAGACGAGGGACAACTAGGGCTTTTGGTTTCTGCTCCGCGCGGTGTCTGGGGAGAGGTGAAACGAAAAAGATGATACTATAAAAAATTCCCTAGTAATGCGTATAATATTAAGGGTAAATTATTAAAATTTTATATTTAACTTATTTTTAATCTCTGATATAATTATAATTTATTACAAAATATTATTTTTTATTACAGTATATGTTAATTTTATTACAGTAAGAACTTCTCTTGATACAGTTAGAGATTGTTAAATAATTTACCCTATTAATATAACCTCTTATAATTAAAAAATAAAATAGATCTTAGCAGACATGTAATTAATTTTAGGGAAGATTATCTATATTGAACTTAAGGTATTTTACGAAGGGAAAGTCCCCAATGGGGGTTATAGTTTGGTGCAAGACTAACTCTTTTGTAAATAACATTATTAGAGTTATATCCTTTATTTTACTTAATTTATCTGTGACACACTTAAACTACTTAAGAGTAGTAGGGTGTTTGAGAGCACTTTTTTTGTTAAAATTATTTTTATTTTTACTTAAAAAATTATTTTTGTCATTTTTTGACTTAAATTTTAAAATAAAATTTGTGTAGATCTGACGAATACATTGATGAGACCCGTTTATCTCTTTTTCCTACTACGTTTTGGGTCTTGCGCTGATAGATATCTTTATCTAATGCCAACAATTGACAGCATCATTGGGATATTGAAACTTTGAAAGGAGAAAGAACATGGTTCTGACGCTGTAGGTTGGAGAAATTTTTTTTAATTAAACACCTTTACCCGATATAATTAAACCTCAACACTTGAACTCTATATTGTAGTTGTACTCATGGTTGAATCCTACTGTACATGGAACAGCAATTGATAAAATATTTTTTTCCTTTTAAAAATATTATTAAAATTTAAATAGGAACCAGATTAGATCGCTATGGTTGGTACCGTGCCCAGAGAATCCGGTCAAGTCCATACATGTATACCCATGAAATCTATTTTTAGGAATATGACAGCTCCTTTAATCAAGGTTATTTTTCTTGATATTTCATATCAAGAATATTTTAGGGTTATAATAAAAATTTAGTCCTACGGGCTTTCAATATTATATGATAAACTATAATTATCTTTAACCATAATTATAAAATGAAAAACCTACCCATAAAACCATATTCAAATTAGAGAAGATATATATCTATATATATGTAATATATATATATATATATATATATATATATTTTTTTTTTTTCCATCCATCTTCTCGCTGGTTGGCTTCTGAAACTTGGGAGAAAGGCGATGGCGACGAGGTCCAGTCGAACATGATGCGGCGGGGGGAAGGAGGTGAAGCGGTGTTGAGCGTGCAGTTGCGCACACAGACACAGAGACAGAGATAGGGAGGAGGGAGACGGAAGCTTGCAGGGAATAGCAGCTCCACCCTCGCCGCCGGCATCATTGCTAACAGGGAGTGGTGATCTCTCTCTCTCTCTCTCTCTCTCTCTCTCTCTCTCACCACACACACACAACACACACACACACACACAGTTCATATGCGTTGCTGGGTTGTTTTCTTTTGGGAAAAAGATCTCTCCTTTTACTGTGTGTTGGGGGTTCTTTCTGCTGTTCACCATGCTTGAGACTTCTGTTGATCTGGGCAAATATTTGGCGATGGAAACAGAGGGATCTCATGGACGACCAAGGAGACGATCCAGCGTGCCGACTACGTACCATGGCTCCCTCGCCCAGGCCTGCACCATCAGAGTTGGATCCTTCAATGGGGGAAGAAGAGATGTACGACCCATTCAAGAACCTCCTCCTTATGGTTTGCAGTATAATGCTATTTCCCGCTTATGTTCGTCGTACTTTGGCTCGGCAGCCAGCTACAGAAATGCATGCCTAGCAGTTCGTTTGTTGATGTGCTCCTTAAAGATCCTCTTTTGAAACTACTGGTGAACCCAGCTGACGACATAATCTTCTGGTGTTATTTCGCGTTTGTCTGTTTATTTTGTTGTTGTTTTAAATCCTGTTGTGAATGCGTCAGGTAAGGGAGGGCGTTCAAAATTAAATAATATGTGGGTCCATTAATTACCTCCTGCTTGGAAAATAATGACAAAGAGTTTTTCTGACACCCAAAAAACACAAACATCTGTTTATTGAAGGAAGGATATAATAGAAGAAAGAAAAAAGAGCATCTTGCTTGGCATTTAGAATTGTAATATATATATATATTACATTATGTACTTTTGTTTTGTTTCTTTGTAGGTTTTTTAGTATTTCTCCCCCATGTAGCCATCCCTTTTGCTTCTAATTAACTGGAAATTGGGCAACGGGTTCCTAAAGATGTGGAAAGAAGAAGACCCCAAGCCTTCGATTCAAAAGCGTGTCTGAGATTATATTAAAGAGATCATACTTAGTGCAAGATCGGTACTCTTGCATTTCACTTGTAAATTGGCTCATAAATAATTAGATTAGGTTCATAAATACTTAAATTGAGCTTATAAAAATTTGATGGCACTATATATGTGCCATGGCGCATTGGTTGCTCTTCCTTACGAGTGGAAGGATTAAATATTGAAGAGTACCTTGCACTAAGTATTTCTCTGTACCAAATAAAGAGGTGCATGCACGCATAACTGAGGACATCAGTACTTCAATTGAAATCTGCTGTAACATTGTGCTCGATTTGGATGGTTTCATAATTTCCATGGTGCAGGTCTAAAATGAAATAAATATACCATGTGATCATAGATTTATGTAAAGAGGAATTGGCCCGGGTTATCTACATATTTTTTCCTCAAATCCATGTGAGTTCAGGAATTTTCCTCTACGGACATACGTGTATGTCCCAGCTAATGGAAGTAAAATTAGTAACCTCTCTGTCGTCAAATAAAGTTTACAAAGTTCTGGTAAGAGCTAGCAATGTTGTCTGCAAGAACCTCGATCATAGGACTGGCTATGCGGCCGTCGCGAGGTCGGTGCTGGACTCCTCACTGTTTTGGCTGAGAGACGACGGCACCACGGAGGCCAGCTGCTGCTGGAAGGGGTGGTGGTGGTGCTGGAGCTGGCCATGCGTAGCGGCGAAGGACGGGCCGGTGAGCCACACAGGCGCCGCCCACGGCGGTGCCGGCCACGGCACCACCCACGGGTCAAACTTCACGTTCTGGCAGGGGAGGAACGCCGCGTGGGGGGGAGCGAGGTGCAGCAACGGGGGCGGGGGGGCCGCTCCGACGCCCAATAGGAACGGCCCATGGGGTTGGGGCGGTGGTGCAACTTCTCTTGGAGACGGGGTCCGGTGCTGCGGTGGCGACGACAGTGACGACGGCCCCCGGTGTGGCGTTTCTGGTGCCGGAGGAGGCGCCCGCGGGGACGGGTCCGGCTCCGGCTGCGGCGCCTCAACACTGCCTGGTCCTTGTGATTCTCCTGCCCCGGCGGCATCATCGCCGTCTTCCTCCTGAGAACATTTATACAGACGTACGTCATGCCATGCAAAGGTTCAGATATGATAGAGACATCGGAGCACTGGTCGCAGGGGAAGAAGGGGTTGGGGAGTTCTGGCTTGCTTGCTTACTTACGGCTTTGAGGGCGACGCCGAAGATGCTGATTCCGCGGGACTTGACGCCAGCGGCCTCCTTCTCCTGCCGCAGAAAGTGCTTCTGTGCGTGGGAGGCCACCTGCGTGCCGTTGCGCGTCTTCACGAACTCCTTGGCGATGGCCGCCCACTTGCCCTTCCCCTTCTCCTCCAGTCCCCTGAGGAACCTCCTGTGCTCCTCCGTCGTCCACGGCGTCGCTGTGCACAGTTCAGTACAGTAGTCTCGCGTTACTATACTAATACTAGAGAGAGAGAGAGAGAGAGAGAGAGAGAGAGAGAGAGAAGGGGCGTGTGTGTATGTGTCTCTGAGTCCTGGAACCTGTGCTCATGGGGCGGCGTGCGGGCCCGCGGCAGCGCCTCGCGCCCTGGCCATGGCGACTACTCCCCCCCCCTGCCACGGCGGCGCAGCACTCTCCTTGTTCTTCTCCCTCCCGCTGCCTCTGCCGCCTTCCACCGCCGCCATGGTTCGTGGCTTGGTCCCCGGGCCCCTGTATCCACGCCCCGAAAAGCCTGAACCCTTTATTACCTCCTCTCCCGTCACCACTCCCACCTCCTTCCCCGGCGGCCCGACGAACCGGATCAGGCGACGCCATGGGCGTCCGATCGAGCCAAGTGGTGGGGATGAAGAGAAGAAGGGGGAGGGGATCAGGTAGAGCCCAGCGCTACCGGAGAGTACTCATCTCCACGAGGAAGGGGTTGGGCCATGGCCCCTCCTCTTATATGCATGGCGAGTTGCCAAAAGACTTGCCATTGCCAGGGGTATAACAAAAGGGATCGGAACCCGTGCGCAGTCCCGGGTGCGATCACGATTCGCCGTACGTGTGTGAGGACCTTCACAGAAATAGGCAAGTGGAAGCCCGGCGGCGAGGCCGACCCCGTGGCGGAGCTGGAGCATATCGAAGTTTAGAAGCTTTCAGAAAGTTGCACGGTGTTTCCTCCGGGCCTCCGGCGAGCTGTTTCCTTATTCAAGTCCTCCGCCCGGGACGGAAAGTGCGTACGGGTAATTAATATGTGCTTGTTGCCTTTTTTTTTTCCTCTCTCTCTTACGTCATCTTTTATTCCGTCAACCAGTAGCCTTTTAAACCCTCATCCGAGTTCCCTAGGGATTTGATAAGAGGGTTTATCTTTTTTTTTTTTTTTTAGAAAATATTTGGTGCACATCAAAAAATATGTACCAATTATTATTATGCCACCAACGCTTATGATAGGGAAATCAGGGATGTGATATTACTATAATACCTCATCCTTGACATGGCACACTCTCATAGAGTGTACAATGCTTGGTGCACCAAGTGGGAATTTTTTTTAGTATCCGGTTTAATTCAGAAGCTAGTTTGATAATTGAGATAAAATAAGTGACGGGTGACAAAATTTAACCATGATAAATATGGGATAAAAGAGTGATAACTTATCTCTCCCATTAAGGAGATAAAAGTTGTTATCTCTAAATAACTCATTGATTATTGATATTCCACTCTAGAAAATTATATATTTTTTCTTACATATGAATAAAATGATGTCAAATTGGGTATAAAAGGGTGATAACTTTATATATTATGTCAAATCACATTATATCAGATTAAAAATTATCTCCTTTCATATAATTATCTATGAATAAATCATCTCAAATAAAAGAAATCTCTAAATATGAATAGTTTATACATAACTAATCTATTCTCGATCTCCTTATCTTATTATTAAAGAGGTCTTATAAATCTAATTTAAAATGCACCGTCTCTTTTTTTATCATTTTATTCCTAAAAGTGTTTTTAAAATATTGTTGTGCGTACAAGATTTGGGATGAAAGTTTAAAAAGATTTGGAGTTCACTAATAATATTGGGTTGTCAACCAATTATATGCGCGTTAATACCCCAAAAAGATCAGAAGTCATTTTCCTTGCATGATAAGGTATCATTACTCCCATTGAGATCAACCATTTGGAATTGCCTTGGCAATGACAAAATTATTTCTTGATATCCGCTGACATGTTAAACAGTTAAAGAGTTAAGTAAATAGTTCAGATAAAAATGGACAAGAAAAATTGTCATCAAGCCATCAAAACTACCAATACTATGCTTGGCAATAAATCTAACAATAGAGAGTTGTCCACTCCTCAGTTAAAGTTGACAGCAGCTAGAAACATGCTGAAAGTTTAAAACAAAATGTATTTGGCAATTTATTTCAAAATCTGGTATTAGCAATATAGGAGGAGTCTCTCTATGATGGTAATCCTACTACAGTGCACAAAGACATGCTGGAAATAAATAAAAGTAAACTCTCAGAAGCATCTTTCATTCCACAGTAGTTAATAGGAGGTCAAAGATCTCATCTCTCAGTTGAAAGATCAAAATGGCAGAATTGTGACAGAACAATCATCAATAAAGGATATGGCAGTAAGGCACATCTGTAAGGCTTTCTCTTCAGAAACTCATCATATTCACCTAGAGATTCTGCAATCTATTCTATTCTCTTCAAAAAAGCATACTTTCAAAGTTCATAAATATGAACAACTGTCGACATAATTTGTCCAATGAAAATTTCAAACCTCGAATAATATACATGTTCCAAACATAGACTAACATCTATTACATTTGCCTCCTAAATTTAAGATCCACTTGTGACTCTTGCCCAATCAAACTCTCAGAATCACCATCACTATCATCTTCAACAACAGGAATTTTAAGAAAAGAGAAAGCCTCCGGTAAGACCTTAGCAATCATCCTCGTTTTCTTTAGAAAACTTTGGCACTGTTTAAGTTATTCATCTAGCTCTGCAACCCGACATTCAAGAGTTGTGATTTTAGTTTCTTTCTCACAGCAACAATTAGAAGATGATTCTCATTCCACAAAATGAGTTAGATGATCACCCACATGAAGAATTCACAAGCACCATGTTGTAGATGAAAAATTAAGAAATAGTATTAAAATGAATATACATAAAATATTCTAAAACTCATAATTGTGTGTAAGTGAATACCTTGCATCTATAATAATGTCTCCCTGAATTTCTCTCAGTTTGACTTATTCTTATTGCACAATAACCATGTCTGGACAGACACCACATAGGTGGGATGGGAGCATGACTTGTCATTCCACTACAACTCACATGAACAATGAAGTTAAAATCAAATATGTTAGATTAAAACAAACATATTTACCAAAGATACATTAATAACAATGTAATAAAGATGTCGATCCCTTACCTACTCGACTATTGGATTGAAGCAAGATTTTTTTTTTTGTGACCTGGTTGTTTGCATCTAGAACATGTATATGCCATCTTATCAAACTCCAATGATTGTTGTGAATGTATTATGTTCTTCTTTCGCCTTCCAGGTCGGCTCTTGGTGAGAGGAGGTCGGATTTGAACATCATTAAAATCCACTTGTAGTTTATCAATGTCTGATATAGGTTGAATGGTCTCTTCATAATATTTATGATATATGTTAGAAGTGAAATATAAGGAGCAATAATCTTCCACATTCCCTCCTATCTTGTGGATAACTGCACACACATGTTTACAAGGAAATCTCAGAACTTTCCATCCCCTACAAGAACAAGTGCCCTCTTGAAGATTCACAACACATGAATGCCGACTGATCATGACCTCAAACACAATCCCATTAGAACATATCACATGAACACCTCTAGAGATTTCCATCAATTTCCTCATCCTTTCATCAATTGAGGGACACAACTTTGTCTCCCACTTTGCAGAAATATTCCTTCTTCGATATGACAGATCCATGATTTGTATACGAATTCTATCAACCATATGTATTATAGGAAGATTTATAGCTTCAAGAATCCAATCATTAAACGATTTTGCATTATGCAGCATTAGAATACATATTACCATACCTCTCACCTTCAAAATAAGCATTTTCCCAGAAGTTAGGATTTGTCGCCCTAGTCCATTTTTCAACCTCTTGGGAGATTGCACCCATTGTTCGCATGGCAACTTCATGCTCTTCTACCCTATATGCATATGCTGCTTGATCAAATAATGAAAGTAACTTTTGTGTTGCCTTACCATGACATTTTCCTGCAACATGTTTTGAGAAATTCGCTTTCAAATGTCTCAAGCAATATGCATTATAAGACTCAGGAAAAATTTGTGCATGTAGTAATCCTTTACATCTATCAGAAATGAAAGTAATCCTACGATTAGGAGACACTACCCTTGTAACGGCCCTGGATATCTATACCCAATATGGGTCCATATATATCCAGATCCGTCTCTTGCGAACAGACCGAAGTCTCGCAAGGGATATCACTAACACGTGTCTAGTAAGAATATAAAAGACCACAAGTACAATATATAACATAGGAAAGTACAAGTGTATATAACTGTAAACCACAATGTACAAAAATCTCATTACAATATTACATGTCCAATTTAAAGAGTACAACTACCTGGGGCATACCCCGAGAGAGCACAAGCTCAAACGATTCTACTGCTGGTGGTACAAGTCTGCACTACTCCTATGTAAACCACGCCAATGTCGGCCAACACTTGAAACAAACTATAAGGGAGTGAGCCTCAACAAGTCACTGGCTCAGTAGGGACCTCCCACAACGAAACACAACTAGACAAGAGACCTCAACCCCAAAGGGTCTCACTAGCAACACCGGTAGCCAAAACATAACATGCACACACAAGCATGTTAAACAATTACAAACTATAGACACACCGGCTAAACCCCGGTCCTCGAAAAGTAGAGGGAAACACAAGACTAGCTTAGCACCGCTAGTCCACCCTTCAACTGAAACACCTCGACCACAAGCCTCACCGGCAAACCACTGCCTAGGCTACAGTCTCACAGGTTAACCACACACACGGAGCTTCGGGATTGGCGACAACCAACCAACACCCGTAAACCAAACCATAATCGGAAGCTAATCTATTTAACATATGGAGAGTCACACCACAAGACCTTCATAGTACGCACGGTCTCACCTCAACACCAGCTAAGGTCGGGACACACGTACCACAACACAGCTCTACCCACAAGGGGTACATGTACCTACTACTACGTGGTACAACATTGAACCATAGAACTGTGCCACCTCCAGGGCACACCACAACGGTTAACAGTTTCACGAATATAACCTTAACCAGCAGTTCACACACAAACCACAACCAGTGGTCAAACACGAGTCAGTACGGAGATGACGCCACCACTTGGGAACGGACTACTGGTTTATGATGTCAGTATCCAACCCGGATAACAAAGCACAAGAACTACCTCTTAGTCTCGCAGTCACGGATGGAAGGTCCAACTACCGCTCCAAAACAACAAGCCAAGAACAGTGGAGACTAACTAACCACCACAACCTGCAGGTCACACACCCCGCAAGCCCAAGCCTGACACCTTTAGGGGCTCCGGTCGAGAACCCTAAAGTGAGGCACTGGAACAGGACTAGCTGAGGACCAGTACGTCTATTGGTGTCTGTCCCTCAACCACGAGCGTGCTACAAACGGCCGCACACCCACAAACACGAGTCGTTGTCCCCTGTCGTCTTTCCCCTCAACCGGACGTACAACTCAAACACAGGAGTGAGGGTGTCCAAGAAGATGACACAAACCCTGACGGTACTCCCGTACTGGGACAAGTCCTAAGCACCCGGTGATAGGGTAATCGACTGAAGAGGTATTTCGGAATAGGCGCCGGACCACCAGATTCGGCAAACACACAAATCACGATATATGATTCTTTATTATAAACCACGATATACAAGTGTCAAGCTTAACTTGTCAACGATCACCATGTGACCTCCAAGCCAATCAATGCCAACACATACACAAACCACGATATACACGCTTATATGACCTTTATGTACAACCCACGGTACACGAGTGTAAGGAATGGCTTATCATCGGTCACCCTGTTACCCTTAAGCCTTCCTACACACAATCGTTCATTACCGGGGTCATCACATGACCGCCAAGACCACATATTAGACTTATACACATTAACCATTAAACACTTATCTTAATACATTAACATGCTTAACACAAATCATAAGCATACTATATCAATATCGGAACATAACTTTGCCTGTCATTGGTCACTCCGTGACCTCCATGGCAACACACGCCACACCTATACACATTAATCGCTAAGCACTTATCTTAATACATAAACATGCTTAGCATAAAACATACGCATGCTACAATATATACAAATCTACTAGACCAACTATCTTAAACCTTATATAACAATAATCACAAGGCCTGGGCTATAAGTTCTCACCAGAACCTCACAGCCCAGCCAACTGAACTCAGCATCGAAACCTGAAACGCGTCCAACACAGGCGCCGCCACTTGAATCGCGTTGAACACAGGCGACGTCTCTCAAATCGTGTTGGCCTGTCCGGACGCCATTCCAAACCTTGTCGCGACAGGGCCAAGTGCCACGACCAGATCGCGTCGGCCCTTCCAGACGCTATTTCAAATGCTGTCGCGACAGGCCTTAGCGACGTGACCAGGTCGCGTCGGCCCGACACGACGCCACTAGACCCAAACCGGTCAAACCAACGGTCAACACATAGTCACTTCCGACAACACAGACACATCTCCACATAAATGCGTCGGGTCAACCAGACGACCCCAGTGCCACCTTAACATGACGGACAAAACTCGAAACGCGTCGGCTCTGCGGGACGCGTTCACATGAACGCGTCGGCTGTCTTGGCCGCGTTTCAACAAGACTGTGGGATTCAGCTAACAAGCCGAACTCACCTCCTCCCATAGGAGAAAAGCCACACACAACCAACCATAAACAGCAAACTAAAATTATAAATAGGTGATATGCTATTCTCTCAAACCACCCACACATGCATATCCCTTAAACCCCATCAAATCATACTCTTAAACTCAAAACAGGGTAGGAAGTCTCCCTACTGGAAGAAGACGCCGAAGAATGCCCCAAAGCCTCCTCGCCGATGGTACGCCCACGCTCCGAGCATCGTCCTCGCGTGGTTCCAGCGCCACATGAGCCACCCGAAGCCGAAATCCACCGGAAAATCACCGGAGAAGCCACAACAGCTCCTCCCCTGCACCGGACAGAGCCTCCTTTGCTCTGTCTGGCCGAAACGAAGCTTTTAACACACTTTTGCATATCGCTTCCGGGACAGACACTGCGTTTAACTTTCTTAAACACGTCCCCTCTGCCCAACGCCAAACGAAACCCGCGCCACGTGCCACAGAGGCGGTTCCCTGAATCGCATCTGGCAAGGCCAACGCGTTCAAATTGTATCGCCTTCCTCCGCCGCGATTCCAAACAGTGAACCAGCAGTGCAAATGGGCTGGCATATCCGGCCCACACTGCCCATTCTGTGCACAGAAACCACACAAACAACCCATTGACCATGTAACGCCCCGACGCAGAATATCGGAGCGGGATTACAGTTATTATATAGTACAGAGCGAGAAATAAATGCAAACCATTACACAAATGGTATAATACCAAATAACTCAAATTTCATTAATAATCCTCCAACTTCATTACAATCACTAACAATTCATCGACATCATGAACTAACTATTACATCAACGTATCAGAGCCAAAACTAGGGCCCAGAGTACTTTATTGAAAAACCAAACTAATACATCATAACTATCTGACTCATTCTATACCAACTACTAAAGCTATGGTTGCTGAAATAGGATCACTCCTGAGCATCATCCTCAGTCTCGTCCTCTTGAGTGTGGTCATCGTCAAACTCACCTGAAACATATTAAATAAAAACGCAGGATGAGCGAATAACGCCCAGTAGGACTTAATATCTCATGATCACAAGCATGGTTTAAACAGTTAATGTCTTAATGGCAGGCTAACTAGAGAGAATAGTCATGTAGAACAAGTGACGATAACGAGAGAACAATAGCATCTGGCACAAGGAAAATAGCACAACGAGAATGATAATAGAATGGCCATGTAACGATATAACATGTAAATTGCACAACAGTGCACTAGTAACGATCACGCTTGCACTTGTAGAGATAGTACTTTGATTGTCATAGATTAATCTAGATAGTAAACTGGCACTGGATGCATGCCGTAACACATCCTTGATCATTTTAACTCCATGGGCACTGGCACTTTTCGGGCGCTCCTCCTAGGACCTGATCGGCCCCATTGCGCTGGCATTAGTCATTTCTTTGTCTTAGACAATCACAAGAATGGCCAATAGAGTACCAAGAAGAGATAAGATAGTACTAGACAAGATAGATAAGAGTATAGAGAGAACGTGAATAGATGAGAGGATGTAGAGCAAATGAGATAGGGGTACTTATCGTAAAATCACGTTAAACATCGATAGTACGGTTGCACGGCACACCACCGCGGGCCGACAATCTGGTAGAAGTCACCACCGCCCACTAGCCGTGCTGTGTACACAGACTAGATGGTTCGGCGTGGTCAAAGATAAGGAAAGAACACACTAAGGCCATGGATCGTACTGATCCCTATGGTGTAACGAGTTTTAGGGTACAACCAGCTCGTCGGCAATGGACGTACGCCAAAGCCAAGAAGACTTACGGAGGCCTTGACAAGGAGTCCCTGGCCCAGTCGAGAGTATTCCCGATGGAGAGGTGGTCCAAGTCAAGAGAAAATGTGTAAAACCAAGGTCCGTCGTGCCTCGAGTGCTCGAAGGCCGAGGGAAACAGTAACGGTGTACCAATCACGCGATTAAAACGTAGACAAGTCCATTAAAAACAAATAAGATATTAAGTAAATAGTTAACTCAATTACTAGATATATTATTGAGCAATTTAACAAGGTTTCGTGGCAATCATTCATGTATAGTGTGTGCATGTGTAAGATAATCACAATAGCAAGATTGATCATGCACACATCTTTTATTTGATTAAAAACATGTGAATAATACTCAACATTCATTAATAGGTCGTTACTGTTCTTACAGTACATGATTTGGGTTTAGCAGGGATTAAATGGGGCAATTAGCAAGGTTATACAAGCAAATCAGGATTTGGGCCGCTCTGTTAAGGTCGCGACGTAGGGTTAGGTCGCGTTCAGGTCGCGATCAGGTCAAGTCGCGACAGGGTTTCTTATCGCATTCATGTCGCGGCGCGGTGTCCGGTTGCGTTCTGCTAAACGGGCGCTGGAGTGAACCGGAGGCAGGTCGCGACCAGTCGATCCGCCGCGTTCATAACGTGTCGGACCCCGATGTCGCGACCCCTCTGAGATCGCGACGTATCATGCCGTCGCGACCTCAGGAGGTGGCCCGAGCTCAGAAAAGAGGGATTTGCCCTTTTTCCGGGTGGGTCTGCCTAACACATAGCTAATCAAAATTCGATAATAAATCGTATAGAGGTCCAAAAAGCATGAAACTAGTTTTAAGCGAAAGTAGACATATAGATCTATCAACATGCACGATTAATTTGAAAATAGACAAGGTTTAGACATGATGTGATCAAGTTACATTTCAATGACCTAAACATGCACAGTCAAGGTTTAACGAATTAATTAGAGACGGATACACGATGAAATTTAGGCAAACTAAGGGCGTTTGAAAACTAGCATGAAGTGGTATTTATGAGAATTTTCTCATGGTATGAAGTCAAGTATACACGAGGTTCACAAGCAAACATGAAGGGTCGGGTGCATGGATCTGACTGGGATTCAAAGAATTAATTCTCCCTCATGAGAGATCGAAATAGAGCGAAACCAAGGGCTTTTGCTCAGGATCATGAACTCTTCCTAGGTTAATTTTTACACGAATTTGTCTTGAGAGATTTCCTACCTTTGCTTGCAGTAAAGAAAACCCCTAGTTGGTGACGAAAATAAGAGATCCTCCTATGATCCAAGCCTTCTCCCCTTGCTCTCCTCGTCCAGAACTTCTCCTCTTCGGTCTCCAAAGCTCCAGCCATGTTCTATGGGTTGGTAGGGCCGATTTGGGGGTGCTATGTTGGCTAATAGAGTCCCTCCTTCTATAAGACTCCTTCATTTCCTAAAACTCCGAATTTCCTTCTTTATCTTCCACTTTCTCTCATTTATCCTCCTAATAGGATTGGGAAGGGATCCAATTTCGTGGTTAAAGATTTAGGGTAAGTTTAGGACTCTTTTTAGGATAGATATGACTTATTTTAATAGTTAATTTGACTGTTTTCTATTCATTAATTATTTGAATCCGAAATTTGGATATTTAATTCCCATCCCATGGTGGGCTTCACACAATTGGGCCCATCCAATTAGGTTTGGATCATTAGGGTAACCCAATTAATAATTTTAACTTAATGGGTATTAGTTAAATCTCTTTTATTTCTCTCAATTTCTATTTATTCTCCCTTTATTCAATTAAATCAATTTATCTTATTTATAAAATATTTTTTTTTATTTTTCTTGATTTTAAAAATCAAGATTGCTACAGACCATCTCTTGGTCAAGAGCATCACACATAGACCCGATAAACCCAGATTCGAACGACTGTATTGTTACAGCCCTTCTCAGATAGAAAAGAAACCACTCCCAATTACTTTCATTTTCAACATCACATGCACTATAAGCAAGAGGAAATAACTCATTCTCTCCATTAAGAGCAGTGGCAGCAAGGAGAACACATTTGTACTTGTCCTTCAAAAAAGTGCCATCAAGAAATAAAAGAGGTCTACATCCATTTTCAAAGCCGATCTTGCATGCATGAAAACACACAAAGAAACGCTTAAAACGACCTTCATTTGACACTTCAAGATCCACAATACCATTAGGATTGGAACGTTCAATTGCATCTTTATACCAATGTAAAGAATCAAAAGAACATCTCTCATCTCCATGAAGCTCTCTATATGCATACTCTTTTCCCCACCATGCTTGATAATCAACTCCATAATCCCTAAATATGTCTTTCTTAATATTTTTAGGCCGATATAAAGGGTTATCTGCAATTTTTTTCTTGAATGATAGAACCAACCCATTTCTTCGATGCTCTAGGGTGTCTTTATGTACTCAATCCCCCACCACATGTATGAACATTATACAATTGTTTGATTTCAAAGTGAGGTCCTCCACCAACTCTCATAGCATGGAAGTACCAATTACATTTTGCAACCTTACATTTCACTGTGACACGTGTTAGATCATTCTTCACATGCATATAGTCAAACCTCTTGCAATACCAAACTTTGTCAATTCACTGCGAACATGCTCAACACTATTAAAAGTCTGACCAATTGAGTGTATTATGTCATACCATAGCTCATATCTCTTACTTCCATCCTGAGATGAATTCACTTCTAAAGTGTATACATTATTAATGCTCCCAAATGATAATGCACTAGAGGGTCTACATGAAAATAACTAACTAATGACAACGATAATAAATAGTCAATTGGTGAAGAAAAAAATAGTATACATACATAAGGATACCTGATACTTAGTACATCTTCAGAAGTTGGACGTGCACTTCCACACTCATTATCTTTGAATGGAGCATAGCATGCATGTCAATCATCCTATCACATCTTCTCCACTTGTCATTGTCATTTTTGAATTTCATTGTTTAGGTATTATATGTTCAGCTCCACCTTCTCAGCACTAAGAGTCCATCTATTGCAGACATCACTAACAATGTCATCCAACGTCATGCCTTTATGTAAATGAATTACATAAACCTCATCTTTGTAACTAAATATGCCCAGTATCTGATCCATTTCAACTGTAACAATATAAGATTCAAAAACTAAGATAATAGCATGAACATCATGACTAACATAAACACTATATAGCAAAATAACATGAATAGTATGAACATACAAAAACCCCCAACATATAGCAGGAACAGCAAG
Organism: Colocasia esculenta; assembly: GCA_014218235.1. Lineage (NCBI taxonomy): Eukaryota > Viridiplantae > Streptophyta > Magnoliopsida > Alismatales > Araceae > Colocasia > Colocasia esculenta. The sequence goes on along the minus strand of CM024763.1, from coordinate 122,370,275 downwards.
AACCCCCAATATATGATATAGCATGAACAACAAAACCCCCCCATGAACAGCAAAAACCATTCAACAAAACCCTATATATAGTATAAACAACAAAAACTCCCAATGTATAACATAAATAGCAAGAACCCCAATACATAGCATGAACACCAAAAAACCCTAATATATAGCATAAATAGCAAGAACCCCCAATATGTAGCATGAACAGCAAAAACCCCCCAATGACTAGCAAAAATGTTGAACCACTCTTATATTTCACCGTTATATTTTGGTGATAACAAATACATTTTGGTGATAACAATGATATATTTTGGTGATAACAAAACTTATGATTAATTAAATATATTAATATTATATTTTTCTTAATAAATATAATTTATGTGATTAATTAAATATTAAATAAATTTAATACCATAATTTTCTAATAATAAATTAAATATCATGTTTTTCTAATAAATATAAATTATGGCATTATTGTCGTGTGATTTGCACTAAAAAGATAAATCGATGTCCATTCAATATACATTGATTTCAGTTCTCAAAGTGCTATAAGGATTTGCTCTCATAAGGATTTGCTCTCACAAGGATTCGCTCTCATAAGGATTCGCTCTCACAACGATTTGTCTCTCACATCGATTTGGTAAGTGAAACATCGATTTGCCTCTTACGTCGATTTGGTAAGTGAAACATCGATTTGTCTCTCACATCGATTTGGTAAGTGAAACATGGATTTACTCTCACATGGATTCGATAAGTGAAACATAGATTTGCTCTCACATCGATTTGCTCTCATAAGGATTTGATAAGTGAAACATGGATTTGCTCTCACATGGATTTCATAAGTGAAACATGGATTCGCTTGTAAAACATGGATTTCACTTAAACATCGATTTCCTTATATTTCAAAATATTTTTGGCATCTAGTGAAAAAGTCAAATATTTTTGATTTGTGTAATCCTCTACCTTTCTGACAGGAGATCTTTTTGCTTATCTCTCTAGATCTCTTCTTTTCTGCCAACAAAAAAGAGATTACTTACTACTTCTGGGTGGCAACAAGAAACATAGAGGTATGAGCCTTTTTGACAAAACACTATTTTATCTAAATACTTTCTTCTATGCTTGCAGACCTCGTAGACCACAAAATATTAGAAGAAAGAGAAGATGAGCAACGGCTAGAATTCCAATGGATCTCCTCAACGGATTTGTTCAAAGCTGTTCATATAAAAGATGAAGCAAGGCTAAAGAACAAAAGAAGAGCTTTTCCTGAATATCTTTAACGGAGTATATATCCTGTGAGGAACCTCAACGCCACATACACTCAAAGGAAAGAGAGAAGAGCTCGAGCCAAAATCAAGAGAATCTTTTCATAGCAGAAGTCTTTAAAAGCTTTCAAGCCTTCCTCTCTTCACTCTCTCTCTCTGTGGTCATTGTAAATCTAGGGGAGAGTATGTGGCTGAGAGTTAGAGTTCTTAGTGTTCATCTTGTAATAGCTCTTGGTCTATTCTTTCTTTTCTAAGAAAGATCTTTGTCCAGCTGTAGGACTGTATACAGTGTAGAACCTAGCTAGGTTTGTGTCTAGCAGAACCGCACTGGGGTTTGTACTAGGAGGTTGGCTTCTTGACCTGTAAGAGAAGTGGGCTACCTTCTTGCCCGGGAAAGAGAAGAAGACCAGCTGGGGTGTTGGGTATTGTATTGTTCTTGAGTGGGACTGTACCCTTGGTTAGTAAAATCCCAAGAGGTTGCTTGGAGACTGGACGTAGGACTTCCATGTGGGAAGGGCCGAACCAAGATAAATTTCTTGTGTCTTTTGTGTGATTGTTTATTTGCTTCCGCACTGCTACTCTCTATCACACTTAACTAATCAAACTTTCAAGTGATAATTTTATGTGTTTAAGTTTCTATTTCAGATTTTAGAAAAACTTATTCACCCCCCTCTAGGTTAGCTTACTGTCGTACCAAAAGAGCCAACAAGTGGTATCAGAGCGAGGTTCTCTGATCAATCAAGAAGATCCAATGATCTTAGAGAAGATCCATGGCAACTCAAGGATTTGCTGAAGGTCAATCAGTCACCAGACCTCCATTCTTCGATGGAGAGGATTATCAATATTGGAAGATGATGATGGAATGCTTCATTCGAGGCACAGACTTTGATCTGTGGCAGGTAATAGATGTAGGTGATTATGTTATTATTCATGCTGAAGGAACTACTGCTATTACAACAACAGATAAAATTAAATTATCTTTAAACTTTAAGGCTAAGAACTATCTATGTTGCACTTTATCTAAAAGAGAATTCAGTAGAGTATCTGTATGTAAATCTGCTAAAGAAATATGGGATAAACTGCAGATAACTTATGAGGGAACAGATAAAGTGAAACAAACTAGGATAGATATTCTTGTATCACAATATGAGTAGTTTAAAATGTTTCCTAATGAAAATATTACTCAAATGTATAATAGATTTTCAAGCATAGTAGTAGGTCTAAGCTCCCTTGGTAAAAATCTTTCTGATGAAGAAAATGTCAGAAAGATACTTAGATCTTTAACCCTTTCTTGGACCCCAAAGGTCACCGCTATTGAAGAAGCCCATGATCTAACCAAGTTTTCTATTGATAAGTTAATTGGTTCTCTCATGGCACATGAAATCAATATGGAGCGGCTATCTGAAAGCTCTTCCAAGAAAAAATTTACTAATGCTCCTAAAGTTGCAGCTACTCCTTCCACCTCTTCTTCTTCTTCTAGCTCAAAAATTGCAGGATCTGAAGATAGTGATGTTGATGAAGTACTGTCCAAGCTTCAGAAGATCTTAAAAGAAGAAGAAAAATGGATCAAGAAGGATCCAAAGAAAAGAGAAAAAGGAGAAAGAACCAGTCTAGTATGAATGCAGAAAACTTGGACATCTAAGACTAGATTGTCCAAGACTCAAGAAGACTGGTCAAACCGGAAAGTCCAAGAAGCAGCACAATAAATTCAAAAGAAAAGCCATGGCGCCTGCTTGGAAAAATGAAGAGGCCACAACTTCAGAATCATCAAGCTCTGAATCGGAAAAAGAGCAGATAAATCTAGCCCTCATGGTAGGACTAGATGAGGTACACTCTAACTCATCTTTTAATTCTTGCACAGATTCAGGATCAGAATCTGAAGATCTAGAACAAGTTTTTAATGAACTTTATGATAAACACAATGTTGTTGTAAAAGAATTAAAAAATATCAAGAGCAATCTTACTTGTTTGGAAAACACTAATTCTGATCTTAAATCAGAAATAGAACAATTGGAAAATAATTGAAGGAAAGTAAATATAGTAATTCTCTTTTGAATGAAAATTTAAGGAGCAAGGATAATGAAAAATTAGAGTCAGAAGAAAAACTGAAAACTCTAACTGAAGAAAATCTTTATTTAAGAGAATCAGTTAGGAAGCTAACTAAAGGGAAAACATATCTAGCCCTATGCTTAAAAGGATCAAAATCTGGAAATAACAAATAAGGGCTTGGTTATATACCTCCGGAAAAAGGAAAACAAGCCATAATTCCAGAAAAATATTTATTACCAAAATTTGTAAAAGAAACCAAGATGCCTCAGAAAAAGGCCCATGTAAAAGAAAATGTTTCCAAAAATTGTGTTCGAAATAGACATTACAAAGAAAATAAGAACTGCAAAACAAATTACATTCATTGTTGCTCTCATTGCAATAAATTAGGACATACTGTAAACTCCTGCACAACTAGGCACCTAGTATGGATCCCGAAAGGATATTTTTATACATCTAACCATCAAGGACCCAAAAAAATTTGGGTACCTACTTCTGAATAGTTTATTTGCAGGATAGCCTTGGAGCATCAGGAGCAAAGGATGCCCAAGGCAAGGGTGACTGTCAACTCTTCATCCAACTCTTATCTGAAGAGGGAGTAGTTACAAATATTGAATTTTATATTGCTACTAACAATGTTTGCAAGCTTTTCTTAAGATCTATGCAGATAAAATTTTTGAAGACTTGACAAACAACCAGTCAACAAGACGACTCAAGAAGATCAACAAGTCGACACACCAAGAAACACCTGTCGACAAACAAGTGAAGAATCCTCAAGAGGACCCTCTTTGTCAAGGGGAGCCTTATGCGTAGGGGGAGAAAACACTTAGGGGGAGCATACACTAAGGGGGAGTTATTCATTAATATCTATTATTGTTGAACCCCACGATGATAATAAATTTTTCTCAAAGGGGAGAGATCACATGGTAAGATCCTTCCTTTTCGGTTAGTGACAAAAAGGGGGAGAGTATGCGCTATCTCATAATTTTCTGTATTTTTATGCTTTAAGTATTTTTGTCAAAAAATTCTCGTAAATTTTGTCATCACAAAGGGGGAGATTGTTGAACCACTCTTATATTTGGTGATAACAATAATATATTTTGGTGATAACAATGATATATTTTGTTGATCACAAAACTTATGATTAATTAAATATATTCAATATTATGATTTTCTTAATAAATATAAATTTATGTGATTAATTAAATATTAAATATATTTAATACCATGTTTTTATAATAATAAATTAAATATCATATTTTCTAATAAATATAAATTTATGGCATTATTGCTGTGTGATTTGCACTAAAAAGATAAATCAATGTTTATTCAATATACATCGATTTCAGTTCTCAAAGTGCCATAAGGATTTGCTCTCATAAGGATTTACTCTCATAAGGATTCGCTCTCACATCGATTTGCCTCTCACATCGATTTGCCTCTCACATCGATTTAGTAAGTGAAACATCGATTTACCTCTCACATCAATTTGGTAAGTGAAACATCGATTTACCTCTCACATCGATTTGGTAAGTGAAACATGGATTTGCTCTCACATAGATTTGCTCTCATAAGGATTTGATAAGTGAAACATAGATTTGCTATCACATCGATTTGCTCTCATAAGGATTTGATAAGTGAAACATAGATTTGCTCTCACATGAATTTCATAAGTGAAATATGGATTTGCTTGTAAAATATAGATTTCAACATAGATTTCACTTAAACATCGATTTTCTTATATTTCAAAATATTTTTTGGCATCTACTGAAAAAGTTAAATATTTTTTATTTGCGTAATCCTCTATCTTTCTGACAGGAGATCTTTTTGCTTATCTCTCTAGATCTCTTCTTTCCTACCAACAAAAAAAGATTACTTACTACTTCTGGGTGGCAACAGGAAACATAGAGTTATGAGCTTTTTTGACAGAAACACTCTTTTATCTAAACACTTTCTTCTATGCTTGCAGACCTCGTAAACCACAAAATATCAAAAGAAAGAGAAGATGAGCAACGACTAGAATTCCAACAGATCTCCTCAACGGATTTGTTCAAAGCTGTTCATATAAAAGATGAAGCAAGACTGAAGAACAAAAGAAGAGCATTTCCTGAATATCTTTAAAGGAGTATACATTCTGTGAGGAACCTCAACGCCACATACACTCAAAGGAAAGAGAGAAGAGCTCGAGCCAAAATCAAGAGAACATTTTCATAGCAGAAGTCTTCAAAAGCTTTCAAGCCTTCCTCTCTTCACTCTCTCTCTGTGGTCATTGTAAATCTGGGGGAGAGTCTGTGGCTTAGAGCTAGAGTTCTTAGTGTTCATCTTGTAATAGCTCTTGGTCTATTCTTTCTTTTCTAAGAAAGATCATTGTCCAGCTGTAGAACTGTATACAGTGTAAAACCTAGCTAGGGGTTTGTATCTAGCAGAACCGCACTGGAGTTTGTACCAGGAGGTTGACTTCTTGACCTGTAAGAGAAGTGGGCTGCCTTCTTGCCCGGGAAAGAGAAGAAGACCAGCTGGGGTGTTGTATTGTCCTTGAGGGGGACTGTACCCTTAGTTAGTAAAATCCCAAGAGGTTGCTTGGGGACTGGACGTAGGACGTCCATGTGGGAAGGGCCGAACCAAAATAAATTTCTTGTGTCCTTTGTGTGATTGTTTATTTGCTTCCGCACTATTACTCTCTATCACACTTAACTAACCAAATTTTCAAGTGATAATTTTTTGTATTTAAATTTCTATTTCAGATTTCAAAAAAACCTATTCACCTCCCCTCTAGGTTAGCTTGCTGCCGTACCAAAAGGGCCAACAAAAAACTCCCAATGTATAACATAAACAGCAAGAACCCCTAATACATAGCATGAACATCAAAAACCTCCAATATATAGCATAAATAGCAAGAACCCTCAATATATAGCATGAACAGCAAAAACCCCCAATGAACAACAAAAACCCCCAATGTACCTAGATGCACAGGTGTTCCTGGCGTCGCGGCCCTCTCGCAGTTGTTCGCAGCATCGCGTGCGTAGGTGTTCGCGACGTCGCCCTCACACAGATGTTGCGGCGTCATGCGCGCGGCATCGCCCTTGAGCAAGTGTGACAGCGTGGCCTTGGGCAGGTGTTCAAGGCGTCGCCCTCCCCAGGTGTCACGACATTGTGCGCGCGACGTTGCCCTCGCGTAGTTGTCGCGGCGTCGCGCGTGTAGGTGTTCGCGGCATCACCCTCGTGTTCGTCGCGTCGCCCTCGCACAGGCGACTGCTTTCTCTTCTCTTCCAGATCCAATAGAAATAAGAACGAGAAGGGGTATTTTGGGGTTTTAAAAAACTTAAAGTAACGGGGTGAAGATGTTGGGTTTAAAATTAATAAGTTAACCGTCAAATGATCTAAAATTATATTTTTTGGTCTTTGGACTGCAAATTAATTAACCCTACTAATTTGGACTGGATATTAATTTTTCCAATAACATTACTCTAGCGACAATTGAAAGGGACGAGTTTGGGACCGTGAAAACCATTTTAGTATGTGAGGGAGGTGAGTATAACACTACAATTAGAATTTAACTGACTTGGGATATATTAGGGTTTTTTATTAAAATAATCATATTATATTATTTAATTATTTATTTAATCATATTTTAAATTTATTTCCCAAAATAGTCACCAAGTTGCCACGTTGGCAACTTGGTGACTGGTGGAGACCGGACGCCCACTTTAAAGACGGCATTGAGAATGCCGACAATAGCGTCGGCGTTCTCAATGCCGACTTTAAGTCGGCTTTGGCGGCATTGGCGAATACCGACTCTATTGTCGGCATTGCGAATACCGACTCTATTGTCGGCATTCTCAATGCCGACAGCTCCTTAACTAAACCCCCCGCCTCGAAACCTCCGAAACCCTTTCTGCTCCCGAACCCCTCTGCTCCCGAAACCCCTCTTCTCTTCCTCACACTGCAGCCGCCGGACCCTCCTCGCCAGCGCCAGCCGCCGCCGGACGCAGGCCCTCCTCGCCAGCGCCAGCCGACGCCGGACGCAGGCCCTCCTCGCCGCGCCAGCAGTGCCTCCTCCCTCACATCCCCCACCCGGGCCACCTCCTCCCTCACTCCCTCACATCCCCCATCCGACGCCATCTCCACCACCTCCCCACCTCCCTCACCTCCCCCCCTCCCACCCAGCCAGCCGCCCCACTTCCATTAGGTATGTTAATTAATTATTTAATATTTTTATTATATTAATTGATATAATTTTATTTGACTAATGTAATTTGTTTCATGGTTTTTATTTGACAATTATAAATTGTTTAACAAATGTAATTGATTTTAATGATTTTTATTTGATAAATATAATTTGTTTAATGATTCTTGTTTGACAAATGTGATTTGTTTAAATATCTTTGTTTGACAAATGTGATTTATTTAATGATTATTGTTTGACAAATAAAATATGTTTAAATTATTATTGTTTGACAAATGTGATTTGTTTGAATATTTTGATTTGACATATGTAATTTATTTATCTTATAAATTGCAGATATGACTAGTTCCAACATTTCTTTAATGTGCTATTATGATGGTGTCTTACATATGAGGATCATAAACCAATATGAAGGAGGTACTGTACGCATTTTGCGTGTAAAGAAAGACACAAGTTTTACTGAGTTGATGAGAAAGTTATATATCTTGACGAAATATGACGAAAGACATGTTAAGATTGGTATAACATGCAAGTGGCCTACTTCTATGGGTGAATATATTGCAGTGAGAGTTGAAGATGATGAAACTGTTGAAAGTATGTTCGATTTGTATCCTTCTCATGTATCTACTGTACAATTATATTTAGAGAAGGAAGATATAGATAATATATCTATTCAAGGTAATGATGAAGTGCAAACACATGGTCATATTGATGACAACTTGCATACTCAACACTATGAGTATCAACAACCAACTGGACACTTCACACGTATGTTGAATGATGATGTTCATTCTACTGGATTTTATTCTGCTAATGAGAGAGATGTACGGTACGAATCATATGACTACACTTTACCTACAGATTATAACCCACGGTGAGTTGTCTCCCATAATTGTACGAAATATATATTAGTGTGAGAAAATTTTGTTAACATTTATAATTTTTATTTGGAGGTCTATTGGCTATGGAGGTGGATTCTCACAGTATCCTTTCATGCCAATCACTGATCCGTCACATACTTTTCATAGTGCGAGCTCATCAGGGTATGTGATTTCATCATCCTGATAAATTATTTTGATGTATTCACATAACATACCATAAATTTTATGCCATATTTGATTGATATGTAGGCACCATGTAACAGAAGAACATGTGATTGAGGAGGATGAAGAAGATGAAATAGATTCAGAAGATGATATAGATGACAATGAGAATATGGAAGAAGGAGATGATGAACCATTATTTGATATTGCCAGGGTTAATAATACAGAATATGAGCAAGACCCTCCAGATGTATTCACTTCTGATCACTGGATAGATGAAGCCACAATGAATAATTCTCATGAAGGGATAGATGTACCTTGTACTTTAGAGGGTGAAGAGCCTCATGTTGGACAAGTTTTTACAAACAAGAAGAATTTGATATATGCATTACAAACATATTCAGTTAAACATAGTGTCCAATATAAGGTGACACGAAGTCACACGAAGATGTTTACAGCTCAATGCATTCATGATACATGTGCATGGAGGGTTCATGCATCACTTGTGAATGGATTTGAATATTTCAAAGTAAAAAAATATGCTGGACCCCATACATGTGTGAATCCAATATTGCAAAGTTCCAATCGCCAATGCACATCTCGTTTTGTTCAAATGTGATTTTGTCAGCTGTGAAGACAAAGTTAACAATTACTCCAGAAGAGATTGTGAGAAGAATACTAGATGAATATCATGTTGAAATTTCTTATAAGAAAGCATGGATTGCAAAATGTTTGGCTATGAAACAAATCTTCGGCAGTTGGGAATCATCATATGCTACTCTACCCAGGTATCTAGAGGCCCTTCAATTGACAAATCCGGGGACAGTTGTGCAGTTCACCTATGCAGAACAATCTGTCTTTCGTTTTCAGAGAGTTTTTTGGTCATTTGCACCTTCTATACAGGGGTTTCCACATTGTAGGCCATTGATAAGTGTTGATGGAACACACCTGTATGGAAAATATCTTGGTGTTTTGATGATTGCTACTGGTGTAGATGCAGATGATGGTTTATTCCCCCTTGCATTCGCTATTGTTGAATCGGAAAATGGCGATTCTTGGGCATGGTTTTTGGCGTGTATCAGAGAGAAAGTTACAAATAGAGTTGATCTTGCAATCATTTCTGATCGACATAGAGGTTTGGAGCATGCAGTACCTGAGATATTTCCTCCTCCTATTGGTTACCATCGTTGCTGTTTACGACATCTTGCTGATAATTTTCAAAAAACATTTCGTGATAAGACATTGACAGGTCTGTTATGGTCTGCAGCAACTAGAACATGTATCTTTGAATTTCAACATCTCATACAGAAAATAAGAAATGAATCCTCAAGCAAAGAAATGGTTGGAAGATGTCGGTTATGAAAGGTGGACAAAGGTATATGATGGTGGTAAGCGGTTTGGTATGATGACAACAAATTTCTGAAAGTTTTAATAGTGTCTTGAAAGGTGCGCGAGGTTTGCCTATCCAGGCTTTAGTGCAAAAAACTTTCTACAGGTTAAACAATTTTTTGTTAAACGACGTGAGGATGGTTTGAATTGGGAAGCATCATATGCTCCTAGTGTAGAAGTCCAACTTCGTGTTACTGAGCGAGAGGCTAGAAGATGTCAGGTGATCAGATTTTCTAGACATGAGTTTCAAGTCACTAATTCACACGGACACATCAGTATACTGTTAACTTGGGACCGCAATGTGGTTGCTCCTGCAATGTTTATTGCATGACAGGTCTTCCTTGTGTCCACATAGTGGCATCTTGTAGATCATTTTCAGCAAATATTTCACACTTGAACTTTTGTGCTGCATTTTATTCTGTGGAGGCCTATCGACAGACATATGGCTTTGCTTTTCATCCTGTCTTGGACAGTCGACATTGGCCGCCGCATAGAGGTGCTACATTGCAACCTCCATTTGGTCGCAGGCAAAGTGGTCGTCCACGTAGTAGACGCCTTCATATGCATATGGATACGAATAAAGAAGGGTCATCTCATAATCATTGTAGTCATTGTGGCCAACCAGGACATTATAGGAGTACATGTCCAGGGGTACAACCCCCTCATCACAATTAGTAAGTTTTTTTATGTTCCTTACATACTTATAATTTTTCAAGCATATATATGTCTCTTGTTTACACATGTTGGTTATATACTTATAATTCCTTTTACACGTATGTTTTGCAGAGATGGACCAGTTTCCAGGTCCTGTAGATACTTCTGTATTATATGCACAGGAATCTCATAGATCACAGTTGGTTTGCGCTGGCCAGGTATTGTTATTGTTAATATATTGTTGTTGTTACTTGTGCATAAATTTAATGTTAACATATTTTTTTTTTTTTCAGGAAACAGAAGTTCTTAATGTTGGAGCACCATAGGAGCTTAGGTGCATGGGCAGTAGACCCCCGCATTGTACAATATGTACATAGATCTGGTTTATTTCATTTGACTCAGGTTCAGTGGATTAGGTTAGATTGGGCATTGATCACTGCCCTTGTTGAGAGATGGAGGAGTGAGACACAGACATTCCACCTTAGGCATGGAGAGATGAGTATCACATTACAGGATGTTGCTATTTTGATGGGATTACCAATTGATGGTGATGCTGTTGTAGGAGACACTACTTTAGATTGGACAGATGCTTGCATGGCCCTTTTAGGTGATATTCCGGATACGATGAAACGAGGTTCAGTAAAATTATCTTGGTTGCGAGAGACATTTGCAGTTATTGCAGAGGATGCATCGGCAGAGGTTGTTAGACGACATGCACGGCATACTTGTTACATCTTTTGGGATGCACTATTTTCAATGATAAGTCAGGAAATTCAGTGCCACTTATGTATCTACCCCTTCTAGGGGACTTAGATCGGGTTAGTAGATACTCGTGGGGTGGTACACTTGCTTATCTATATCGGCAGTTATCTATTGCATGCAAGTCGGGTGCCAAGGCCATTTGTGGTTCATTGACTCTTCTTCAGGTAATTTGTCATTTACTGCATATTTATTTTGTCTCTAGCATGTGGTTGCATATTCTAAGTAATTGATTTTTTTTGCAGTTGTGGTCTTGGGAGCGACTTCATGTGGGACGTCCTGACATTCCGATGCATCCTTTGACACAAGACATGCCTTTGGGACACAGGTACATTTAAAATTTTGTGTGACTATTTATTTATATGAATGTTACTAAGTCACAAATAAATTGTAGGTGGAATGTTCGAAGAGCAGAGATAAATAATCCTCATCATGTTTTGAGATTGTACAGATCAGAGTTTGATCATCAGGAGGACTACCAGGTAAACATAATGAAACATATTATATTGTACACAGAGGATACGATACTTACACTTACTAATTGTATTTTCAATACAGATTAGGTGGGAGCCATACACTGCAGATATATTGGAGATGTTACCAGCTGTTTCTAGGCAGGCATCTCATCTTTGGTTGTCTCGAGTTCCTCTCCTTTGTTTTTCTATTGTTGAGATGCATGTTCCAGATAGAGTACTTAGACAGTTTGGTAGAGTACAACATATTCCTGGTCATGTTGATGCATTAGATCGTGTCACCCGAAAGGGACGTGGGCATATTGATTGGGCTAGATATTTTGCACATTTTGTACAGATGTGGCATCATCGGGCAGATTACATTATACCACCGGATGAGGAGACTGTTGGTATTGGTAGAGGGGAGTATATGGCTTGGTATTGGGATATCACTAGGCGGTACATTGCTCGGCCAGGTTTCAGTTATGATATGCGTTATGAGCCGCGAGATCACATAGAGAGGAGTCTGGTAGACGGTATGAAGCATTTACATATGATGGCTAGTGTTGGCCTTCAGGATGATATATCGGATAGTGCACAGTCTACATTTATATCCATGCAGATGTATATTGATAGTGTGTTATCTCAGGTTCAGCGGACAGATTCATCTACATCACATGCAGGACCTTCAGAGCCATGTGCAGACACACCACATCAGCAGCCAGATGATGCAGGACCATCTCACTTTTCTCCAGATGTTATGACAGTTTCACAGTATGGTCTATATGACGTAGGAGCTTCACAGATAGTGACAGATGAGGGCATGACAGATACACAGCCACCACAGTCTACGATAGGTACATATCGTCGCCAGCGACGTCACAGAGGATCGACTAGCACACTAGCACAGCAGAGTCAGTCTGACCTACTTGGAGAGACATTAGGCAGTATATCAGAAGACATGGATTCTGAGACAGAGCGGGCAGAGTCATGTGATGCTATCTTAGTGCATGAGACACAGCCACAGTCGGAGACAGAGGTTGATGCACAGGAGCAGTGTCACAGCCGTGGTCGTGGTCGTGGTCGAGGTCGAGCATCTAGAAAGGGAAAGAAGAGATGGTTTCCACAGTTTTTTGAGATGATTTATGTACTTGTTATTTTGATGTATTTGTGATTTAGACATGATGTATATATGACTTGGACATCTACAAATATTTTGCCATGAACCATTTTTGTGATTATCCTTGACATATACATAGAAATGTTATCGTACAGGAACATGTACAAATAATGAAAATATATGTGAAACAGGGGAGGTGCTGTCGATTTTTTAAAAAATTAAATAATGTTTAACAGAAATAAAGATATGTTTACAACCGTATAATTTGTTATTAATAATCTACTTTACTATCATATTAAAAGACTCGAATGCTAATCTAAAATTCAGACGTTGAGTTGAGAGAATTTCCTTTATATATATAATGGTAAAACTCTTATAAATTTTCAATGTAAAATTAATAATAAATATAGATAATTAAATTTTATCTAAATTTTTAAACTTGTGTGAACTTCACACATATGTCTGTGTTTTCACAGAGCACCGCTCGGGTGCTCTGTGAAAACACAGGCGGGGTGCTCTTTCACAGCACCCGAGCGCCCCGCCTGTGTTTTCACAGCGAGCGGTGCTCTGTGAAAACACAGACAGGCCGCGCTCTGTGTTTTCACAGAGCGCGGCCTGTGAGGTTTTTTTTTTAATTTTTAAGACTTAGAGTCGGCATTGGCATTGCCGACTCCAAAGCCGGCATTGCCAATGCCGACTCTAAAGTCGGCATTGGCAATGCCGGCTTTGGAGTCGGCAATGCCAATGCCGACTCTAAAGCTCCCACCCGGTCTCCCGTCACCAAGTTGCCACCGTGGCAACTTGGTGACTATTTTGGAAATAAATTTAAAATATGATTAATAAATAATTAAATAATATAATATGATTATTTTAATAAAAAACCCATATATGTATAGGCAGCGGATATTATATTTAGAGAAGCGTTGGGACAATTCTATCTAGGTTGTAACCGAGTCAGATTCGGACTAAAAATTAAACATCGATTTTTTATTCCAATTTCGATAATCGAAATATAATTTTGATTCTAATTTTATAAATCAAATGGTTAGGTCCATTCATTATCCAAAATTTAGTTCTGATCTAATTCTGATAAAATCAATTGTTAATTCCAATTCTGTTTCGCTTCTAATTACCTTATCGCGGAATCAAATTTTGATAAATTAAGATACTTATCATGAATTTCTTTGAATTTATAGATAATTTATTAGAATAACTAATATCAATTCTGATTCTGATTATTTTTTAATTCTAATTTTGAAATTTATCAGAATATTCGATATTGATTTCGATAAACTATCGATATCATTTTTCAATTTTGAAATCAATTTTTTTTATCAAAATTGGACCGATATCACGGTTGGTCGTACCACCGCGTACCGTGGCAGTACGGCCGACCCCCACCGTGCCATGACTCTTGCAAGGCATGTCAGCTTTTTTTTTCTTCCCTCCTCCCAAATTCAACACATCCAAGTGATCTAAATGAGGCCTAATTGAGATAAAATTTTAATTATAAGCTAATTAAAAGATGATACAAATTATAATATTTTAATTTATTTTAATTAATTTTTTCTCAAGAAAAAATTATCCAAAAAAATCATTAGGTCGACTTAATATCAATGTATATACATCAATAATTCTTGATATTTATATATTTAAAATAATATATTTTTTTGATAATTATGATAATTTTAGATTTAATTTTTTTTAGAAAGTGTCCTCCCATTGAAATATACACAATCGAAGATAATATCAGAATTATATTAATAATATAAGAATATTTTAAAATTAAGAATAATTATATTTACGGAAGTGGTTATATCTTACATATAATTTATTGGCTCTTTCAATTTCTTAATATAATATTATTATTTTATTATAAATTGGCGACGGCCAAATAGCCGTTAAGAAATTCGTAGCAAGATTGGCCGCTTTCGGGAAAGCTTGGTTTAATACCGTATCGCGACTACCAACAGCCGTCGCCAGTAATATGACAGAAAGAAGATTAAAAAAAATATATTTGTATATTATTCGTGACAACTAAATGGGTCTCGCGCTACAACTTCATAAATCATAATTATTTTATTATAAACAACTTATATCTACCAGTGAAAGAAGTTTTACCCTTAAAATCATATAATAGAAATATAAATTTGCAATAAAAAAGCCGTTGCCACTATGGATTTTAAATTATACTCCACTCTTTTAGACCGTACGGTGTAAAGATTATTCGTCACAATATCTATTGTCATTGCTACGTACTCATCTAACGGTGTCCATGCCATCCCTGTTAATCTCCAAAAAAAAAAAAACTTTTTGGGTATAAATTTTACATGTTAGACGTATGCAATATGCACCTGCTATACAAAGCACATTGTGAAATAAATACCAAATGCCCAATTACTCACGGCTAGATATTGCCCATGCAGATGTGTATGAGACCATATGCACATAATTGTACTTACGAATGAGCCACCAACAACTTTCATATATATATATATATATATATATATATATATATATATATATATATATATAATATATATATATACACCTGCTCACAAGAATATAACCAAGGTATCAACACAAACTATTTGATGGGATCACAACTTCGGCGGATCCACTGCACCATTAAAGAATCAGGTCCCGATCTACCAATGAATTAAGGCACTGTTTGGAAGTGCAGTTACAAAGAGAAAAATCGCCAAAATCGACTTCGGCAAAAAAGCCACGTACGGATGCGATTTTTTCACTTCGTTGCCCACACGCTTCGCATTGCTGGCGACGATGCTTCGTCGTTTGTGCCCAGAGGGCGAAATGCGCTAAAAGTTATTAAAAAAAATATATAAACATGCGCCCCTCATCGATTCCTGTAAAAAGCGGCCTTCGCACCGCTTCCACAAAAATCGTGTCAGAGATTGCTACGTCTCTGTCTCTTTCTTCCCTCAAAAATCGGCATGGCACGGAAGCCTAAGCGAAGATGGTGTCTTTTGGGACAGTGGTGGATTTTGTCAGAGATTTCACAACGTAAAATCTCTCCAAATGCCCTCCCAAACGATGCCTAAGCCTTCATCGACTCAGAAGAAAGAAGTCTAAGTGAAAAGTGTGACTTGGATTGGGATCAGAGCGAGTCTCCGAAACCCTATTACGACTAGGACGCGAGGTCGACTCGAAAATTCATCATGACTTTCCCTCCTATCAATCACCCAAAAAACGAAGCTCTACTATAAATCTATTTTAGGGATGAGATGCCCCGAGAAAGGTTCCTAATTTGATTAAGATGTAGAGATTCAACCGACTTACACTTGAGTACCTGTAAAAGTACCTTATCGCCATAGATAAAAAGGCTAGAGGTTCCAAATCTGCATTGGAGATCTAGACTTAACCTTGGTGCCTACTCTCTTCTTCTAGTTCCTACTACTTATTCAACTTCCCTTACTCTCCTTCTCCAGTCGATATCTGATTTGAGTGTCGGAAGATTGACCCCCAAAAATCTCTCCTCAGATTGACTTCCTATGGGTTCGCGCGACATCAACACCGACATCAACATCAAGTAACAATGACAGTTTTACTTTCCGCCTTTATTAGTGGATCTGAGGTCATCCAACAGCCATGACCGAGATTATCACCATTTGATAAAAACACCACCACCACCTTGGTACACTTGGGGGGGGGGGGGCATAAGTGTCTTAGGATTTATCTTCCATCAATCTAATCTATGTCATGCAGACAACGGCATGGCGGCGGACACCACGACGGTGGTGGGTGGTGATCTAGCTGTCATGTCATTATTTGTGTGGCATGAAAGATCAATGAGTCCATCTCAACCCCCACCCAAGACCAACAATGTTAGGAACTAGTCTAAATCGAACCACACGAACACAAAATTTTTTATATGGTTTAGAAAGACGATGTGCCTTCTACATCCACGGCCACACTGAGGTCTCTTTCTTTCTCACGCGCTCAAATACAAGAGATGTTGTCGATAAATACAAGGAGTCTAAGACAACCCAACATAGGTACTATTATAAAGAGAAAGAGTCCGTGTAAAGACAAGGGAAAGCCTACCAAAATAGGAATTAGGCTCCACACTCCAACGAGCAGCTGATATTATTCTTCAACAAAACTTCGACTTGCCTCCCTCAGTTGAGAAAAAATGACAGATATAAATAAAGTTCCATCGGACCTTGATTAATAATCAAATAGGATTCGAACATGAAAATATGCAGCCTTTTAACGTTCGTAAACAAGCTCAATTATGCCTCATCGACATTCCTTCTTGCCTTGTCTGATGACTCGATTACATTTACTTGCATCTCATCAGACGACTCAATTCATAGGAAGCTCATAAAGAGGAAAATACGCCTTTAAACTGGTAAAAAAGCTCAAGCAAAAACATATAAGACATGAAATGTGCTGACTCTGTGTTGTGTTATGAAAGCCCAAGTTTTGAATGTTAAACACGCTTAAAGTCAAGCAAAAGAGAGAGGGACTCATTCAACATGGAAGCAGCTTGAGCTCAACAAAGACTGAATGAACAGTGTTGCACATTGATCTTGGTCTCCCATGTTTTAGCAAACCCATCTGCAAATCTTAAACCGTTCCCTGTTAAGTGTTACTTGGCAAACTTCAATGTGGATGGACCTAAACTTGCAAAACAGCAACCGTCAAGAGTATGATCACTATCTGGTATCTGCCCAAGATGATTCCAATATTTTACAACTGAACAAGCTTAACTCAAACATGCTTGCGGTGTGGGACTTGAAGCAGGGATAGCAGGCTTAGCGGCCCTTCAACTTGCTGTTATTCCTGTTATGGTTGATGAGAGACCATATAAGATATGAAATATTCACATTGTCAGCTTCAACTAGTGATTAATTTGTGCTTATGATTCTATTTTACATTGTAGATAAACACCCCCTGCGCCAGGAATTTAAACAGCGTGCAACCTATGGAATTATGGGAGAGGCATTTTACTTGTCTCTCATTTACATAAATTGCCTTTTTTTCCATCAGAAGAAAGCATCCTAAACCTAGAACCCACTCTGTCTTGTCAGCAGTCTGTATCACACTTTTTTACACTATACAGTGATATATCTTCCTGTACATTGCACAACAAGAGATGTAAATTATACCTAGATACATAGGGATTTGAATGCCCAGAGCTCTAGCATTTGTGGTCATAGATCATTGTCTTTTTGCCAAGGTCTTTTGAAGTCCTCTCAAAATCTTTCCAAACCATACCATGTTCATGACAGCCAAAACAGAAGGGACGGCGAAAACTATGACATAAGCAATGATGTCCATTAGCCGCACCTGCAATATATTTTCAGAACAGAAAATGTTGGGAAACATCGAAAAGGGGGAAGAAAGGGCAGACATGATTCAAGGAATGTTTTGACCAAATCCAATGCCTAAAAGGATTTTGATGCATTTGCTGCAGCATTACAATATGAAGGCCAATGTAAAATGCTTTGGATTCTTCTTGCACATACAAACCAGTGTACATGTGATGTTTTGAAACAATATGCTACATACAAGATAGCCAACCACAGAACAATGAAATATACACGTGATGTTTTCAAACAATATGCTAGAGACAAGATAGCCAACCATCATAATATGCTTTGTAATTCTTACTCCTCATTACTTTAAAATAAGGACATAACATGGACTGTAAGGTGGTAGCTCAGAAATTGTTAATGTTGATTTGAGTAAATAAGAAGACTAAAAGGGAAATAACAACAAAAGGCAGGGGATACATGGGGCAGAAAAATCATGGTGACTTGTAGTTTGAAAATATGACATTGAGAGAATGCAGAATTGTGAAAAGTACGAATACACCACCCAAAATAATGGGAGGTAAATTGTGGAACATCACTAAGCACACTAAAAGCTGGGAAATACTCAAACAAAAATGTAATTAATTGCAAGAACTATTGGGTTCTAGCAGATCAAGAAGGAATATTAGACCTCGAAAGCCCACAAAATCCTGTTGACAGTTACAGTGATCTAATAATCCAGTGGAGGGAGGATGCACCATGAGAGAAACATATTTCACATTATCTAAGAAAGCCAAGTGGCTTAGAGGGAAGCAATGCAGGCAGCAAGGAAATATTTAGCACATCATATCTCCTGGGTAGGTACTATTTGAAAAAAATTTAGGACTGAGCATAAATGAGGAAGAAACCTTCTCAAAGTAGATCTCTCAGAAAGTCAGATTGGAACACTGGAAATCATAATGCCAAACTGCTTCTATTTGATAAGATTAGATGGTGCCAATGCTCAAAATAAGATTGGCGTGAAAATGGGTGAAAAATAACGATCATGTCATGCCAACTATCATTAGGAGATGCCCTAATCAAAATTGCACGAGTCCCTATATACGGGAGTGTAAATGGATCATCAAGAATCAAGATTTGAATTCAGAAATTGGATCGGATTCACTTAGTGACCAGACTATGATTGTGGGGTTGATAAAAAATCCAAAATTTTAGATCCTTTTTTGAAACACGTCCTGAATTGTCAGATAGTCTAAATCCAGAGGGTCCAAAATCCATCTCCCTGAGTGCTTCAGAACACTTTCCAAATCATCCCTCTCTATCACTTTTCCAATTAAAATAATCTCTTCATTTCTTTATCCATATCCAAAATTCTATGTTGATTGATCCAGTATCCAAACACATTAAGATCTAAATCTGTATCCAGATATAAAGTCTGGGTTTATTTTGACTGGGTCGAACCTAGATTTTGTTAGAGCCTGATTCAGTCTCAGATGATCTAAAGCCCACCTGAATCTGACCTCTACCTACTTGTCCTGTCAAACATCAATATTACACGCACTAGGAAATATCTCTGGCAGCACTTGCGTGTATACTGGGCTGGTGACCTAAAGATGAATGGAAGGAATTCATTGTTCTCCTGTAAGAGAAATAAAATCAGTTGGTTGCAATTTATAAGATTAATGATAAGGAATCGGATCTGTATCACTTGAAAATTCAAATGGCCTTCTTCCATAGGATTGGTTAGGGACTTCAGATGAGTTTATATACAGATTTATGAATGGACCTCTCCCCCTTTAGCCTCTATTAAAGGCTTAAACTCTTAACGTAAAACCTAGGCATTGAGTTGACGGAATCCTCTACATATATAAAGGTTAAATGCCCATGGATTTCCGATATGAGACTAAACCACAACATTCCCTCCCATGCCGAACCAACCAGTTTGGGCTACAACACGGGTAGGGACAAGAGTCCACATACAGAGAGAGGATCTAATGGGTAAACCTGCTCTGATACCATGCTAAAGAGTAAAGATCTGTAACTCTAACATAAAACCTAGGCATTGAGTTGAGGAAACCCTCTACATATATAGAGGTGAAAGTCCCATGGATTTCCGATATGGGACTAAAGAACAACAGCCTCGATCAATGTTAATTATGTCGATTAAATAATTAACCACCCTTGATCAACCATCCCTGATAATGTCCTTGAAATGAAATGAGTCATGAATTAAAACACACGTCTGAGCATAACTATGTAATTTACATTCAAATCTCGAACAGATCATTTTTTTTGTTCTTAAATGAAGTAATAATGACTGATTTGTCATACTACACATTTGAAAAATCACCATAGACTTACATACAGGTGGGGCCGCTCGCAGCAACCTGGAATGCATTGTCAGCTAGGTCTTCAAGTAGGGCCAAAAAATCCTTTGTTTATAAACCCTAAATGATAAATCCTAAAACAAAGTCAAGGAGTTTCTTGCATTTGTCAAGCTACCACTTGCATGCCTATTTCATTCCTACTGCCTCCTTCAGTGAGTTGTTTTTTTCTGAATAGAAGAACCACTCAGCAAATGTCATAAGTCAAGTGAATGGGGGTCGCATACCTTCTAGACAAAGCCACCAGGTGGCCGACCCAATTAATTCTCCTTTCGGGACCCCAGGTTGACCAAGAGGTCAGAAGGAATGGGACTACTGGAGAATTGTCCGCAGTTCAAATCCTTGGCTGCTATAAATGGCCTTGCATTGTGGAAGGAATTCTCTGTTCTGTTAAGGAGGCCTCTAAATAAATAGAGCAGGATCAGGAACAGAGCAGGAAGGGCATTGGGGTTGTTTTCAAGCAGATGGCTTGTGGCTCTCAATGTTAATGAAAAGAGAGTCAATATTCCTCCAGCAATCTTGGGCTTCGGAAGTTGTGCATCCACTGCAATTTCAATGGCAACTTCCATCAACCTATCAAAAAAAAGGCAAGTGCTATCTTCATTGTTATGTGCTGCCATGGCTGCAATAGTGATGTTCTTGACTATTGTCATGAATCTCATGATGAATAGACCTTGTTCTGCAAGTTCTTCCTGGTGTGCCATCATATTTTTATTGCTGCAGTCTTCAGTGCCAGTGCAGTGTGCTGTCTCCTGGACTCCTGCTGCACGTCTTGCCACCATGGAAAATTAGCTGCCACTGTTGTCTTCTAGGCCTTCTAGCGATTTTGTGGAAGCAATCTAATGCCATTGCTGGAATACAGGGCAAGGCTGGAGGGTTATCAGCCTCACCAAGCCATTATCATTGCTGGCCTTACCCCAGCAAGCCATGGAAGCTGATGACTTCTTATGCTTGCCACATGTCCTCTTTTTCATTTGAGCTTTTCTATAAATTATGTGCCTTATGTCGTTTTATTGATTACTGTGTACCAAATATTCTGCTCTCCATCTGAAGATTTCTTAGACAAACTTGGGGAGAAAATGTGTGTTTTATATAGGGCTGCCAATGGATATCGGTTTCCATTTAGTTGGTCCATTTCTGCATTTTTTTTATAGGATGCGGAACTCCGAAAAAAAACCTTCCAATACCTTAGCGGAAATGGAAATGTATGCCAGAACAGAAACACCAATTTCTGCATCTGCTTTTCCACTGTCATTTTTGATAATATCTACTATAAATTTAATATATTTAAAAAATGAAAAAACTCATCAACTCCTCAACCCTGAAACCTTAGCTCTCAAAGTTTCAAACTTACTATAGTGCCCCCACCACCAACCATATAACAATACACCCACCACCACCAGTCAACTCGTCCCGAACACTGCCCCTGCTGATGGCCACTCTCCCTCTCCCTTTCCCCACATGCAATGGCTCTCCCACTGGTGGCTCTCAAACTCTCATGCTGTGGCTATTCCACTGGCAGTCTCTACTCCCCTAACTCACTGCACACTCTCTTGGCCAACAATGGCTCTCATCGCAGACCATGGCCAGTCCATGTAATTTTTGTGATAAATGAATTTGATTTGTGTTTATAGATCTAACTGTTTATGTAATTTAAGGACCTATGAATTTGATTTTATATTTGAAACAATTTGATTTGTGTTTATGGATCTAATTATCTAGGTAGTTTATGCCTTTATGGATCTATGATTTGATCTGCTTATCTAAATGTTGTTGTATCCAAACTTTCCGATTTTATTTCTATTTCCATTTTCCTGATTTAAAAGCAGAAATGGATGCGGAACTGGAAATACTCATTTCCGTTTCCGACTCCTACCCATTGGCATCCCTAGTTAATACAACAATGGGGCATTCTTAACTCTATGCTTTCCATTCGACCTTCATTTTACTAGGAACAAGAACATATAGGTCCAGTGAATGACTGTTGTGCAAACAAAAAAGCTACGTGTTATTCAGAGTATCAAATTTATTAACATTCTTTTCCTTTAACCTAATCAGCTCTAATGATCAAATTTAAGTCCAAATAGGCTCAAAAAACTAAAAAAGTATCCATATTCACCCTCTGAAGCAATTCAGTAAGTTCAGACAAAGTATCTTACCTCCTCATAATGCTGGTAAACATGATAGAAGAGGTAAATAAAGAGGAATATTCTTGCAACCTGCACAAAGAAAATCATTCAATAAATCAATAAAGTGCTTGGAGCAATAAACAGCTCCTTCGGAGCTGAATAATAACTTACTCATCATTCAAAATGGTCTACAACCATATTCTTTGTTATTTTCTAGTCACTAGGGGAAACAAGATTACTATCCTTTCCCTGTCTTCTCTTCTGATGTATCTTTTAGCTATATGGTGATTAATTAAACCTTCAGTCAATCAATGAATTCAAGCTGTTTGACTCACCACCCAAGAGAAGAGCATGCCAACCCCATTAACAAGATATGCTTTGGATTTTTTCATTCCTGCAGTATCAAGAAACCTTGATAGCAGAAGATGCAGAGTCAATAAACCATCACAATGTCCAAACTTGTTATGAAAGAAAAGGGGAGTAAAGTACCATCTCAGATTAATTCCTGGAGTAGTTGTCTCAGAAATAAGGACTAAAAATGCATACAGCTGTCCTTGTCCAGAAAACATAGCATAGGATATCGACAAAACAGAGAGCAAATGGTGGATAATCTGCAGGTAGAAAGGAAGAAAAGAGAAAACTATTGACATTATTACAATGCAAGAATCTTTGAATGAACAAAGAACATATCAAGTTTCCTATCGATTACAAACTACCTTTTCCAATACCTGCATAACCCAATTTATTGGTAATGTCAGGTCATTTGGACCTTGAAAGCCTTCCAATCAGGGACTTTAGGCTGAAATCCCAGGAACCCAATTGGTAGCAACGGAATAGAGCATTTGCATGAACTGACTTGCTTTTTGGGTGATAAAAACAGAGCAAATGGCCATTCAATTTCCTCTAATCAACTAAACTCATCAAGAATTTGAAAAGGACAGATATGGACAAGAAATACAAGGAACAAACTGGCAAAACAGACTACAAGAGGTTAGCCGCTTGGGGTAACACATTTGACAAATGACTGCCAGGCACCCAAATTACTCATGAAGAAGAAACTATTTTCATTGGAAGATTATTCCCCTTTCCCTTTTTCCCAATTCCTAGCAGGGGTGTAAGAACTAAAGAATGTTGGTGACATCTCCAAGGCCTGTAAGCTATGTGAACTGTGAAGTGAATATATAACCTACAGAAAAGTGGACCAATCCATGAAAGCTCAGAAAGTCTGCATACTTTGACCAATTCTAAGTCCAGACAAAGTCAATTTGATCACTTTTGCATTAAATTGTTGATATGACGTCCAAGGTTCCTTTTTTTGCTGTAATTGATTCACCTTTTGTATCCTGGGGGTAAGCTCATATTGATTCTCGAAAGGGAATCTTTTAGAAAGATGATGAAGGATCAATAGTTTTGCCTATGCTGTACTGTGGATAACCTGGGAGCACTGTGAAGGGAGTTTCTTCATGTCCTTATGACTAGAGAGAGTTCCACTCCTTCAAGGGCAGCGCCAAACAGAAGGATTCAGCAATAAATATATGGAAGTGGTTGCTTAAAGTATATGTAGTGAGGTCATCAAAGTCTCAAGGAAAATGCTAAGATGCAGTGATAAAGTGAACAAAGCAGCCAGTGAGAACTGTGTGATCATCTTTCCCTCTATCACCCTTCTGGAAGGGTAAAAACTATCACCATATACTGTAACCCTTTTTTCCTAGTCTAAATGTTGAATTATTATTAGTTAAGCAGAGAATATTGCCAGATCTGATACAAGATGAGCACAATGATGACAACAAAAGGAGAGTGACAGAACTGAGACAGCATGGAAGGCAGAATTGGATCGGCCCAGGAATCGGCCTAGGTCGATCCTAATCCAGATCGGGATTGGTAATCCGGCCAATCCTCAGGAATTCTGGCCTATCCAAGATCGGCTAGATTAAAAAAAGAGTTTTATTTGAAAAAAGGGAAAATCATAAAAAATAAGGAAAAATATTTCTTCAATATTTACATATATTAATGTATAAACATAATTAGTATGTATATCAATCATATATTAATGTGTTTGTGTGTGTTAATATACATACAATCATTTATTCATGTACATATAATAACAATGTGCACATATATATGCATATCATATTAATGTATAAACATAATTAATATGTATACCAATCATATATTAACGTGTATGTGTGTTAATGTACATACAATCATATATTAAAGTAAATATAATAACAAGCACATTTATATAGTTAATACATATATATGTGCATATAGTTAATGCATGTATTTATACATAAATATGTAAACTAATGTACATTTAATACATGTATTAATTAACATATATAATAAACAAATTGTATGGCAGAGTCAGCCTAGAATCAGCCTATCCAGGCCAATCCGGAACAATACCAGCCGATTCAGCCCATTTTCGGCCGATTCGGCCGGAATTTTACCTAAGTAGGGGGGTTCCTCCCTATCTGATCCAGGATCGGCTGATCCCAATCCAGATCGGCCGATTCTGCCTTCCATGAGAGAAGGTTAAGAATAATATTCTATGGCCCAAAACTCATTTATCTTCAAACTGAACCACTTAGTATCTATTATGAATCACTAATCTTTCTCCATGGAATTAAACCAACAGTCAAATGTTTTGGCACTTCCTTATGGGAAGAAAAAGCAACGATACATTGAACCAGAGCTTCCTATCTTTTGCTTGTGCTCTCTAATTATAATACCCTAGTATTGCCATGACAACTTAGTCATCATCATCATCAGAGTCTTATCCCATTATTTGGGGTCGGCTACATGAATTCTTTTCCACCAAAAATTTCTATCAAGTGCTATAGTCGTGTTTAAACTCAAGAAGTTCAAGTCTTTCCTAATAGCAGCGCACCATCTCATTTTAGGTCTTCCCCTAGCTCTTTTACTGCCATTGCCATGACAACTTAGTATATTTATTAAATGTCAATTAACTAAAAGTTCTACAGTCAACCAACTGTCTGGCTCCAGGGATGGTCAAAGACAAGCCCAGCAGTAAAAAGATGGTATCATACTCAAGGAATGCCCAAGTGGTTAGCCCTCCATGTACACCAAAAAAAGGTCAATCGTTCAACTCCCACTGGGAGCACATTTACAAGGAATTTTTCAAGAAAATTTCAATAGGCTAGTTTTCCAACCAAAATTAAAAAGAAGAAAAGAAGAAAAAAGATGGTATCCAAACCTGAACTATTAGTCCTTTGGCTTGTCCAACAATATGCACAAGTAATAGTCAATAATGAAAATGCATTTTGTTTTTCCTCTAGACAAGTCTGGTATTGGGATCTTCTACCATAGTGCAACTGGTTTGTGATTTGGATCTTTTGCTAGTTAATCCTGGTAAAGTCCCCAGTTGGATACAGAATTTTTTTCACATATATGAAAAATATAAATTTCTCTTTATGTGTGGTTTGTTTGGGTATGGACTGGGCCATATGAAGAAAGAAATTTATATTTCCAGGCACATGAAGGACTATCTAGGTAGCCAGTGTAGGATTCTGTGTGCTTGTAAGTATATTAGACGACCCACTGATTGTAGTCAGTGTTAATTTACATCAGCGTAAAGTCCGAACACCCTTGATTGACTGTCAAAGAAATTTAGATCTCTTCCTTAGTAGGTCTTGATGCAAGAAGCATAGTAGGTTGTGTCTGCTCATTAGGGGCTAGCGTTCATCATCAAGAGTTTATTTTAGGGGTTTGTGAAGGCTTTTGGACTCTAGTGGTATTTTTGTAATTTCTGGTTCCAGGGGTATTTTGGTGATTTTGGCCAGGTCGAGAGTTTGATACAAACTTCAAACTGGCAGAGGGTTTTTGCTGCAATTTCGGGCTTCTAAGGACTCGGGTCATTTTTGGAAGGCTAGAAGGTCATTTGAGGACTCTCTAGATTGCAGGGGCATTTCAGTAATTTGTCTAAATAAGAGGAGTTGGTACAAGTCTAGGGCTGGTAGAAGGTTTCAATGTGTTTCTCAACTTTCGGGAGCACTAGGGCTATTTTGGGAAAGTTTGAGGGTAGTTTGGCAATTTTCCGACACAGAGGTTTATGTATAATTTGTCACATGACTACAAAGTGAGGATAGAAAAATGATAGTCACTTTATTCATCATGGGTACAAGTACAATGTATGGTCAGCATATTGTTGTCTGTACAACAAGGAACTCCCCACTGACACGGGTCACAAGGGCATAGCCAGAATTTTGAGAATTGCAGGGTACAACTGCAATCTGTAGGACTAAGGCACCGTTTGGAGAGATTTTAGGCTGCAAAATTTCTGACAAATCTAACTCATTTCCAAATGTTTTTGGGTGGCGACGGTTTGCGTGTGAAGGAGATTTTGAAGGCAGGAGAGAGATAGAGAGAGATGACATTTTCTCTCTCTTCTGCGGAAAAGCAGATATGTACCTGCTTTTGGGAGATTTGGAATACGATGATGGAGCAGAAACCGTCGGCGTGACAAAGGCGACGAATTTTTTTTTTAAAAAAAAAATTTGGTTGCGCTTTTGCGCGGGTGCACAGGAGACGAGGCCTTGTCGCCCGCACCGCAAAAGGCGCGGGCGACGAAGCCCGTAAATCGCCTGCCATCCGCTTTTCATCCCAAAAGCAACTTTTCGGGATTTCACCTTTTTGCAACCCAGTTTCAAACAACGCCTAAACATGTTTGGTCTGTGATGAGGGACATTTTTGTAACTTCTGAGAGTTACACATATGGCCGCCATCCATTAGACATATGGCTGGTACATAATGAACATAGTCCGACCCATAGGGGTACAAATGCAAAGTCTGGGAGGTATTTTTACTACCCTTGACAGACTTGCACAAACGGACGGACAATCTCCACCAGGCGGTTGCTGCAAACTTGATTTGTGCTTGATACTTGATGCTTCACCGCACTGACGTAGGTTATAGGGGCAGAGCCACCGTGGTTAACATATTGTCGATTGTACAATATTGTATTCCACACTGACATGGGTTACAGAGGCATAGCCACCGTAGTCAACGTGTTGTCAACTATACAATATTGCATTCCTCACTGACGTAGGTTATAAGGGCATAGCCACTGCAACATGTAGGATTGGGGTCTTCTCGGCCTACAAGGAAGGGTATTTCAGTAACTTTTGAGAGTTACATATTTTTACCCTCCAAATAACATGAAGACGTTATATAACAATCGTCTCCGAGCCCATGGGGGCATAAGGGCATAAGTGTAAAAACCCAAGGGTGTTTATGCAATTTTGCATACCCTTGAGGGTGTTACACAAAGCCATGGATGAACGAGCCAACGAACCACGGACTGCAAACCATGAACCACGGACGGGCTTCAAGTGAGGCAAACTTGGTCTGTCCAACCTTCTTCCTCCTCTCTCCAAAGTCCAAACAAGCCCCCAGGGGGGTATTTATAGAGGCCAGGGGGCCAAATGGTCCCGATAGCATCTACCGGGTTCAACACGCCTCAAAAAGAGGCTTTTGGCCCCGATGGGGTTTAAAAAAGGGGGGTTTTGCCCCAATGGGGGTTCACAATGAGGCATTTGGACCCAGTGGGGTCTACCAGGTTCAAAAAGCCTCGAAAAAAGGCTTTTGGTCCCGATGGGGGTCAAAAAAGGGAGGTTCTACCCTGTGGACCCCTGCTGGGCTCAAAGCAAACCCACTGAATACCCAGCAGGATGAAGCAGCCCCAAAAAAGGGCGGTCAAACCCACTGGGATCCCAGCGGGTTTGACTGACCCCTGCAGAGCCAGTTTGAACCCGCTGGGCTCCAGCGGGTGCTGCTGGGACTGCCAGGGGCCAACTAGGCCCAGTAGGGGCCTAATCGAACCCCGCGGGTGACTGGTTGACCCCCCTTTTTTTCACGCCATATGTGCGTCAAAAAATGGGTGCAACACCCCCATAGGGACTTTTTATTTACCCCCCTTTTAGAACAATGTCCTTTGTAAAAAGACACAATAACTTCTTTATTTTATTATTAGAATATATGCAAACAAGTAAAATGGAATACAAATCTGAACTAATGCATAAACCAAAGCAAAGGAAAACCTGTTTCGGTACTACAAGCAAGAATCCAAGGAATGTAGCATAATTATGATACAGGAAGATGAGATGGGATTGGGAAACATACAGGAAACCAGACACTAAAAGATTTTCAATGCAAAAGAAAACCTCAGCACAGACCATGCTCAACCAGTCAGAAAACATCAAGAATTATGCTCTTTAATACTTACATATTCCATACCACCAAGAGAAGGATATAACCAAAGTATCATTGCAAGGTCCGTAATAAAATAGCCAACCGAAACCTGTCCAAAATCAGATTCCAGTTATGCATATGCAGTTTTTCCTTAATTGACAATGCACTTGCAATAGATATAACCAAAGTATCATTGCATGGTCCATAATAAAATAGCCAACTGAAACCTATCAAAAATTGGATTTCAGTTATGCATATGCAGTTTTTCCTTAATTGACAATGCACTTGCAATAGACTACAAGTGAGGTAGAACACCAAGATTTAAAGAGCATGAAGCAAATGACAAAGATAATGTAAATGTTACAATGATACTTTGCTTGCTTCCTTTGGGTGCTAGTTAAGAAAGATTAAGAATCCAGTCATCTGTGAGATTAATTGTTTAAGTTTTAGAGTAATTAAGCCTGCCAAGAATAAAGGTAGATACCCCAAGTGTAAAGATTGAAAGTGGCGAACTTCTGACACAATAAATCCTCCATGAGCATCACCAGCAAAATATGTGAGAAAAATACTAGGTACAGGGACATAATCGTGATATAAACGGCATGAGCACTGGACATCCCTCTGCATGGATATGAACATAAAATTTAGAAGATGATAAAATGTAGAGGCAAGAGAATGAAAGAAAATTGACATGAAATGCAAACCTATTGCTCCATTCGATACGTTGCATTTTAGTGAGAGAAGGGTAGCCCTTAACATAGTATGAACTGACCAAGTGAGTAAGGTCATATGCCTTGGAAAAGAACAAAAATTGGAAGACATATTAGACAAGGTTAAGATAACGGATATATGATTCTAAAGCATCCAAAGCATGTTGATCATTGACAGGTTTATACACATGAACTCACCAAAATGACGATTTATGGCATCAGTTGGCAGAAAAGAATTCTAGTTAAACACACATCATTCTTCTTTTTTAAAACATTAATGCCAAATGTGACCGATAAACAATAAGCTAATATCTACGTTAAAAAGTCACATCTGTAGAAAATTGTCTTAGTACTTACCAAAATCTATTATTCTATAACACCCACAACTGACAACAACATTGACCGCCTCCCTCCAAAATGAGGACACCAACCTTTCATAAATATTCCCCACACTCATGCTAGCAATATAACCTTATAATATTTCCAAAATGGAGGCAGTTCAATCCCTCATTTTATTATTGACTCCCCCCATTTTTTGACAACATACGTTTTGCTTTGATTTATTGTAACATCCCTGATGTTAGAATGAGGAGCCTGAACTCTCCAACCTGCAATATGCACACCTCTGAACCACGTAAAAAATCTCCATGTTCTTGTGTGATTGTCTCCTATTTTCACTTCTCTATTTTCTCATCCAATCTTGATTCGAGGGTCGTGAGAGAGGGCTGCACTCGTAACACCTGAGGCTCCTTTTGGAATGCTCTTTTGTTCCATTCCAATGATAAAACAGGGAAAAATCATCCAACATGTTTCCTGTTCTACACTTTTTTTTTTCTTTTTTCTTTTTTATTACCAAGAGTAAACACACCCCAGCATTAGCCCAAGACATAGACATGGGGAGACCATAACATACCTTTGCCACCCTATATTATGTCCTAGATGAGAGTTGATACTAAATCCACATGATTTTCCATGGAAAGTCTATCCAACTCCCCCACTTGGGGATTAACTAGGGGTTCACAGTGTTGGGGATCAACCCATGGAGGGCAAAATCGGTGGGATTGACCCAGAATCGGCCGATCCAGGATCGGATCGCAGGATGGGATCCGACTCTAGGGGAAAGTCCCTGAATCAGCAAGACTTCTAGGTGGATCGGCCGGACTCGAGTTGAATCGAGTTGGATCGATTGGATCGAGCAGGGATCGACAGATCCACGGTCGATCCCGTCGATTTGGACTTTTAAAATTCAAATTTAAAGAAGGCCCACGGGATTGATCCCTTATTGGACATAGTCAGTCGATCCAGGCCGATTCTAGACTGATCTAGGCCGAGTCTCTCACTTATTTACCTAAATATCATTTAAGTAAATGTTAGAATTTATTTACCTGTAGTTTCATTTACTTACGATATTATATGTAAATAAGGAAGTATTCCCCATTTGAATCTAATAAAAATATCAAAAAAATTATATCTTTTACCAATAAAAAGTCAACTCTTCTATCCAAGAAGGAAACTGCGATTTTGGTGATTTCATTAAAATAGCGACTTTCTAATCCCTCATATTTTGGTCTATCTAAAAATTTCATAATTCAAATAAACCCAATAGAATACTAAAAATCCAAAGTCTGATAAAAAAATCAAACGTGCATATGACTTCTCCAAGGGAGCCATTCTCCTACTAACAAAATTTTTAGATAGGCCAAAATAAGAGGGATTAGAAAGTTGTTATTTTGATGGAATTATGAAAATCACAGTTTTCTTCTGGATGAGAGAGTTGACTTTTTATTGGTAAGAGATATGATTTTTCTGATATTTTTGTTGGATTCAAATGGGGGGTACTTCCTTATTTACATGTAATATCTTAAGTAAATGAATGTATATTATAGTAGTAATAATACACAAAGTCTTATGTTTCATATACTATGAATGCATGTATGATTGATTTTTAATGCAAATGTTCGTTCTTTCAACTTACCAGATTTTTGCTGTTTTTTTCTGATTTTTTTTCTTCTGAATTTTCCTCAATTCTCCCCCCCTCCCCGCCCCCCCCCCCCCCCCAAAAAAAAAACTGGCCGATCCAGGATCGGCCATACTTCCCTTGGATCTGTGGGATCTTGCGATCCGATCCCAGATCGTATTGGATCAGCGCCTGGCGATCCCGATCCGATTTCGATCCTGCCTTCCATGGATCGGCCGGGAAGAGCATGCACACCGGAGTTGAAGTCTCCAATGGACCACACCACGAGCAATCGACCAAGAAAGAAGAGATGGAGAAGAGAAGGAAGATCACACACCCACACAAGACAGGGATTTACGTGGTTCGGAGATCGGGAGATCTCCTACGTCCACGGCGGCACCAAGTTCTTATTTCTTGGAGAAAAAATACAAGAGGATGGCCTTTACACATCTAGAGCCCCCAAAAGGCTGTCACTCTCAAGTCCCAACCCTAGGCTGAAAACACCCCTCATATATACGGAGTCTAAAAGAAGGAAACTGAAACGGACTGGGCGCGATGAAATCAGTCGACCGATTCGACCTACTTTGGTCGACTGATTTTCACAGAACTGGTCTTTTGTGCTCAACCCAGAATCGGTTGACTGGTTCGACCCGGTCAGTCTCAGAACCAGCACATTCAGAAAATGGCCCAGAATCAGTCTGACTGGTTCGAACTGTTCGGTCGACCGATTTTTACAGAACATGCCTATCTGCCACTTTCGCCTCGGAGGCAGGATTCCAGGTAACGGGGCACTGCCCGCCTGCAACCACCCCACCAATTCAGCCCGGAGTTGGATCTGCATAAGGACAGGGGGCCAGCAGACAGGAAAATCAGGCTCCACAACACACAAACACACAGTTTTCGATCCTCCTTGCCTGACCCCTTGATCATGAGGACTAAAACCTATGAGTTGAAGCTCATAAACACCACATCATCCTCTTCAACACAAATAATGAGAGCAAGTTACACAATTGGAGAAATGAAGTGCTCATAAGAATAAACAACGGAAGCACGTCTTTTTCTTGCTGTTACCTTCACAGAAGAGGTCAAGCAGGAAGGTCTTCCTGCAGAGTGGATCAGGGCCATCAGGCCCCTCTCTTTTCAGTCAGAAGGAAACCAGTAGTTCCTCCAACCAGAGACCATCAGGGCATATGCAGACAGTGCAGCAGATCAAATGCATCACTAAAATCTGATTAGTTCTAGCATTGGCATATATGGGAGACATCCTATTGGTGGCAGACGATGCAACATAGCTATACTCTCATCTAAATATAGATTGCTTGATTAGATGCTCTAATCACATTTTCTACATCATCAACATATTTGAGGAGGATGAAATTGGGAAAACAGAAGAGCGATAGAGACCAGACCTAATGATAGTATCCATTTCAGAGTCCAAGTAAATTATGCAAAGGAGGTAGGAGGAGGTGAGGTCACTCATGCTCTCTGATGGGTTTTTCATTGTTTTCCAAATGGAATTGTCACCAGAAACACATTAATATGTCTTAGGATAGTCCCATGTTAAGTGTAGGCAAATTGAATATGTTTAACAATGTCATGATATCTCACTTTCAGCTTCAAAGTTTTGAGTTGGTTAATCCAATGACTTTAACATGGCATCATAGACAACCATACATCCAATGTTTGTAGTCATGTGCATGAGCAAGCATAGGCAGCTTGTACATGAGTACGATATCCTCATACTAAGTGGAGATAAACTAGGATATATTCATTAACATTGCTCACTCCACTGTCAATAAACCATTATCCTGGTTAATCATGTTCAATGTCATCCTTTCAGAATCTTGTATTTCAGAAAGAGGGTCAGACATTTTATTGGGACTTTTTTGATATCAAAAGTAAATTTACCTGCCCATGATCAAGCACGGATCACCAGTATCCCAAGCTGTGGTGAGGCCAAACATTTATCAGCATTTTATTGGGACTCTATCAACTGACGTCACTGACCACCTGATTATGCATTGTGAGAGAGAACTCCAAACTGCTGACAGTGAAGGTAGTATTTTTCACTGATCTCTATATGATGTTAGAATCAAGGATGGGAGTTTCGGTTTCGTTTCGGCCGGTCTCGGGCGGCCTCAAGCGGAGAGTGTCGGCCGGTTTTGGTCGGTTTCGGCCGGTTACGGATGGTTTCGGTCTGGTTTCAGCTGAAACTAATTAAAATATTTTTTTTCAGTTTGGAAATGCTATGTAGTTCCTGACGATTTTGTTTTGGTCATGGCTGAAACCGGTATGTTTCGGCCAAAACGTATCGGTTTCGGCCGAAACCAACAACCATGGTTAGAATGATGTAGGGATGTATATTTTATAAGGGGGGTTGCTCTTCCCTTTTCTTCTAGAGAAGGCTTATTGTGGTTGAGGGAATGTGCTTCCCATAGGGTTTATAGCAGAGGCCAGGAGAATCTAGCAATACCAATAACACAGCCAGGCATGGACCATTCATTTACAACAACGAAAGAGACATGTGCAATATGCTCAATCAAGAGAAATTTGGCAGACCATTTTCATTAAAATTTTAGGGCCAGGCTCAATGGGGAAAATATAATAAATAATGTGAAGTCTTTTCTACCATATAGGATGAAATACTCAACTGTGAACACAAGGCTCAAATCTCTTATGGTGATAACTGGGATGTGATGGCTTCCTTGGCATACACAGTAGACAGAAATTCTCATTCTTGATTGAAGACTGTCTCATTGACATGAATTTTTGAGTCCAACGATGATCACAGACATCTCATATGCAATGGCAAAAAACATTCAATCATGATGCTGTGAAGCTGAAGATGCAGGCAAGTGATTGGTGAGAGGCTGAGAGCAATAACTCAAAGCAATAGATAATATTCAGCAATTTAATGGTGATGACTGGTTAACATGTCGGCTGTTAGTGATGGCAATAGCCTGAAATAACTACATGCAGGCAGGCTGCAGCAACGACCATTAGCAAGTCAGAACCCTGGCAGTGCTGACAGACACCTGGTGCTGATTAGTAAAGAGGCCAGTGACAGAAGTCCAGGTAATGATGGTCAGTAGCATGTTGCTACACCAGGCTGCTTGCTGGTGATGGAGGGCAGCTAAAAACTACGAAGTCCATATATGCACTGATGAAGGAGAGCAGAGAGATACTGTGCAGTCATGGGTTTTTGCAAGAGCAGGGCATGTCAATCAACACCAGTAACCACTAAGTATGGTGTACATTAAGAGAGGGAAGAAACAATTTATCTTCTGGATCTTAATGCTTATATCCACTAATTTTGGCTCATTTATTCACATTCTAGAAAGGATGGGACAGGTTGTTCCGTTTGAAAACCAATTAGCCAGGCTAGGCTCAGATCTTGAAAGCTAAGGCTTAGAACCAGGACAGGGCAGGATCAACCTGGCCTATTGGTAGCCCTGTGCAGAGTGGACCTTCATCTAAGGTGATTCAGGATAAATTTTCAAGTTGTACATGAATTCATCCATCCAATAGATATAGAGATAAAAGTAAGTTTGTGAAAGATGAATTTCAAGTATATAACCTAGTGAGTTGGGTGCAATAATACATCCTTCAGCTAGTTAAGAACAATGTTTCTCCATCTTCGGTTACTCCAGCCTCTACAAGCCTATATGTGTAACATACATTTTCACAAGTCTGTTTCTGTCTGAACAGCCTTAATTGACGGACAAACCAGATGCCAAACAAGGCCTCAAAGTCAATCTAAGTGTCCATGATATCCTACAGTGGAAATAACAAAAATAAAGATAAGAAGATAGGATATTCTGTTCCTCTCACATTCTTATTACTGCTTTAAATGTGTCATCTCTCACTTCATCATGGGCAGAGTTTTGATATAGCATTGCATCTCCAATTTCAAACCTTTTTTATACACATCAGGTTGCCAACAAAAGGAAAGAGAATTTACCATTTTGCACATGAAAATGCCTCCAAGCACAGAAGTGTAAGGGACAAATGAATCTGATAATAGATATTCTTTCACAAGCACCTCAGCTTCATATCTATAGGACTTGATTGCCATAGGTCAAGGTTCAGAGACCTGAAACATAATGTAAAAAATTAACAAGTTCAAAACAAACAGAAATAAATCAAACCACTTTGTAGAATGTGCAGAAAATAAGGCTCTTGTTGGCATGATCATGGTTCAATACGTTATCATCATCTAAAAACTTTCTAGATTGCGTCAAAATCAGCCAATTTGTCCCATTTTCGGCTATTGTATCCAAACTCAACCACGCATTATCTGGACCACATGCAAAATAAGCGCACCCAGCAGAAGAGGCCAATTCACAGTTTCACACCCAAAATGGACTGATGCATGTGGGCTATGTTAAAGAAGATAGTCAAATCCGAAGCATAAAAGTCTATGTTGAATGAAATCTTAGAATCTGCCTAAGGATTGTTGATGTGATGGTCCTCTGACTAAGATCTTAAAGAACTCTTTCTTGTAGATGACAGATATGGAATGATCATTGATCAGAGGCATGAGGTATGCACACACAAGGGATTCCAAAACTCTAAGCTCCCCTTCCTCAACACAAGACCATTTTGAAAGGTGCAGTCAGATGTACTACCTGGCAAGCAAAAGCTGCTTTCTCCCCACCCACAGACCTTCCCTCACCTGTAAGCCCTTCCGTTCACTTAGTTCATTCCTATTAAAACAATTCAATCCCAGATAAAGAGAACCTTAAGATTCAGATGAGATAGGGTTATTTAACTTAGGATTGGACCATCTAACCATAAACTGAACTTTGGATCATTTCATGGATAAAAAGGTTATCACCTGGCAGCAAGTGTTTCAACAAACCCACAAGTACTTAGCTATGGTGTCAATGGGCCAGGTTGATGTTAGGTGCTTTAAGCTGGATTGCTGGAACCAGGTCCACCTCTATAAGCCACTTCCGTGCCCTGACTCAGACTCATTTTTGTCCCCCACAACCGACATAGATAATTATTTCACATGAAATAGCCTGCACGGCCATATGTTGGCCTTATCTCAAACAAATGAATTTTTCTTTGAGATCCATTTGTTAAAGGCATAAACTCTAACTCAAAACCTACGCATTGAGTTGAAGAAATCCTCTACATATATAGAGGTGAAACTCCCATGGATTTCTAATATGGGACTAAACCACAACAACCCCCCCTTGCACCAAACCCACCGGTTTGGGGTGCAACACAGGTAGGGACAAATATTCACATACCAAGAGACAATCCAATATGTAAACTGGCTCTGATACCATGTTAAAATCACAAAACCATGGTATTAAGATTCACAGGCCCAAGGTCATAAGCAATAGGAACCTTAACCTAGAAATTGATGTGGAACTAAATGCTCAAGTTCCAACACTCCTCCTCATGGTCAAGATGGGCTGTGGAGATTAATTGGATGGAGGTGGAAAGGAATGGTCCATAACTTGTGAGGCACCTTTTAGGGACAAAATCGTACATGCTTGGTCCAAAGCGATTAATACCTTACAAGATTGGATCGAACTATAACAATATCAAAGCACGACCTATCTAGTATGATATGGGCTGGTTCGGGGTCGAACTAGGAGGAAGTTGGTGGGCCTATAGAGACCCATTCACGAGCCATGCAAGATGAGAGAGCTACCCGTTTAGGAAAGGGCTACTTAGCAAGAAGGCAGTGTGGAGCCGCCAATGGAGTGGAGCTACCACTGCGTATGGGGGCTAGGGCAGGAATGAGTTGGATTAGTTCCACATCCAAAATAGGGAGAATGTTACTCGGCTATATACGTAAGGGTGTAGTCCATAACTTGTGAGGTGCCTTTTAGGGACAAAATCATGCGGGCTTAGCCCAAAGCAAATAATACCTCACAAGAGTTAGATCAGGCTGTGACAATACCATTGATGGTCTTTTTGTGGGAATTCATTTGGGTCAGATTAAAACAGAATGGACTGAAAATGAGTTAGGGTTGGCTACCTCCCACAACCTATCGTAAAAGTCTAAGCATAGGATTTCGCTCATCGTCTAGTTGACAACCTTAATGACAAATATGGAATCAAATAAGGAATTGAGCTCACATCTCCATTTCACCATTCTTTTTGGCATTTCATCTAGTAGCAACAATTTTCAAGGTTCACTTTCATGCCCTAATAAAGAAGTTGGAGCCAGGATTCTTTTTCCCCTTACTCCAAGCATAGATAATTATTTCAGATGAAATGGCTTGCCTGATATATAATGATCTTATCTTAAACAAATGGATCTTTCTTTAAGCTCCATTAATAATCTTTTCATGGGAATTCGTATGGGTCCGTCTAAAAACAGAAAAGGAGTGAAAATGAGTTGGTGTTTGGGTAACTCCCACAACCTACCATAAAGTCCGAGCACAGGTTTTGGCTCATCATCCAGTTGACAACCTTGATGACAAATATGGAGTCATATGAGCAATTAAACTTCACATCTCTATTTCAGCATGCTTTTTCTCATTCCATCCGGTAGCAAGTATATCAAGGTTGGTATGCCCAGTTCAGTCAGAGGATAACATCCATGAAACTACTTCATCTACTCACTTTCCAGCATCCTGATGAAAGTGTTCCTGTCATCAAGCACATCATAATTGTAATAGCTACTTCTGATACTTCAAAATAAAAATCCTCACACTAACTAGTGTCTTCAAGAAGGTTCTTTTCAGAAAAGTGGAGGTTTATATCAAGCATATTTAAACCAATTTTTGCTCTTGACTACTAGATCCTAAGACAATCTAGATTCCACTTTACAATGATGATACTAGATGAAAAAGCTTCCTCCATACACCAACCCTCCTCCATGAAAAAGGAAAGTGGAAGAAATGAGAAAATCCATTCCCAGTACATTGAGTTTGAACTACAAGATTAGTTCCTCATTTCGGTAATTGAACCACCTTAAGTATGGTCGACCCTTCATCAAGCTTCGAGTGCACCCTTCATAACCCGAGTTGCCAAAGATCCAGATTAGTAAAAATCAGTTTATAATCTAATGAATAATATGAAAAGCATAGCAGGTGTACTTTGCTCTATCTATAACACAGATTAAGTATGGGAATGAATCCTACAAGGAATAGAAGCAAGCAATGAGCATCAGAAAAAATTTGAAACTGAGGATGCAAGCTCATGACGACCTGCAATAATGTAGATTATTTTCTAACCAAAGAAGATTATCCGTGGGGAAGTTAAGAAGAAGCTTCATGTCTAACATTATCTTTGCATATGAACCTTCAAAAGGAAAAGGCTCCGGATTCTCTGAGTGGGCAGAATGAATGGAAAATATTATAAATGAAATAGATGACGAGGGACTATTGTGAGTATCAACTGAAGATAAGAGTGGGGCATGATGGGGCATTTTTGGTGGAGGGGAAGGGTCCAAGTGAAGCCTATTTTTCCTCCTAAAAGGCAAAAAAAATACTCGACACATGCTCAGGAGTTTCACCCGCACTTCAAGATTATCTAACCATGAATTTCAGCAACTTCACAGAGATCACAGTGACACCATTGATTGCTCGGTAGAAGCTGGAAAATTTCCACTCTGAAGACAATGTATACAGCAGTTAATAACTGGCTGAAACTATGGTAGCAAATCCAACACCATTAAAAACCAGAGCGAAACTGACCGCAACTGGCTGTTTTACTTCCCTCTTAAGGCTGCTCGATACAGCCGAAACCAGGCAAAACAAAACCAAAACAATGTAGGTTTCAGACCCGGCCGAAACTGACACCAAAATCGACACTGCCATCCTGGACCAAAACATCATTTCACAACTCACACCAATTACATGCCATGATAAAAGTAACTGAAACTTTCACTCTTGGTGTTGAACCAGATAAAGTTGCATATCCATTTTTACTAACTACCTTTTTCTTCCAAAGGATTTTGGAGAAAAACTGAAGCATTTCACTCCACAGACGGTAGTACAGTGTGTAATGATTTATCAGTGCACAAGCTTCCCTGCCTGTGGCCATTAACATCATATTCCTTCTATCCAAACCTCTTAGACCTAGTATCCTACAATATAACTGGAAAGCTGATTACTCCTATGAAGGGTCAACTCTGTGACAGATTTTTTAAAGAAGGTAATGGCAACATGTAGAATACATGCTTCTATATCCAAGACAATATTGAATTTAAAAGACATCCAAGGAAAATGACCTGCTAAAATATCAAACAGAGGACTTCTACCCACAAGGAACACAAGTAGCCTAGAACAGTTGTGTGGAAAACATCATTCTATCTTCTTGCCGATTCATCATGTTATTGCAAGAAGAGAAATCCTTACTACCCATCTGGATGAGTAGTAAGAACTTCCCATCCAGACCTATTTGTCCTCTTTATTTGCTATTTGTCATCCAATGGTAACAAATAGCAGATAAGGGTGGAAAATAGGTTCAGATCCTATTTGTCACCCTTATCCACTAAGGGTGACAAATACCAAATAAGGGGGGACAAATAGGCTGCACGGGTAGTAAAAACTAGATGGGTGGTAAGCATATTTCTGGTAAGCATTTCTCTTGCAAGAAATATGCTTATGTCATTGTCACTATCATTTTTATGCACCATTTTATATATAGAAGACTACAACTTTTTACAAGTTTGAATCCTATTAAACATGTGTCTCGGAGCCTGAAATGCCATAAAGTAGTTATTAGAATGAACACTAGTATTGAGTAGGCTAGAAATTCAGGCCTAAGAAAAAGGGAAAACTGAACAGCACAAAAATGCTAGCAAGCAACCATAAAATTTCTTAAGAACTAGAGATCATTGGTCAAATAAACCAAAGAAATGGTATTTCTACAAATTTGCCAAGCATTCAACTATCGTGAGGATACAAGCTCACTATCAACTGTAACTAAAATGCTGCAAGCAGTCAACCAAGAGATGACGGTTCAACAATAACCCACATGACCTCTAACTACAATCATCATGTATCCTCCAGAGACCACCGCATAGTTGTGCTACCACATGGGTCCCCAGGTACGGAGTCACACTTATCCTTGCCGATGGAGAGATGCTTCGATGATGGACAAAGGATAGGCTTGGCATTCCGATTACTTAAGATGAACTCAAAAATCAAACTCTTCAGACAGCGGGCCTGAAATTATGTTTAAAACATTAACAAAAGCCTTCCTGCAAAAACCTCAGGAGCCACACAGCAAGACGAAGCATCCAATTTCATCAACAGTGCCCACAAACTTCAATAACACATCGTGGAACCAATATTTGAGCAACAAGAACACCAAAATGAAAGAAACCCAGAGCGAAGATCACCCGAAAGCCCAAAATAGAAAAGCAGCAGCAAAACAACACAGCCCAAACGATGGAAAAGACCAAAACGCACACAAGGATCACGAAACTTGCCTTGGCGAGAGAACCCAAAGAAAAGCTCGGCCGAACCTCAAACCTCAGAGAGCGTTGAACCCAGAGAAACCCGTTTTCCCTTGGGTAAGGAAAGGAGTGCCAGCAACGGCAACAGGAACGACAACCCACGTCACAAGTCGCTGCCTTTCGCCCAATTATGGAATCCGTGAAGCAGCAGCAATATAAAAAGAGAAGAAGATATCCAGGGTAGACAGACAGCAAACAGATAGATGACTAGAATTGTAGTAATTTATCATGAAAGAAAAAAGGACAGAGAGATCGGAGAGGCGTGTTACCTTGTGCTACAGGGCAGATAAGAGTTGAAGGGGAAGGCGGGCTTAGCGCGGAGAGGAGGGCCCTTGGATTGGATTACAAGCGATTGATGGCAATAGCAATTGACCGAGAAGGGAGAGGTCTCCTATCCACCACAGGACAGAGGAGGATGGGAGGAGGAAGGAAGGAACCAAGGCAGCCAGGAGCAACCAACCAACCCCTTTTCGCCGCCAAACGGGAAAAACCAGAATTTTTAACGTTTCCAAATTCGAACAGGGTTTGGGGGGGTTGCACCAGGGCGGCGTAGGGGTGGGAATAGCAAACAAAAAGGGTCTCGATGACATTTTTATACTATTTAATCACGGTTTTTATTATAGTTGATGAGTTTAATTCGACTCCCAACTAAAAAAATTACATGCGTTCATCTTATGGAAGACTCAACTTTGCGATCTATAAAGGTAAAGTAATATGCGTGCTCAGCTATAATATTTCTTCATTTTATTACATCATATTTTAACAATTTTAAACTTTATTTTAACATTTTCGAACACTTATTTTAATATCTTCAAATTTAAACTTCAATTCATGTCAACAATTATTTTATGTCTCACATATTTTAACTCAGCTATCACACATATTTTAAGAACTTCAAACACTTACTTTATCGTCTTAGAACATAGACTTTAAATCATGTTAACAGTAATTTTAAGTACCACACATTTTAACTAACCATCACACAACTTTAACATTTTTGAACTCTTATTTTAACACCATCAAACTTAGACTTTAAGTTATGTCAACAATTACACTTTAAATTATATCGACAATTACTTTAAATCTCACATGTTTTAACTCACTGTCACACATAATTTAACAATTTTGAACTCTTATAATTTTAACGCCTTAGAACTTAGACTTTAAGTCATGCTAATAGTTACACTTTAGATCATATCAATAATTACTTTAAATCTCACATATTTTAACTTACTGCCACAAATACTTTAACAACTTCGAGCTCTTATTTTAATACCTTAGAACTTAAGATTTAAATATTGTTAAAGTATGAACATAGCAATCATATATATCTGATGACATAAAAACAGACGGAAAGATAAAACGAGAGAAAAAATAGAAAATAAAAATTTTCTTTTCAGAGACTAATTGATAAACTCCACCAAAAGAAGGGACTATCTGTGACACTTTTTTTGACAGGGACCCAAGTCCTCCCTTTGCTAGGGACTTATAATTAATTTACCCTTTAATAAATCAGTACGGGCATTTTTTCGAATTTGGACAAAAAAAAAGATCTTAATCGTAGTTGGCAATCTTAAATTTATGCTGCTGTAAAACATGAGGGTTCTTTTTTGCCGTCTATTAAAATTTTCATGTGTTTTTGTTATATTCGATTACAATAGTTTGCTCTTGTGACTTGAAGTTGATTTTTCCATCATGAGAACAGTAAGTGAAATTTCAAGAAATTATGTGATTTCACCTACCGATCCTATCTTTTTTTTTTAATTAAAGAAAGAAATGGAGATCCTAACATTATTCATATAAAGAGGTGCCATATTTTCTTTGGGAATAAATATTTCAGATGAGATCCTTCTAGTATGTTCCAAGGAAGAACCTGTTATTTTCTACCCGTTTTCCAGAGCATGACTCGTGTTATCGGGTTATCCTTTTCATTGTCGGGTCGGATCCATTTAACAGGATAGTATTTATCCACTTAAGATAGAGGTAGTAGTAACATTGGAAATAGGGATTTTGTGAGTTGGTATGATACTTTATTTAGATTCAAGTATCATTTATATTAGCTCTTCGTCAATGGCAGATTGGGAAGGGGACCTCGAGTTTATCTTAAGAGAGGATGGGGTTTTTATGACCTTACTAACTATTGAATTATATCAAAAAAATATTATATTATAGAACAAATTAATTAGAGATTATTCGAAAATTATAAATACCAAAAAAGAGAAGCTTCCTATATTTCAAGAAGCATTTAGCAGTTTTTCTTTTTGAATTGCTATACTTGGATTCTATTTCCAATAATGGAGATAATGATATAATTATTCCCAACTATATTTCTTTGATGGTAGACACGGAAACTAAAAAAAAAAAAAATCCCAAATGAAAAATGGTTTCAAAAGGAAATTAACC
The DNA here is from genome assembly GCA_014218235.1 of Colocasia esculenta. NCBI lineage: Eukaryota > Viridiplantae > Streptophyta > Magnoliopsida > Alismatales > Araceae > Colocasia > Colocasia esculenta. The sequence goes on along the minus strand of CM024763.1, from coordinate 122,326,862 downwards.
TCTGTGATTCATAGATCTTTACTTAATTCACATCAAAACAGGTTAACTTGATCATTCCTAGAATTTGTTAGCCCTTCACAAAGAAAGAAATATCACAAATTACATATTTATTTAGTTTGAACCCAACTTTCTTATATTCTGCATCCTACTTAAAAAAAAAAAAATCAGATTAGATGGATGGTCCCCGGGGTCAGATGTTGTCGGCCTAATAAATAAATAATATTTGTATCATGGTCGACTTTGGTGTGCGCAGGCTCCGCCGGTTCGGGAGGGGTTTCCGGTTCCGTGCCGGGCGGACCGGACAACCAACATGTGACGAATGGATGTTGGGGGGGGGGGGGGGGTGGGGGCGGGTCTGATCATTCCCTCCACGCCACCGCACCCACCTTTTTTTTTTTTTTTTATGGGTAAATTGGTTGGTTGGGGATGTGGAGAAATGAAGAGACGGCGTCGGGATCGAACCCACGTCCTCTCGTCTCCTCCCCCTCATTTGGCAAGGGGGCGACCACTGCGTCACTGACAGTTCTCACCTAAATCACACCCACCTGCTACTTAGGGGTGTCAATTGGGCCGGGCCGGCCCGGAGGCCCGCAAGCCCGGCCCGGTTTTAACCGGGCTTGGGCCGAAAACATGAGCCCGCTACAAATTTTTGACCCGGCCCGGCCCGGCCCGGAAAAAAATAGGGCCGGGCTTGGGCTTTGTGTGGCCGGGCCCGGTCGGCCCGTCGGCCCGGAAAAAAAATAAATATAATTTATACTAAATATAAATTTATATTAGAAAGAGAGTTATATGTATTTTTTCTACAATAAATCTACTAAAAATATAATCTTTTACAAATTAAATGTTAATATAGATATAAGTAAAATATATATTATTTTTTATAGATATATTATAGTAGATATATGAAAATTATATATTATATAAATAAAAAATAATATTTTTTTTATTTTTCGGGCCGGGCCGGGCTTTTCGGGCTTTTTCTGGGCCGGGTCGGGCCGGGCCGGGCCATACCGGGCCTACCCCGGGCCTGGGCCGGACCCGGGCTGGATTTAAAAACCGGGTCTGGGCCGGGCCTAGCAAGGCCCAGTCCGGGGCCGGCCCATTGACACCCCTACTGCTACCCCACAATGTTTAGTAATAAATAGATATATAATCTCAGGCCTGTTGGTAGCATATCAAGATGGAGTTAAGGAAGGATAAAAAGATGGTTAATTTTTTTTTTATATTTGGAAACTTAATTTTTTTAACCAGGGTGGGTTGGGTGGAAATGTGGTTAAAGGGGGTTAAAAGGGTGGATAACTTACCCAAGTTAAAATCATGGATAACTTAACTAGATTCTTCTCCAAGAACATATTTTTAGGCCAAAGTAAAATAAAAGATTTTTTTGGGTTAAACAATCTCTGGATAAAATAACCAGAGATTGTTTAATTATTTATTAAAACTGGCCGCCACACCATTGTTAGCCTCCACCCCTCCCTTCGTCATACATCTTGCCCCTAACCATCTCTTCCTCACATATTAGGTTATTTTTGTCATCGCCTTCCCCTTTTCTCACCCACCTCTTAATTTTGGAGATCTCGGTAATCTCTTCGGTCTTGAAGTTGCCTATTAGTTTGTGTTTAGTGCTATTTTAGTTTGTTTTATTTAAGTTAAGATCATCGCTAACAGTGGCGAATCTACATGGATCCTAGTGGAGTTGTGCAATTCTACTAATTTTTTTAAACAAAGTTCAAAATCTAGATCCAAAATATTTTTTCTAAGTCTCACGATGACCCCACTAATTTGACTCATATTTTAATGGAACACCATTTTTATTGGGTGACGTCATTAGATAAATTTTTTACATCTGTCGTGAATCACCGACGAACTTTATGAGCATGCACCTCCATCTAGGTGTTTATTTGTTTCATCAATCTCTAGTTTGCCTCAAACTAGGGTCTTAGAGCAGTTGGCTGAGCACCTTTTTGGTATTGTCTCCACTTGTTTTAATATTTTGTTTTCTCTTTTCCAGTGATATGTATTATGTAACAGTCTTTGACTACATTTCTAGTACCTTCCTTCATTGTAAAAAAAGAAAAAAAGTGAGGCATATTTTGATGGTGTAAGGTCGAAGGTGCATGGATGTAAACACTGGAATGCATAAAAAATATTCTTAACAATCCATGAAACTCAGTGGTATGCATATAAATATGATACCTTTCTAAGAGTACATATACAAAACTCTCTTTTATTGAAAACAAGGAAGTCCAATTAATCAACCTCCACTACATGTGACAGTAGTTTGTGATCTGCTGCTCTTCCTTTCTTTCCTTCTTCACATCAAATAGTAGTCCTCCCTCCACTCCCTTCCCATTCCCTTTCCTTCCTTGAGTGTTCCTTTCACTATTTTGTGTGACACCATTAAGATATATAGGACAAGCACCACACAGCTAGAGGGTGCATGAGCTCAGAATAAAATAACCTTGTTGCTCTCAAGAGGGATGGATAATGGATGGGTTCTTCATCAGGCATTTTCCTGACTGCATTAACTGATGGGCACACATTTTAATGGGAGTGATGGCAACATGTTTGATGGCGATGTATATATATATGAGAAAAGTTTAGTGCACTTTTGTATTGAACTTCAAATGTAATATGACTAGGTAAAAATCAATGTGGCACCACTCACATGGGGAGTGATAAAGTGGCAACCCAATTGTGAGATTCCACATGAACTATTACCTTAAAGCTAGGATCTCAACAGTCGTCTCAACAAGCAACCCCTCACTTGGGAACCTGAACCGACACGTCCCCTCAATCATCGTGAGGAGAGATTCTATCCGAATTCTTTGTCTCCCTCACCTATAAAAGGCACAGGTAATCCCCATGCAAAGGTACGCAACCTCTGCCACACACACACCTTCGCGCAAGATACACACCAGCGAACCCTTCTTCCTTAAGCCTTTCTTACAGTCTCATCAGACTTAGGCATTGGAGGGTTCCCCCCAGTTCTCCAACCGGCCCCCCTGATCCTCTTCTGGTTTTGCAGGTCTTCGTCCACATCGGCTACCGTCTTTCTTTTCTTCTCTTAGTGGAAGCCCGTTTGACTTAGGCCCAAACAGGAAAACACTACCATATTATCAAATAGTGTTACAAATCTGTTTCTTCAAGTTATTTGACAAAAAAATAAAAAAAACAAACAAACATAGACCCATCGACTAATTTATTTGGAAATAAAAAGAACTCTTGAAAAGATGATCATAAGACAAATGCATACAACAAAAGCTTAAAAGTAAACATCAAAGTTTATATTTAATACATCGACAGAAGCTACGAGGGGAGGCAATGACCCAGTGCTACAGAATGCCCCAAGCCTCAAAGAATCAGAATGAAATGGAGTAAAAGAAAAAGAGTAATGTTACGCTCCCGGCTAGCCGGGAGCGTAGCATGAGCTGGAGGGGCTGCGCTCCTCCACACGCACGCCGCGTGGAGGGGGCGGGCCCCTCCAGCATTAAATGCTAATTTTTTTTTTTTTTTACAATTTGTGCACACAAATGATATATTTGTGCACACAAATATATCATTTGTACACACAAATAGTGTAAAAAAATGAAAAAAAATAGCATTTAATGAGGGGGCCCGCCTCCTCCTCCACACGTCGTGCGTGTGGGGGGGAGCGCCCCCCCACCAGCTCAGCTATGCTCCGAGCACTGCCGGAGCATAGCATTTCTCAAAGAAAAATACATCGACAGAAGCTACAGGTAATTAATTTAATTGTGTTCCACATGACAAGTGGAATTTAACAAGAGCATTAATTAAGAAGAGCATCTTCGACTTTGAAGACGATTGTTTCATTGCCCATGTCGGGTTATTGTAAAATAAGTTTGAATGATCGAGAGAGCAGAGAGAAAAATACCAGCAACTAAGGAAATGATGCTCCACGGGTTGCCAAAGTAGGTGCCCATTAAACTAGCTCGCCACTTATGGTGAGGAACGTCACAGTATGCATTCACCTCTTTGTAGAGTTGTTCATTGTAGTGGCCTTGTAACTGAGATATGCGCCTTTGCATAGCTTGTTGAACATATCAGCCACCTGCGCATCGCTGCCCAACCTTTTCTCGATAATTCTGTGATTCCGAAGTAAGGTGACATCCAATTCTGTGTTGATAATGTTGTCCATAAGAACTGCATAGCTCGTAAAGTGGTTTCCGAGTTCGGGGCAGCATTGCTCGAGGGTGATGAAGTTGCGCAGCTCCGAACCAGTTGATTCGTCCACGGGCAAGAATGGGATTTCAAGTATTCCATCTACAAACAACACCTTCAGGTAGCAGTTCAATTCGCCTTCCTTGAAGACCTTCTTCTGAAACCGGACTCCAGCTTTCTCAAGTTCTGTCGCACAGGGGATCATCCTTGGGGTCTCTGCTTGTCCATTGGAGAACCAGCTCCAAGGCGGCTTGCGAATCAGCAACAGAAAAGGAAGGCTTAATAAGATAAGTGAGATCATGATGGCTGCGTCCTCCAATCGGTTCAAGATCAGTCGGCGATATGGACAGCCGGAGCGACTCGCATCTAGCGAGAGACTCGGATCTAAGCATAGATGGTGGAGGTGAAGTAGATGGTGTACTTGATGTGCCTCTGGGTACTTATCTCTCGGCAGTTTGATTTTGAGGAATTCGAGGACAATCTCTATAAGACTAATGGAACCATGGTGCGTACCTGTAATAAGAGGGATGCTGCACTCGTTGAACAATGCTACCAACACAAAGAAGGGAATCTGGTTCTCGAACAGCATGAGGTCCCTTCGCAGGTGAGAAAGCCTCCATCTCACAGTACTGGATGCCATCTGGGTCGCCACTTGCCTCTTACTGAAGAACTTCTTGAGGAAGCACTCGATGATGAAGCAGCCATCGACTACTAGCATCATTACAAATGCGTCCGTGCGCAGTGATCTGAGCGACTCTGAATACTGCTTTCGAGCTCGGAGCTCGATATCACGGATCACCCTGATGTAACTGCTGATCTGGTGCTTTTGACTTCGACCAAGAAGATCCCTCAGGTACATTAACTTGAGCTCTTCCATGGGCAGTGACATCTCCCGGCCTTGGTGCAGAGGGCCGATGGAGATGAGCTTGGGTTCGTACGCCTCTTTATCATGGTCCCGGATGCCTGGCGGCACCTTCCAGATGTACGGCTGATCCTCGCTCCCTCGCACCCTATCCATCTTCGAAGAGATCTGATGTTCCAGTTTAACGTCGTCAGCGCCATCTCTGGACAGGGGCGGGGAGGAGAGCCAGCTATCATAACCCGCGACTTGCCAAGAGGACACATGCGAGGAGGGCAGCCTGCTGTGCAGGTCATGATCGTAACCGCCTGCAACTTCCTGCCGAGAAGATATAGGCGGCAAACAGACATCCTCCGGGATGTCCTCGTGTCCCCGTTGCCCCTCGGCACCGGACGAGTCCAGCAGTAAGGTCTTCTCCACCTCGGTGGCTCCGACGAACGTGTCCACGTCCACGACGGCATGGTCGTCGTGCGGCGGCGGCTCTGTGAGACGCGTCCACATCCATGATGCCAGTGGATCCGCCATCGATCCCACACACAGGCAGTGCCTACTGCATGCACTACGTGATCTCTGTGCTCCCCTGCAGTGGAGTCACTTAACGGCCGGGATTGCTCTGCGTAGCACACCCCATGTGTCGGGTAAGGGCCTGGACAACTACAGCGTGGCCATGTGCAGAAACCATACGCCGGCCAACCAAGCTAGGAAGTGGAAACTACTCACCCACTTCCACCTAACTCCGTTTGTCCGCAACAATGACTTCTACATTATATTACACTTTAAAAGTGCAATACAAAAGTACACAAATTTGTAGTTATTTGACAACGTGGATAAGCCGGGACAGAAAGTTTGAACAACAAAGCTCAAAATTAAGGATCTGAACAAAGAAGTGGAATTGTCCATTTCTTTAAAAATTCAATTTAAATCCTCTATGACTTTATCCTTGTTATAGCATGCAGGAGGGACTTTTAGTTTTCAAATCCCTATAGTCTGTCATATATATAGAGTTGGACTCTCTAGAATCAAAGCACTAAACTCATGACACATAACCTTCTGACGTCTTTTTTCCCGGCCCCTAAAATTCTGAAGGGATCTGAATGGCTTATTCCTAGCAATATTCTCTGTGTTTTTTATCAAACGAAATAGATGTGTGACCATGGTGGTTTACAAATTAATAACTGATATTAGAGGGCTTAATTGTGCATTTGTTAGATTATGGGGGCAAGAGTCTTAAGATTCCTTAGTACGTGGTATCAGCAGCCAATCGTCATTTAAGACTCGTCCAATCGGCCATTATCTCTATTCTTGCCAAAGTAAGATTCTTATTCGAGGGATGATGGGCCAAACGATGGCGAAAGGAGAAGCTTCCATGAAGACCATAGTGGGGCAAAGGCATCAAAGTATATATATATATATATATATATATATATATATATATATATATATATATATATAATATATATATATATAGAGAGAGAGAGAGAGAGAGAGAGAGAGAGAGAGAGAGAGAGAGAGAGAGAGAGAGAGAGAGAGAGAGAGAGAGAACTGGAGCTAGCTCTCAGTTTCTTTCACTGATCACAGGTGTATTGGAAGAAATAAAGATGGTTTCACAAGCGTTGGTGCAGGATCAGAGGGCTGTTCAGCAGGCAATTCACAGCCTACTTGGTCACAGGCCTATAAGGCAGGCTTTTCATTTGTGGAGAATCCAAAGGAAGGGGAGCATCCAGGAAAGGCATGCACTAGAAACATTTGGGTCCTCTATTCCCCACCTCTGAATACTGAACCAGTACTGTGCCATCATGCAGCACCCAACAGCTAGTTAACAATCTTATACATAAGTGGATAATGACATTTAATAAGAAAGAAAATCTGGGAGAGACTACCCTGGTTTTGATAATTGTTTCTACCAAGATTTATGTCTCTACCAAGATTCAAGGCCAGATTTAAAATTTTGACAAGAGTTTAGGCCCGTTTGTTTCAGGGTAAAATCTCATGGAAGAAATTTTTTTCATAAAAAACTTCATACAATAATTTATTTGGTACCCCATAAAAGTTAATAAATGAAAATTTTTTACCTAAAATTTATGGATTTTGGTATCTTTAACGAGACTCTATAAATTATTTTTCTTGATTTCTCTTTCATATAAGATTTTCCTGAGTGAGACCACAGACTTTGCTCTCACTCCTACTACCTCTTATGCACTAACAACTATTGTCTGTAAGCCAGTGACTGGTGAAAGTGGCCAATGATCAGCGCCCGATGGCTAGCGCCTAGCGACTGACACTTGATGCCTGGCACCTGGCTCCCTACGCCTAGCGCCCAACGACTGGCACCCGGCACCTTGCTAGTTGATGCTTGGAGCCCTGCGACCGGCGGAGGTGGCCGGCGGTGGCACCAACGGATAGTCACTAATAATTGGTGTTGGACGGTCGACGTCTGGAGAGTACTTTTAATATTTTTAAAATTATTTTACTGAAAAATAAATGCTAATTTTTTTTCAAGAAAATTATTTATGTGAGTACCAAACAAAAAATTATAATTTTTATTTTCCTATAAATACTCTTTTTAATTTTTTTATGAGTATATTTTACAATCAGCGAAATGGACCTTGAATTTTTTTTTCAAGGATACGGTGACTAGTGGTTCCTAGTACCTATATATAATATATTCACCCATCTTTCTCCCAAACCAGTTCCCACCATGGTTCAGGAATAAGCCAGACCGGATTCACATGAAACCAGAAGGAGAGACACTTGGTGCAAACCTTGGTTTGCAACAAGTGTTGCAAACCCAACGAGGGTTTGCCACCTCATGACATGGGGTATTATAATAATACCCCATGTCATGATCACCCAGGGGTTGGGTGGCAAACCCCCATTGGGTTTGCAAGTTTTGTTGCAAACTTTTGGTTGGAAAATGTCATTTGTAGGTCCAGACGTGCAAATGATTTGCACGTCGGGACGCGCCAGGCGCGCCCTCCCCGACCATGTGGTCGCACCCGCGCGTGTTGGCAGGCACGTGGCGGGCGCGCCTGGCGCTTTCCGATGTGCAAATCATTTACACGTTGAGACATGCACAAAGCATTTCTCCTTTTGATTTGCAACAAGACTTTCCCAACTAGAAGGCCTTTAGCAGAATAGAAGGTACTTTTTTTGTGGTTGGTAGAATAGAAGGTACTTGCACTAGGTAAGGCTTCCTTCATTCAAAAGTAAGGATCCAGATACTGTTGCATTGGGATCCCTGAGAAGTGTCTCCTTCACACTCTACTCTGGAAGACCACCACAACCACACCCAAACAGAAGAGACAAAGACAAAAAAGTAAAAAAAGGAGAAAGAAAAAAGAAAGCACAATGCTCATGTGACATCACAAGAGATGAGATTGATGTCCTATCAGTGTGGGTCCTCTCAAACTAATGCATTGTTGCTGCTGACAGTGAAACAGTACTGAAGCTGCTGGGATAGGGAGAGGGACCATGAACAGTGTGTAGAAAGGTGGAACTGCACTGTTGGAGGAAATGTCTGGGGCAGAAGTAGGAACCTCTGACGGTGAACAGAAACCATAAGGGGTACATACACATCACAACAAATGAATAGAAGGTCTACAAGGACCGAGCTGAAGGAAGGCCAGCCTCCAAATTAAGAGAATGGGTGGGAATAAGTATGTAAGGGCTCCACAGTCACTGCCCCTACACTAACATATAAGACCAAAATGCCCGGAATTGTGTACTATTTAACATAGTATCCAAAGGTCTTGTCCTATGGATAAGCCTAGAATCAAGACTTCTAATATGGCTAAGCCCAGTGTTTTTAAACCTGCATGCCATTAATTTACACTGTGGGCCCAGGTGGAAGGAAGAGATTAACAGGTAAATCAGATGATTTGGTAATCGGAGTTTCATTTTTTCAATATATATATATAAACATGAAATATGCTAATCATATCATTCCACATTCCAATAAGTGGCCAAGAGGTTAAAATGGGTATGAACATCTGTGAAAACTTGCAGAAAAAGATTACAGGGTTTTGATGTACTTGCAACTTATTGATGTATTCTGAGCTAGTAAATTCAAAAGAGGAAGAAAAACAAAAAAAAAAAACCGGAGCAATCATCATATGATGAATTGACTGAACAATTTGAGCTGTCTAGGAATACAACAGGAGCACACCAATCATATATGTGCACTTAAAGCTCCATTATTTTGAAATTATTGGTCATGATATGCAGAAGATGTTAACCAAACGGAGGTACCAGGTTGTGCAGGGATCGATCCCTGCTTCATGTGCGCTCAGGTGTTTGAAAATGTTATTGTTCTTATAAGGTTTTATGGCAGGGGCATGGGTAGGTGTGAGAGGGGTCTCGAGTTTCGAATTCAGGACATGACTGTGTTCAGTACAAAAGGGTGAACTGTAACCACTACTGGACCCTCATGCAAGAGTTGACATGAAGAAATATACATATGAAGCTCATGACCAACAAAGTTCCTTGTCCACTGGTAAGCCCTTGTGTTATATTATATACTTTGTGTCCTTTTCTTTATAAGGTATTACTCAACAGAAGCTAAACTTTATGAACTTGGGATGCTGGCGAGATGGAGATGGTCGCCAAGCTCTCTCACCAGAAAACGTTTCTTCATCTTTTCTTCTCCTTCCTTTCAACCGACCAAGACAACCAGTGCATGTGAAACATATACTATCACACTAACATCAATAATCTCATTAAAAGAGAAGATGTTGACAACCACAGGCGAAAGAAGCACGATAATAATATCATGGAGGGAGGGAGAGGGAGAGAGAGAGAGAGAGAGATAGAGAGAGAGAGAGAGAGAGAGAGAGAGAGAAGAGAGAGAGAGAGAGAGAGAGAGAGAGAGAGAGAGAGAGAGAGTACCAACGCGATGGACCTTGGAGAAGCAGAAGCCTTCAGTACTCGTTGCATGCCTCTTGGGTTCTCGACCTTACTGACAGTGAGGTTAGAGAGTAAATGGAGAGGAAGTATATATATCCGTGCAAGTGAGAGAGAGAGAGAGAGAGGTATTTGCACGATGAAGAACGTGTGAACATGTTCTATTAGGATTTGACTCGACTCGTATGACTATGTAAACGAGTCAAATTCTGATAAAAGACTTATCCCCCAGATCCATGAATGTGTCGAATTTGAACCTAACAATATTTTTATTTGTGAACAAGTTGTTTTTTCTTTTAATAATATAGTTATGATTAAGCTATCCGAAATAATAGACTCGATTATTAAATAACAGACACCCATTTGGTTAGTTCAAATTATGAAATGATAAGATTAATAGATAAGAAATTAATTAAGTCCCTTCTGATGTCTTCCTTTATTATTTTAATAAATACCTTTCTTCTATAAATCTTGTCATCTCATGTGGTTAATCATATAAAAATTTATAGGAAAATCAGGTATTTTCTGCGCACCATGTGACATGGAAGTAGGGTTTTCAAAAGACTACTTTTAATGAAAGACTTATAAAGTAAAAAAAAGTATTGTTAACGACGACTGCGCATGAAGAGGCACTTAATTATAAAGTGGAAGAGAATGTTAAAGACTGAAATAAAAGACTTTATAAAAGTGGAAGATATTGTTAAAGACTATACATAATAATGAGACATAATATGGAAGATATTGTTATAGACCACCCTCGTTGCTATGATCATGTTCCAGACATTTTTTCCCCCCCTATGGAGTCAAAGATTTGAACCTACACCATCAGCATGTATATGGAGATCTTAATTATTGAATCGCTCCTTATATACATATTCCAAAACTTTTGTTATAACTGCATATGAAGTATCAATAGCTATTAATAAAAATATTTATTTTCCTTTGTCATTTATACTTTTAGAAATAGATTCTTTCAGACTATGTATCTATCGTTTATTAATTTGCCTGTGAGCGTAGCAATTAGGTAATGCTTAAAATTTGACATTTCTTCTTAAATTTACCTTAATATATCTCAGGAGATACATATTAATAAAACTAATTCTCGACATGATCAGATATATTATTAAATTTGGTGGTTTATTCTTGTACAAATTAAGTCGTATATTTTTCTTCAATATACATGCATGTGACGATTGAGCAGAACTATCACCACTGCCTAGTGTATATTCTTCGTAACTAGCTGGATAATGATCATATTATTGAATGATAGATAGTTGACGTTAATTTTATTTTTATTTTTTTCCATTAAAATTTTCAGATGGAATTGAATTAAGAACATCCATATACTTCACATGTCTCCTTGGAAGGTTTCAAGAAAGAACTCTACATACATACTTGCATAGAGCAATTAAGTTAGCAAGAATATATATATTTTTAGTGTGCTAGACTAGTTGGCCTAGGGTTGAATCAAAATAAAGACAAGTCTTAGATTCGAGATCTAGGACGTGCCCTTATTTTCTGGCTATTTATAATTTCTTTGAAAATTTCTTTTATAAACTTAACAAATTTAAAAATTAAACTCATTCCCTCATATATATCTAGTGGAGCGCCCTACAACTGGGCCAATCTTTAAGTACAAGTTAACAAGAATCATATGCCAACAACTAATTTTTCTCTGGCACGACGAACCTGCATATACGATTTACTAATAATTGAAGCCTATGTAGCTAGTAAGTAAAATTAGGAATCAATTATAATTGAGAGTTGGAAGAAGTGGAAAAATTTAACTAGTAGGGCCTATAATCGGAGATAAGGGATATTATATATCTCTGAAACAGCTAATTATGACAAACAAAGATGACAGGGACGTAATTACAAAAAATACAAAATTTTGAATCATTGATTTGAGTGTTCTTCATATATATACATATTAGAGAGAGAGAGAGAGAGAGTATTAACTCTAATTTTTTTTTAATTTGATAAATGAAATTTAATAAAAGAAAATGTAAATAATAAAACTCATTAAGTAAAAATAAGTGATGGGTATACATTAATGGTCCATGTATGAACTAATGGGCCTAAAAACTAGAGCCCAATGATGGATTGAGATAATTAAGTAAAAATTCATAAATTAAATATTAATAAATTAAATAGGGTTAAGATAATCACTATTTTAACTCATAATTATTATCCTAAAAAGAGTCATAGTTTTATTCTAAGCCATTGGCCACAGATCTAGAGTCCACCCCATGTCAATTAGATGGATAAATGCTAGAAAAGGGAGAGAGAATTATGAAATTTCATAGTTGGAGGAGAGGGAAGAGTTTTAAGTATTTTGGTCACTTTAAACATACAAATACTTCGCCATTTCGTCTCTAGCCGACCCTATTGAACCCTTGGAGTTTGGAGGAGGAGGAGGAGGAGTTCTTGGACGTGGAGAAGAAGGCTAGGAACAAGAGATCTTCGAAGTTCTTCACAACTCTTGCCCTAGGATTCAAAGCACTCAAAGGTAGACAATCTCTCAAGAAAAAAGAAATTAAATTCAATCATAAGTAGACCATGATCCAATCTTCGAAAGCCCCATATTTTCCCCAATTTTCATCATGCCATTCAAGAGTATTTCATGCCCAAAGTTCTATTGAGAACATATGGTTGACCCCTCATGTTCGCCCTAATTCTTCGTTCATACTCGATGTCGTGGCATGAAACTTTTACTGTACGTTCTACATGATGTTAGGAATCTAATGTTCCATTTTCTATCAAGTAATCTTTTCCAATTAAATCGCTTTTCATCACTGTGTATATTTTTGGTTCATCGTGAAGTAACCTGATCATAGCATGCCCATATCATGTTAAATGTCTAATTACTCATTAATGTTGATACATATGCAAGTCTAGTTTTGTTTAAAAGTGGTTTCATGATTTTTCATTGAGTATACGATTTTATATGGATTTTAAAAGACCCCTATGTCAAGTCCTTAGAAGACTGGCCCGCAACCCAAAGTGATCCATTGCACTTTTTGAGTTCGGCCAGGGTCTCTGAGAACGTGACAACCCAACTGGTCGTGTTCTCAGCCTAGTCGGGACACAGACACACGTCGCATTCTAAACGCGACGGCCCGACATGTTGCGATTTCCCTGTACTGTACCATTTGCCCTGAATGCGACAGACTCAGAGGTCGCATTCTTGGACCGATTGCCTTGGTTGGGACCGGTCACCCTGTCGCGTTCCGGCGCATGAATCGATTGGCCTGACCCAGTTCTTGTGAACGCGACAGACCTACCTGTCACGATTTGAACGCTACAGGTACCCCCATCGTGTTTTTACTATGTTTTCAGAAACCCTAATCTTCATGCAAACTTTGCTAATCATGTTCTATAATCATGGCTTAACCCCTGTAATACACTGTTATGAATAGTAACAACATGTTAATGTATTTTGATAATATTCACATGATTTTATTAATGAAAAGATGTGTGCATAACTCTCTCTTGCTAGCTTGATTCTCTTACACATGCACACACTAAACATGAATATTTGACATGAGACCTTACTGAAATTACTTAATAATGTATATGGTAATTAAGTGCAATTAATCATGTAAATTTCTTTATTATTTTAAATGAACTTGTCTTCATTTTATTCGCTTGATTTGAATATCGCTATCACGACCCTCTACCTTGAGCACTCAAGACATGACGGACAAACGTTTTTCAACACAGTTAATCTTGGCTCAGACGACCTCTCCATTGGGAATACTCCTGACAGGACCAGGAACTCCTTGTCGAGGCCTCCGTAAGACTCTTTGGCTTTGGAGGACGTCCATTGCCGACGACTAGGTTGTACCATCAATACCCATTTTACCCCTAGGGATCAACATGATCCAACAGCCTTAGATTCTCTCTTACCTTGAGATCACAGCGGACCTCTGGCCTCTATTCGTAGCATGGCTATTGGGCGGTTGTGACTTCCACTGGACTGCCGACACACGATCGTGTGTGTTGTACAACCATTACTATCTCCTGTTTAACGTCGATTTATGAACGTAACCCTCGTTCTCACCTACTCTCTTTACCCTCTCATCTATTCACATTCTCTTGATATTCTCATCTATTCTTCAAATTACTCTCATATATTCTTGGTACTCTATTTGTCCATCTATTGATTGTCTAAGATAAAAACATGATCCATGCCAGACAACATTATAAAGGGCCCGATCTAGTCCTGGGAGGTGTGCCCGAAAAGTGCTAGTGCCCATGGGAGTTTTAATAATCAGGGTGTATGACATAACATCCAAGTACTCTACTATCAAGATTAATCTATGACAATCAACACAAGTACTATGTTCTCGGGGTTGAAAGAAGATCAACCAATGTGCTATCGTGACTCGTGCACTTTGGTGCAACCTTACATGCTATCTCGTTATATGGCCATTCTTTTATCGTTCTAGTTGCGCTATTTTCTTCTGAAAAGTACTTTCGTGCTCTTGTTATCATGTGACATTCTCTCATGACTATACTTGATTGTTCTCCCAAGTTACCTTGCTTTATAAGATATTAATCACTTAAAGCATGCTTGTCTATACGAGATATTAAGTCCTACTAAGCATTATCGCTCATCCTGTGCTATTTTTTATATGTGTTTTAGGTGAGTCTGATGGGGACTACCACACACACGAGAATGGGGATGAGCAAGACTAGGAGTGACCAGTCAATTAGACAACCAATGCTTTTAGTATTTAGTTAGTTAGATAATTTAGTTGTTTGTGTTGAATAAAGTACTATATAGGCCCATAGTTTTGGCTCTGAATTAGTAAATGTAATAGAATTATGGGCATTATCAATAAAGTTGGTTCGTTTGACATTATTTCAATTTGTGCAATGATTTGATATCTACTTCTTGCTCTATACCATTTATTTAACTGTTTCTCGCTCCGATATTCTGCGTCAGGACGTTATAAAGAGAACTCGAGGGGATTACGAATTCGGACCCCTGCAGATGTAAGCCCTAAATAAGCTCTTAAGATGCACTATTACATGTGCCTTTTTAAGGGTCGGTTAATTTGATAATTGGATAAGGAGATCGAGTTATCCCTAATTTATCACCTCAGATACCCTTATATATCCATTTTGAAAAGTTGATTAGCATAACATGGTTTGTTTCCAGGATAAACTCATTTAACCAATTAGGATAAGCTTGGATGTGTGAGTGACAACTTTGGAAGGTATGACTGAGGGGCGGAGTGATAACTTTGATGCTGGTGGTGGGTGGGGGGCGGTTTTGGGGGAGATAATTGTTATCCCTACTCAAACTAGATGAAGAAAAAAAATATCAAAATTGGAAAGGAAGATAAATTATATATCTTTGATTTAACTTATCTGATTTTCAAATTGTTGTTTAAATATTCGAATAATCACCCGAATGTGGTCTCCATACCAACGCGGGAGCTTTGGAGGGTATGGTTGAGGGGCCCTATATGGGAGTGATAATTTTGATATTGAGTGGGGTGGGGTGGGGTATGAGTGATAACTCATATGAGTTATATGAGTGATATGAGTGATAACTCATTTAACCAATTAATTTTGATAATTGTTATCCTTACTCAAATTAGATAAGAAAAAAAAACTTTATCAAAATTGGAAAGAAGATAAATTATCTAGTTTTAGGTCATATTTGAGAGGTATGGCTTTATGTTTCAGGTCATTTGAGAAGTAGTTGGCTTTAGCTATCTTGTTGGGAATCCTACCCATATTCCTCGATCTTTATTTCTTTCCTCTTGAATAGTAAAAAAAGATAGGTGATATCTCAGGTTAAACTTAAATAACTATTTCTATAAATGTTCTCTCGGATTAGATACAATTTAAATCTTTTGTAGATAATTTCAAGAAAAAAATTAATGAACCATTTATGTAGATACCTCCATGCTCATAAAACTATATGCATCTCATTCTTTCATTATAGATGATAGTGCTTTTGCATATTACTTCTTGCTTGGCATGGTTTATGATATTGGTACTTTTCGTGTCATAGTTCAGAGTTCTTGAATTCCATTACTCTATGATTGAATCTTTAATTGACTTCTATTACTATATCATGAGTTAATTCTCTTCTTGAATCCTATCTTGAAACGTAAGTTTTTGTTCTAAAGATCAGATCGTATAAGTCAAAAATTCACTGTACTTTGTGTTTAAAAACTCAAATTTATTGTAAGAATAAATCAAGTTTTGCTTGTTACATATTTGAGTTCTCGAATAATAAGTAATTAATTCTTTGACTGGTAATTTAATAGAGTTCTAGATTATTAGATAACCCAATTCCTGATGGATGATTAATTAAGTTTTTATTATTAAATAATCATATTCCTGATTGTTAAATTAATTGAGTTCCAAATTACTAAATAAATAAATTCTTTGATTGTTAATTTACTAAATTATTGATTATTAAATAAATGAAGTTCATGATTGTTAATTTACTAAATTCTTTATTATTAAATAAATAAAGTTTCTAATTGTTAATTTAATAAATTCCTAATTATTTAATAAATAAGTCTCTTGTTCACTATAACAACTCTATTTTCTTTAATCCTTGTTCTGATCTTCTAAACATACCTGGAGCCTTATCATACTTGAAACTCTCATTGAACACTCTGAGTTATATTCTTGAGATTCTTGGCTATCAATGGATGTTTAATGAATACATGGGATCTTGTATCCACAATTAATGTCTAGCAATATAAGGATCCGATTTGGTTCTAAAAGGAGTGCCCGAAAATTAAGTGAATGTTCCTATAAGAGTTTGATTGGTAAGTTATAAGCAATTATGATGATAAGCCATGTGCTTCGGTTACTACCAACTACTATTTTTAAATGGACTAAAACCATCACTAGAAGTCCAAATCTAATATTACGAAGATCTCTGCTAAAGGTTGGGTGATTTTGATCAAAGTCTTTTCAAGTAATAGAGTCTCTAGGATGACTCATTTTCTCATCCTCATCTCTTGGAGTGATATAATCTCATGTCATCAAGTTCGCAATTTCATAAGACATGAAAAACCTTTGAAGCCTTGGTTTACATCTTGATGTGTGGGTATGCTTTAAGTGATTATCATTTGATCAAGCTGAAATACTAAGTTCTCGAGATAACCATCAAACGATGACGATGGACAAT
Organism: Colocasia esculenta; assembly: GCA_014218235.1. Taxonomy (NCBI): domain Eukaryota; kingdom Viridiplantae; phylum Streptophyta; class Magnoliopsida; order Alismatales; family Araceae; genus Colocasia; species Colocasia esculenta. The sequence continues at coordinate 122,309,754 of CM024763.1, read as the reverse complement.
AATCAAATGACAATAGACATTATTCACATGACCATAGTATGAATCGAGAGGCACTAATCAAATGACAATGGAATTGGTAAAACAATTAAATGACGAAGAACATTAATCAAGAAGTACTAATTAGATGATAAGAGACAATACCAGATATCAATAGTGTTAGTCAAGCGATCAATTACTCAAGCAAAAGGTGTGAACCAAGAGTTCCATAAATAGTTACATGTACAATAAACATTAATAAATTGGCCATATATATTTCACATGAGTTCTGTAATCATTTCAATCACATCAATAACAATTGGAATTATCTAGACCAATCTTGCAATTCATTTTAGTGCAACGCCACACTACAAGTCAGTTACTTCTACGGTTATGAGTACTTCAAGTGTTCTTCTCAGGACTGGATATAGCCCTTTATTTACATAGACATTGGGGTTAGTGAACCAAAATTCCCACTAAATTCTCAAATAATTCTATATAACAAATGGCAGAAGAATTCCAAAAGACAAGCTCATAGTAGTATGAATGTAGGTGACATGATCCCGAGGACTTCACAATAAGGACAAACACTCTGACATGAGGAAGACATATAGCAATAAGATCTGACACAAAATAGGGTAGACACATGTATGCATGTATAGTCGGGACATAGTACCGACAAAGGATAGAGACATACACATATATGAAGTGGCATGCTAGGGTCACGTGCATTAAGATAGGTGCATTTAACGGTATAGATCGGGTTTCTTATACAGGTCGGTTGAGACACATCATACAAGTCCGACGTGCTCTAGAGAATACGGTATAGGTTTTCATGGTACAACCAACTCGTCGACCGTGTGAGAATTCACGATCAGAGGAGACTTACAGAGGCTTTGATGAAATTGTTCTAGTCTGCTAGGAGGAATACTTAGTGGAGGGTCCGAACATCACCAAGGGTGTTTGCAGTAACATAGTGGTATGGATTATGCTCCGTAGGGAAGTCATGAATTTGATAAAATAAAAATATTATTTATAACATAGAAATCGTGTTCTCGTATCTTGAAACAAGGCTATCACATGGTTTAAAAGAAAAGCATTCATATGATCATATTTGTTTTAGATTAACATGTATTGCACATTTTCAATCGAGGTAGAATAACATGTCAAGAATAAGCAAGATAAGAAACATCATGATTGTACAATATCTCTCCAAGTATTTATGAATTAATTTTGTTTAGTTTCTACGTTGCATTTTCAAACTGAAACAAACTTAATTTATCATAATTGACCCTTATAGGGCCATTAAAAATGGAAAATGAAGAAACCCGTGAAGACAATCTAGACATGCCCTCAGGGTATGGCACATCTACAGAGGCGTCTACAAGGGTTGGCTCGACTGGACCTTCCTTCCCTATCGTGCCAAGGACTCTGTCTCGACTCTAGTCATGTTGGTCGACCAGGCGTGACTAGGGTTGCTGCCAGAAAACCTTAATTTTTGGCTAGTCCTAGTTCAAACCCTAATTGCTTATTCTCCAATGCAAATAAAAGAGGTAAAGTAGTTTTAAAATATTTTTAACATATCTCTCAACCCACAGGAACATGCAATTAGACCAAATATGGGGTTTTGCCCATGCTTTAAAATGATTTGCAATGCAACTTAAAAATGAGATTATAACCAACCCTAAAACACATAGTACACATATTTGGCTCAATAAAAATTGGGGGAAAAGGTATGGTTCTATTCTAGACATGCTAAAGACCTTACAATAACCATTACTCAAAATTCTATCATGGTTAGGGTAAAGTTTTCATGATTTTAAAACAAAAGTGCATGAATATGTACACGGTGATAGTGATGTTCAAAATACGATGATTTCACTTGATAAAAATTAGGGAAAACAAGTGAAACATAACCTATACATGGAGCTAAACCTATAGTGACGATTAATCAACTCGAAATAGGATGGGCAATTATGATGTTTGCAAGGGGCTTGTGAGAATGAGATATAACATAGATAGATCCATAAAATATGTGCAATAGACAAGATACAAATTGTGAAAAACAATACCACCAACACATTGTTTAATTAAGATTTGGCCTAAGATTCCTACCTTTTGGCTTAATCAAAGAGAAACCGATGAAGAAAGCTAAAAAACACGATGGATTTGGGAATGGAGATCCTATCCTCGCATTTAGGGGAAAATATGGTCCAAACTGAAAAATCGAACCGACCGGTTCTGTTTCATAGATCTCACAGTTCAGTTCAGTTTTAGGTTAGGAAACGAAATGAATCGAATATGTATATATAATTAATTAATAATACATTAATTTTATATAGAAAAAATACTTGTAGCGTAGTGGTTGCCAGCGTTGGCGCGACCTCCACGCGGAGGTCGCAAGATCAAATCTCACTTAAAGCATTCATTTTTTTGCATATTTTGAACTTAATATGTATATATAATTAATTAATAATATACATAAAGGCGCTTGTAATGCAGTGGTTGGGACCTTTGGCGTCTCCTCCACACGGAGGTCGCAAGATCAAATCTTGTGACTGCCACTCAAAGCCCATTTTTTTTTCCATATTTTGGTTTGAATCGAACCGAACCCGGTCGGGTCATTGTAGCAATTCGGGGCGGTTCGGTTCCCCTAAAAATAGGGGTGAACTTGACTGAACTGACTCGTTGTTCACCCCTACTCGCATTCTCCCACATTCCTCACCCTCCGAAGCCTCCTTAGCAACCTCCATGTAATGCTAGGGTTCCAAGAGGAGAGATACAAGGTGTGTTATAAAGGTAGGTCAAGAAAGGCTTCTTTTAGGCAATTTCTTAAAGGATGCCTATAGTGATATGAATGGATTTCTCTTCATGGCCAATTGCCATCTTTTAGACCCCAATTGATGGTATGAATGACAACAAATTCATACCCCATCATTGGGATATGATTTTGGCTCAATTCATAATTAGCTTAGGTTTAGACTTAATGGCACATGTTATTAATGGTTATGTGGGTGCTGTAAATTTTAAACATTATTTTCCCATTTTAGGCTTTCCCTTGAGTCAAATAAACTTTATTTGATCCCCTACTCTTTTGATTATTTATTCTTTGTTTAGCTCCCAATTATTACCTTTTACTTGGTGACTTATCAAGTTATCCACATGCGATAATAGATTCTAATGTTAATAAGTTTATCCACCATTAGATTTTGTGTGTATCCTACTTTATTTGGCCCCTCTACATTGGGTTGGAAACAGATGACGACTAATTCCTTAATTTATGATGAAGATTTGGCAGTTATCTAATCATGGCATTGGTCGAGAATTTCACAATTATCTATCATGACACTAGTCCGGAATTCATAAAGACTAACTCTGCAGACGACATATGGATACGTCGCCAAATAATTCTTAATATAATTAATCTAGGTTCCATAATCCTAAAATAATGAGTACATTATTGGGGGTTATTCAGGTAGTGTAATTTGGTTGGATTGTAGATTGCTTAATAGCCCATTAAGCTTATATTTAGGTTCATTTAACCTAGTTAGATCATGGGTATTTAGGCATGCCAAATTCTGTAGATATTACCTTTCAAGCCTTGTTTGGGGTTTCATTAGCTCAACCATGTTTTAATTGACTCAATTTCTTCACTAATCAATGTACTTAGTTCTTAAATATAATTTCCATTTGATATTTTATAAACCTTCCACATGCGATAATAGAATTTCTATTTAATTGTTGGGTACATTTACACTTTAAATTTTGTATTAAATCTTCACTTGTTGATTCCCTCCTATTAAGCTTGTGAGGTTTTTAATTTATTTATGATTTTAAATTTCAAGTCCTTACACCCCTGATCCTATCTCCCTCTCTTGCAGATCATCCCCATGCTGTGAAGAATCGCTGTCTAGTTTCTCAAATCCTCGAGGCCATCCATTGGCTCCTAACAGATGCGAGATCGAGCCTCTCCAATACTGAACAAGAGCTAATCTTTCCGAGTGTTGTAAACAATCCCTTTCCACAGAGAAGAGCACTGCAATTGTTGAAACACTATTATGGAGTGCCCAGAGCCAACAACACATGCAAGCAATTGACATTTTTTGTGGAGATTTTGAAGTAGATTGTGATCATGCTTGAGAATCTAAGTTTGGAGCTAATTAATTAGCAAAGACTCATTTTAGAGGAGATCTCCTTCCTTCCACCCTTAATGGCTTAATGAGGGCTGATACATTCATGCAATCAATGTTGTCAATCCCAGCCCACTTAGAGGGCATCTCTCTCCTCGGCTGGTGGTGCTACATATATAGTGATGCTTGGTGATGCTGCAGAGGGATGCTAGAGTCACCAGTACTTGTCTCCATTGTCACCCTCCATGCTGATCAGTGTGGTGGTGCCTTGTGAATAATGTCAAATATTTATTATATATCTCTCTCATGTCATATATGATTGCCTTGTATGGCATATATGTGTTTTAAAGATGAAGACATGAAGCAGAAGCAGAAGTGGAGACGGGAAGAAAGTGGAGGTTGTTGGAGAGATGGAGAAGGGAGATCTAGTGCTCACTGCCCACTCCACTAAACATGTTGTAGGTTATAATTCAACTTTTGCATTATTCTTATCTAAAATATAAATCTATGGCAAGGTATCTTATTGATGAAGCCTGTCTGAGATCATCCACAAGGACCTAGCAAGATAAGCCTTCGAAGACCCAAAGTATGAGCTCCGGATCTTACATAAGACAGAGAGAAAATAGAGAGACCGTGGTCGAGTGGAGGCAATATCATAGCTGACATCTCCTGGTCCTGCAAAGAAGTCGGACGCGATTCACATCATTTTCTTCTTATTCATGGACCTTCGCAGGGGCCTCTGTAAGAGCAGTGGAAGGAAGAGCTCTACTCCACCACTGTCAGACCACCCATGCCACTATGGTAGATTCAACAAGCACACTTCTTTTCCTTGGTGTGCGTTCGGTTCGATCGCTACATGGGGGGGGGGGGGGGGGGGGGGGGGGGGGGGGGGGGTGGGGGGGCCTTGTCGGCACTGTGGCTCTACTTCGCATAGAGGGGGGATCCGATGCATCAGCCATTGTTGTGATCTCCTCCTCCCTCTCTCTACATCTCTCACTTCTTTAGAGCTGCAAACGGGATCTGAAAATTTGATATTCCGACTTGATTTCGATAAAAATTATCGATTTCGAATTGAAAAACGACACCGATAATTTATCGAATCGATATCGGATACTTCGATAAACTATCAAAATCGAAATCGGAATTGAAAAATAATCAAATTGGAATCGGTATCAGTTATTCTGATAAATTATCCATAAATTCAAAAGACAAATCCATGGTAAATATCGGTTCGATAATATAACCATAATCGAAATAGAATCGGAATTAAGCATTCCGATTTTCAGAATCAAAACTATATTTCAATTATCGGCGATTCTAAATCCGACCCAGTTGCAACTCTACACTCCCTCATACCGGTGCCGAAGGGGAAAACGTACCCCTATGGTGCAATCCCTCCAAACCATATTGCCATCTCTCTCTCTGCATCTCATACTCCCTACCGACCCCCCCCCCCCCCCAACCCAACTCCCATGGTCTCACTCTCTCTCTCTCTCTACATCTCTCCCTCCGTACTAACTGTGCATGGGATCGGAAGTCCCCATTCACAATGTAGCTTGACAATACCTCACCAGTACGATGCAGTACGTCCAACCTTACATAATAAAGTAGCACTTATTACCTCATATCCAAAAATTTATTGTTATATCTACATGGTAGCTTTTCCTTATGTCCAGTTGTATTCATTTAATGCATGCGCTGGCATTTTGACTTTGTCATAATGATGAACAAAAAATAATAATAAATTATAACTAGCAAGCAACTTTTATTAATTGCTTATTGGACCCTTGTTATTAGTTTAGTCTTTCTTTTAAATTCCACTTGAAACGGAAAGTTGGGCTTCTACTTTGAAAGGGGAAAGTTAAGCAGTTCTCTTTTGGAGTTTTGCCTCTACGTACATCACCTACTTTGCTCCACCTTCTTATTTTTCCCATTTTGGAAGGGCTAAAAGAAGTTCTTGAAGTACTTCTATCAGCTACTTCTGAGGTTCTTGAAGTACTTCTATCATCTTTTTCTAGCTTATCATTCTTCCATCTTTCACAACTACATTTTGGGTTGTTTAATTTCTACCAAGAATTTTTACTGTGAGATTTTCCTCCTAGTTTTTCATTTGGGATCAAATCATAGAATGGAGCGACAGGATGGCGTGCAGCAGTCGAGCATAGACTCTATCTTCCCTAGTGATTTCCACGTAATGTTAATCGATGATGACCAAATATGTTCATCATATGTTGCCAAAATACTTAAAGAGTGCAATTTCAAAGGTATGTAATTATAGACTTGGAACCATCAACTATTAGATAGAATCGTCTGTTCTTTCCCATCTTGTACAAAGAGTAATTAGTGATTTGCCTGGATTATTGTTGTACATTAGTTTTCTTTTACATTTTTTCTTCTTTAAGATCATCTGAACCCTTTTTCTCCTATTTCTCATCCTTTCCATGGCCTTGTTTTCTATCAAGATGCGCTCCCAGTACTATTGCAACAAATTTGTCATCGAAATATTATTCTTACCCTGTCTCTTATTGCTTATTAATTCGCATAGTTTTGTAGATCATCATGTTCGATGGGTTGCTATGTTGTGGTGTTGATACATTACTTGTAAAAGTTCTTCATCTACATGGTTATTAGTGCTACTTTATTTGCATCTGTGGAATATATAACAGTAGTATTTTGAGGTATAATCTGCAGTCCTTTTGCATTTGTACTTTGAAAAATCATTTAAATTATCCAATAGGAACATAATGCGTCATTAATGGGAGCAACTTGTTGTCCGCATTAGGCACGATCGGATATTGTCCGCCTTAGACATAAGAGAGTATACGTAGGATCCGCAATAATATGTGATAGTTGTGGACCCCACTCGTATGCGCGTAGGGCGGGTGGTACCTACTCGTCCCGGTGCGAGTAAATAGCTTTTTTTTTGTATTCAATAGAGCTATTAAATGAAAGATATTTGACAGTGGAATATATTTTCTATACCACATGCAACAACTACATTAAAAGTGGAAAAAATAATCGACACAAAGATATATTGAATGTACGCACTTACCTGTTCTTATGACCGGAGAGGAACCAAGCTTCGTTTCGGTTGTTACTGCCCGGACCTAGGTCTGATCGTTCTTCACCAACTTGGTGCTCTTAGGCTATTGTTCTTCTTATCATATATTATTACAATTTTTCTATTATGCATGTTTGTCCATGTAGCATGAGCAATGTGGCAAAAGCATTGGGATTCCCATGCACCAGTAACAAGAGCTATTTACCTAAATATTTATCACAATAAAATCCCAAGAAAACACAATAACTGTTTGATTGTATATATATTTCCTCTTCTATGACTATATGATCCATAGGCTAAAGGTACAATATAGTAATGATAGCGATCGTTGTGAATTTAGTTTACTTCTCAAAGTGATGTCTTTCTTGTGGACAAGGGGTGCTTCGGCTAAAAAGCATTTCATTTAGAAGCAATTTATAGTAGATTTTTTTTAATGGTAGCATGGCAATATCAAGAAGGGTGGTTCTAAGTGTTTGAAACAGTGGCGGACCCTCCTTATAGTCAGTGGGGTCACGTGACCCCACTGACTTGGAAGAGGTGTCTTAAAGAAAGTAGAAATTCTCTATATTATTTAGGTGTGCAAATGAAATGTGACCCCACTGAATTTAAGGGTGACCCCCTAGACTTAAGTGACCCCACTGAACTAATTTTCAGGATCCGTCACTGATTTGAAATATGGTTAGCCGTACCGGATCAAACCGATTTGATACAGGACCTGAACCGTATTGATACTACTGTCCCAAACACAATTGGCCCGATAAGAATACACTTTTTTTTCTTATTAAAATTTAAATATAAACTGGAACAAATCGGACCGATACATTTTGATTCGTATTGGTATTTGGAGAACCCGGTCCGCTCAACCTTAGTTGGAGAGCCAACAATTACATTCAATTGCATTTTTCCACACATATAAATGTTTAAATAAAAGTATTTCCTTCAAACAACATGGCTACTTGGTGATGGAATCACTTGTAGGATTCATGCTTGGATTTTTATGATAAATATGTGAGAAATATTTTCTTCATGTAGACATAACATCGATGCGGGCCCTACCTACATATGTATTTCGGGCAAGACGCCTATTAATGAGTGCAGAAATTCCTTTAAATATATTTTCTTTGCAAATATTGCCTAAAGAACTAAGCATGCATGTGTGAGCTTGTGCTGAAACAAAATGGATGTTTTATCTATTTGTGATCTACAGTGACCGAATGCGATCCAAGTGCTGCACTCGGTGTTCTCCAAGCCAACAAAAATACCTTCTCCCTTGTCATTATCAAGGTGCACTTGTCAGATACTGATGCATTTGGACTTCTTGAACAAACAAGGAAGACAAGCCACATCCCAGCGTTAAGTAAGTTTTTTTTTTGGAATATTTCCTTAAAACAAATCAATGTTATGTAAGAATTCATCTGATTTTTGCATTAGCTTCTATATATGCCCATCTTAAAGAGATATACCGTCCTGAAGAAACTGACATAATGATTCATTAGAAAGGCATGAAATATGCTTCGAATATTTTTGTTGTTACTTGTAGTGATAACTAGTCTTTTAGGGTTTAAGTTTTCTAGCAACAGAAACATTAGATGATGTGATGAAGGTTATGACAGGGTTACTCAATACAATATGTATTTCTCAAGAGGCATACATATGCCTAAGCACTCAAAGTAGGACACAGTTTCTTGTAATCAGGAAAAATTATCACTTTTTTTTCATCACCAAACTCTATCATTATGAAAGTTTGCAATGTTCTCATTGTTATGATTCTTACATCTTCTTGTTTTTGGACCTGTAGTGTTAACGATGGTGCCATCAGAGGGAGTCTACTTGAGATGCTTTGAGTACCAAGATTGCTATCACATCTTTTTTCCAATCAATGTGACTAAGCTTATAAGTTTCAGCTACTATGCATTCACTCATTGGAACCCACAAGGCACTCTCCCTGCTAAGCAACCTGGTCCACTCAAGTTGAAGTTGATAGCCACAGGTATACATCTGATACTAGGGTTAGAACTGCATTGCCACCTGAAGTAAAAATATGTTTTTGTGGAAACTCTTGATGAACATGTGAACCATTATGTATGGAACTCTCATCTATTTTTAACTTATTGGTTTTCTCATATTAGTACCCTTTGTAAACATGTTGCATAGTACTTTAATATTTCCCTGCTGCTGCTGCTTGTGACATTTGAGAATTTATGCCCACTTTGATGGTGCAGTGTCAATGGCAAAAAGACTCTTTGGAAAAATGCACAAGGGAGAATCTAGTGGCAGCAAAGATGACTGCAATTACAAGCATCCAACAGGTTTGCAAGACTTGCTTAAATCCCCATTGAAAGATCCATGAATATTAAAAGATTGGTTGGGTTTTGAATTTAGAAACCATGGGTGTCATCCCATATTCTGTTTAATTAATTGGCCCAAGCCTTTTGTTGTTGCAGGAGGGAAGGAGAGAAAAGGATCTTGGTTGAAAAGCTATCTTTGTGTTACTTCAAACTCTTCTCCCTAGAGATGAGTATTGAAGAAATGTGAGCCAGGTTGCTCACCCATGTGAAACCCAAGGGGGGCACACATGGTTAATTATGACAAACTTATATTTGGAGAGGACCAGACAAGTTTGTTTAATATGCTTAACTTGGATCTCAATTATAGAACAGTTTTCATATAGCTTCCTATTCGCTTGAAAGTTAGATATGCAATTACATTTGGTTTTAACTCATTCATCCATCCGTGGTATAACTGAAGTTTTGTAGATCATATGCGTTTAGATAAAAATCAGTAAGTGTGCTACATACTAGTAGATGCAAATTTGACTTTAAAACCATGGGTTCACAAGATTATGGCATGTATGTTATTCTCTATAAGGCATAATATATAGAGGACTAGAGAAGCTTCTTTTGCTTCTTAAGAAATGTTAGAGGGCATCTTGAGAGGGCTCATGTACAACTATACCTCAAAAGATGAGTCTTGAACCCTCTCCATCAATATACAATCCAAGCTTATTTTAAAATGTGGCCATTAATCTATAGTGTTTACGGTGACCTCATTTGTCGCCGTAAAAATATTGATATTTACGGCGGCATTTCTAGATGCCGTAAAAGAGTGGTCTTTTAATTATATGACAACCTTCCTTGTCATCGTAAAAACTACATTTTTTATGATGACATTTATTAATATACGAATACGAATACATATGACATTGGGGCATATACCCTTAAGATGTACAACAGTACAAAATGAACGGGTGACCCGACCATGTTTGGACTCGCGAGAGTCCAAACACAGGCCGATTTACACGTATTGTGGCGGTTTGCCATGATACGGCGAATCTTGCTATCAAACCAGCCCAGAATCTGACTATTTTACTTGAGAATGTCTAGAATCTGATATATACCTAACACACCAGAGGCAACGGCCACTGGACTAGCTAGTACCCAATCCACAAAGCCCAGCAGTTAACCAGACAGATCTTGGACAACACCAACACCGTCGGATGGACAGACTGCCCTTAGCTGCTTCGTAAGCAATCCAAGAAGAGAAATGTTTACTGTACGTTTCTGATGCAATAATCTTAGGCAACGTTTGTGATCAATTCAAAAATTTTTGATTTCACGTGAATCGGATTTTTCTTGCTACTCTGACATGACAGAGCTTTGTGGGATGGGTGAGATGTTTCGACTGTGCATTTGGGAGGTTGGAGGAGAAAAAGAACCGATTCTAGGTTTATTTATTGAATTGTATTTTACCTTTTCCAACCACCCCTGTTCAAGAAAGGAAAGAAAAAAATAAAAAAAGAAAAATCTTAAGAAATTATGGGTGCAACCTCAAAAGCGGGCGGAAAAGAGAGAGAAAAGAAGTTGTGTGTCTCTCTCTCTTCAGCGTAAGAAGCGCTTCTCACGCACGCCGATACATCCCGATAACGTTTGAATGGGCGTTTAGATTTGTCAGATATTTTTGGCGAAAAATCGTGGACAACCACGGTTCCAAACGGCACCTTAGTGTACTTTGGACCTCCCTCGTTGGTCAGTATATTATGGTACATTGTATCCGTCTAATAAAAAATAAAAATACAGTAGAATTATGTATATATAAATGCAATAAGTGATTTGTTGTTTATGCTTAGTTAGCATGCATGTCAAATGTGAATGGATCATGTCGTTCAGGTCCGTGTGCACATATTCAATTGTGTATTTTCTAGTTTAATTTTAGCCCTTTTAATCTTTTGCAATTAGGTTTAGTCCTTGAAACCTGAATTTATAGTCTTCGGTATAATTCATTATAAGTGAGGGTCCTCCTAGACCTTAGAAATATCTCCTTCTATTGCACTTGCTGCTGAGAAAAGTTATGTTTTTTAGATCCAAAGTTGAAATAGTCAAGTTACGAGGATCACCAAAGGACTAATTAAATAAAATAACAAAGAGTGAAAACTAAAAGCCCCATTATAAACTATCCCTAGTTTGAAGTTATTCGTTCACAATAAAGTTCTCTTGGGATAGAGAAGAATATTTACACATGCTGACATACACACATGGGTGTGAACAAAACATAAGTGTTTCCATGCTAGCCAAAGTTTGTGTATGCACATACACACCTTAGTATGTTAATAGCCATTGGACAAACACTAACTAGTAGTATCATATTTCTGTTTATATACGAGTTTAATGGTCTAATCTTTTTTGTTGTTGTGAAATACATGGAAACCCTTGAAATCTCACCTTTAAGCATGATGTGTGCAACTTGTTCATTGATACTTGTTACAAAATCTTGTGAAACTATTAGAGTTAGATATATATATATCCCTGAAAACTGCCATAATTAATCTCACATATATACCTAAAATCTTGACCTCATCAAATATGCTAGTTACAACCCTTTGATTAATTGGCCATGACCTTCTCAACAATATTCCATTAAAACGTGAACAGAACTGTTAAATAAGTTTAAAAGGAGGAAAATATCCTTACGAAAAAAAACTTCTGTGTGAGATAGAGAGGGGGGTATACATGACACATTTCCATATATTTTAGGGGTATACATGTATTCATCTCGAACAATTTTGTGTAATGTTTATTTTTGCCGGCTTGCTAGCACACTAGATAAATTTATATGTTTTGTTCATTTTAGAAAAACGACTGAACTGCATACATACATACATATACATATATATGTATATATTATATATATATATATATATTATATACATATATATATATATAATATGTATATTATAAATATGTATGTATGAGAGGACTTTTGGAAAGAGAATAAACTAACTTGGCAAAGATGTATTCAAACAAACAGTAAATGCTCATTTATAGGGTGAGTTTGTCATAATGGCAAACCAAAAGATAATAGCAAAGTATAAAAAGCAAGCAACTTTTATTAATTGTTTATTGAACACTTGTTTGTCTTTTCTGTTTCCACCTGAAACAGATGGTTGCCCTTCTATTTTTGAAAGGATAAAGAGAAGGTGTTCCTTTTATTAGTTTTGCCTCAACGTCTCCTGTTTTGCTTGATCATCCAAAAATTAGGGTTTTCTGATCGGTTGTCTAAACGCAGTCAGGTCTCTGCTCACGTTCAGAAGGGGCACACGAGGATGCCTAGAGGAGAGTGCCACGTGGGACACGATGGAGGGGGTAATCAAATAGAAAAGGTAGAAAAATGTCTCACCATGATCGTCAATTTGTAGATACTGACTCTCATCTTAAAAAAATTCAAGTCTCCACAAAGAAAATATGAGGCAAAATAAAGAGAAAGATGGAATAGAGCACAAAAAAGAAGAAGGATGGAGCACAACTCCTTGAGGTGTACGTGATCGTCAGACACACGAGGGTGTCGAAGGAGACAAGTGCAGTAAATGCAAATATAAAATTGATCGTGAGAAATACCTTTGGAGTGGGGAGATGTGCGGGAGAGAGCGGGTTTGCTTCTTCTACTACGAGCACGACCGGCCGTGGTAGAAGATTTTTTCCTGTTTGATTACCCTTGCAAAACACACAAAGAAAAATGGAGGATTAGCCAAGAACGTGTAATATTCAATTCTCAAAATAATGAAATAGCATGAAAAGCATGAAGAAGAACACACCTTGTTGTGACTTTTAAAACCCCTAGAAAAATAGGTATATGTGTTGATGGAGTTTTGATTTAAAAAGAAAATAAAAAGGTAGATTGACAACAACGTTGGGGCATGGGAGGAAATGATGATGTGAATAAACAAATATGAATGAGAAAAGAAGAGAAGGAGGTGCTTCCTCTTTGATGGCGCAGGGAGCTGCTTGCTGGAGATTTGTTGGAATTTGGAACATGCAGAGGACGCTGCTTGATGATGGAGAGGAGAGGCATTATTGAGGTGGCAGTCCAGCAGGGCTTCGCCTTGGAATTGCTCTCTCAAACTCACTAGACGTGGTGCTTTTCTGGTATGCTAGCTCGTTCATCTCTGTCTCTCTCTTGAATGACGAAACATGGGCCATTTTTATAGGAGGGAAGCTCAAAGTCCGAGGTGGACAACATATGCAATTCACGACGAACATAGTGGTCGTATTTAAAGTTGAATCGTGACAGACCATCTGGATGTAGTTATGAATTTTCAAATTTTGTTTATGGAAACTTACCAAAAGTCATATATAGAAAGTTGAATTGCAACGAGGGAACCAAACGTGTTTCAAGAAAAGGCAACAAGTATTTCCAAAAATAAAATAAGGAAATTGCTAAGAAATATGGAAATTCAAAATCGCGACGTACACAACCGACGCGTTTAAGAATGCAATCAATCAATGGACCAATTGATGTTGTTCACAAATCGGTATGAAAATAATCGCGACGAGGATACCAGACGCGTTTAAGATCAATCGATGGACCAATAGATGTTGTTCACCAATCGGTATGAAAATAGCGACGATTTGACCCGACGCGAATAATATCAATCGATTGTCACACTCAACAATCGATTGTTGGATCGTCAGTCGAAGCATAATCGCGACGGTTTGACCAAACATGTTTTGTTTGTTCTCCAACAGTCTATATGAAATGTGACCACTATAATCGACGCGATTTAACATTTTTGCCCAAACATCCAGCAAGCTAGGAAACTAAACGGAGCACCAGGAAATGGGGAAAAATGGGGAGAAGACCCTAAATAATGGGGGAAAATACTCTCACAAGGGAAAAAGGGAGCCATTTGTGGCATTATGGCGTAATTCAAGATTTGTCCGCGATGGTGTCAAATTTAGCATGTCTACACGATGTCCGCTATTCTTATAGTATGACCATAAACCTTTAACAATAGCCAAACACCTCTAACTATGGTCAACAGAACCCACAATCCTCAAACCAGCTCACTAAGCCTCGGAACACAGGAACACGACGGGGTCGGGTGTCTCGTTCAGAACGCGATGCCCCGATACGGTGCGTTCTAGATGTGAATGCATCGGGTGGGCTTGTGAAGTTTAGAATGAGACCATTGGGTCCGTCGCGTTCATAGACTGATTCCCAGTCCAAAAAACCTCCACCAAAAACTCCATACAACACACTACTTAACCTGCTATGATCACTCACAAAGCTATAAATCACTATACTACCATGCATACTACTCACCAAAACCTTTTAAATGCATCTAAACCATCAAACCACACATTAACAAAGATTAATGGGGGAGAATCTCCCTACCAACATGAAGAACGTGAATAACTCCTATCGATTGACGTTTCCCACAATCCGCACAATCTCCTCGCGCCAAGGACACGCCAAATCACAAGCTCAGAGTTGAAATCGCCCAGAAATCCATCAAAAACTTTCCCCTTCACCGAACGAGCTTCCTACTCTATTTAGCCGACCTACACTCTATTAACCAGTCGTCATTGAGAATGCGATGCAGCAGGCCTTCGCGTTAAGAATGCGATGTTCCTGGCTGATGCGTTTCAGAAGCCGATGCCACGCGTCAGCGACGCATGCGCCACGCGTCGTACAGATGGATGAAGACTGAAAATAAGTGACGGGGAGAATGCTACGTAGGTGGGGGATGCGTTCTGAACGTGACACCCTCCCCTGTCGCGTTCTCAAACAGAAAACCACTGGGCTTGTTTGGCCCAAATCTTCTAGCCCACAACACCCACACCACTTGCCAAACCTCAAAACACAACCCAATACCACACACATTGGCCCATATGCCAACTGGATCACAATTCGAATAGCTAAAATGTTACACACCTAGCCCTACCCAGCCAACGTGCGTGCATGTGTGTATTGGGTTTTGCATAACTCCACTTCTTCCTATAAGATACAATCCTATGGAACCTTTGTGCTATAAAGCCCTCTTTTTCCTTTGTGTTTTCCAATATGGGACAAAAGGTCCCATACAAAACACAACCCTTATGTTTGCACCCTTTTAGAAAACATTGAGTTCTCTTTCTAAAGCATGCTCCCATCCATTCTCCCTATACTCAACATCCCCTAACAAAATCAAGGTTTGATCAAAGGCAACATATAGAAGAGGTATACATATCATACTTTCAATAAAAGTACTTTTCGGGTTTGAACCCTTACCTAAGCGTTTCAACATCCACCCCCACAAAATCAAAGTGAAATAAATCTTGAACTTGATTCTTTATGTGCAAATTACTTGTTGAAAAACAACATGATATAAGGCTTTAGCAGCAATCCACATATTTGGCGCTTTAAAGGCCATGCACCCTATCTTGTATGATGAGTACTTTAAGGAACAACCCAATTACTTTATTGTGGCCTCATGGTGGTACTTACTTAGGTGGGCTACTCTAAGGATGCACTGTTAATATCCTACCTTACTAGGCTTGAACCCATTTAGAATGTCAATAACTCTTCCTGTAATACCCTCAAATTTTAAATACCATGTTTTACTTAGAAATTCTTGTTTATGCTAACCGATTAGGTTTAAATTGTGATATTTAGGATTAAGGGTATGTTTAAGACACTTTATCATACCCAGGTACTACTTTCGGTCGTGCGCACCGACAGGGGGACACCGGAAAACTGTAACGAAAAAAAATTGAGAACACCATAATTCTTAGAAAATTGTGGAGATATCAAATATGTAATTATCCAGATTTTTGACGACCGGATTTTGAGATTAAGTCGACGCAACTATTTTTGGGGCGATTTTTTCACCCAGTAGAAAATAAATTCTAAAATTAAATAAAAATCATGACAATTTGTAAAACCTTTCTATAGGCTATGGTTGAAATTTCAAGTTAAACGGATATCATTAGGACATCTAAATATGAAGATCTTTGGCCCAGATGATTTATGGGCTATTTACGGCAGAGATTTCTTTTGGTTTTTTCCTGGAGTTACGTGTAAGGCTTAGGAAAGCCAACACACATTAGGATAAGGTTTAGCCAAGGAGTGGGGCTATCATTAAGGTTACTTACGTGTAACCAAAGAGTTTGTTGCATGAGATAGGTGGCCTCACATGGTTTAGAAAGGCTTACACCAAGACACGTCCATGGCTAACGTGCCCAATTTGCAAGGGAACTTGGGAGCTATATAAGCTTCCCAACACCCATCGTATACATCTTTTCCAACACTCTTGTTCTTTCTAGTCCTGCTGTTGCTGTGGTTTCAAGCCTGGTGTTGGTAAATTGCGGTTGGGGTTGTATGCTTGGAGCCATTTTTGCTGGAGGTGTAGCTGCCGAAGTCCCTGTTTCAGCAATCTTCTTATTTTCCTCTTTTGTTACTATATTGATCTCTAAACTAAGAAGAAGAAGAAGAACTTTGTTCTTTTTCAGATCAGGTAGGTTCTCACCTTTCCCTTGAACTTCTAGTCTCTACTCATGTTGAAAGAATTTAGCTTCATACGAGTTGCTTTTGGAGTATGCTAATCAGTCTCGGTTAAGTTCGTACACGAGGTTGTTATCTCAGATTTTTGTTTGATTCCCTAAATTAACTTTGGAAGTATGTGATTACCAAAGAGGAGTCTCCACTCCTTTCACACATTAAGTAGGTTTCTAGCTTCTTCTTCCATCCATGATCCAAGTTTAAGTTATCAAGTTTTGCTAAAAATTCGATATCCTAGAATATTGTGATTTCTTTCCATTCGGATGTTCGTACCTCAAACCTTGATTAGGAACATTAGATATCTTGTGTTTTAGTGATCATATTTTAATAATCTCCCAATAATCCATTACTATCAAGACCACACTTCCAACAATATACTATGTTTAGTTTTCAGCTAGACAAGTTTGAATTGCAACCTCTCTTTTTGTCTCGCTTGTTCGGTTTATAAACCACTGTGAGAACCATGTTTAGACTCTTCTATTTGATATACATCATGCCTTGACTCATAGTTCCATGGTTAGCATGATTAGAGTGCATTCAAAGTCATTTTTGAGTGAGCAACAAGCGGCTGTCGACAGACAACCCATAGCTGTCGACAGACCAGTTTTCCTGAACTCGGGATAACTGGGACTGTGTGCATCTGTCGACAGCCATATGGTTGCTGTCGACAGATACACACAGTCCAGAAAATTAGAGTTCTGTCTGCCGTCGTCTGTCGACAGCACCTTCTCGGCTGTCGACAAATGCATTGCTGATTTGGATTTCTGCACTCTTCCTTGTCCAAATTCATGCTAAAACTTCATCCTAAAAGCCAGGAAGTTACCCTCTCATTTACCTTGATATTTACTGCCATAGTACTTCAAATTTCACCCACTTTGGGTACCTTAACTTTCCTTGAATTGTTTCTAAAGTTGTCAATTACGAATAGTACTCCGATTGAGTCTATTCTTCGATATTCGGTAATTGAGGTTGTAAAACTTGACCACTTAAGAGTTCATATGTTTGAACACCTTATGAGATATGAATACTTGTGATGACAACTGTGTACCCTCATTTTCTTGGGTTTTATGTGATTTAAATCTTCCGAAGTTGTCAGCTTTGAGTCATCACCTTGTCTCAACTAATTGTCCTTCTTATTTTCTTGAACTCTGAACTACTTGTCACCAAGATATTTGTATTAATCATAAATCAAATCTCCCTTTGGATTTCTCATTTCCGTTATGCTCATGAAAAGAAATTTATGATTTGAAGACAGTGCTCTCTTCAAAAGAGGGTTTAGGATCACTTGTAGTAGCACCCGCTACTTGTGATCAGCTGAGGGCGACAGTTTGTAGGTAAATCCAAGTCAATGGACTGATGATGGTGGGTATAAAATAATTATACCCCGTTCTTGCGCAATGAACAAGATCTAAGGTGCTGGAATCGCCTAGGCACTGAGGATGGTAATTACGTCTATATAGTACCTCTTGAGAGCAGTGATGCCTGTCGGATTTGTTTCCAAATTAAGTTATGGTCTGAATTCCGAAAGACAAATATGACTTTTGTTCTAAGATTCATCTGAGCCGTTATGAAATTTACTTGGCTATTGCTTATGTCAAGTATGAAGATTCATGAGCATTATGCTTGTTCCACATATGCACTATTTGAATAATCATTCAGTTCTGCAAATTGATACTTCTACTCTATGTTTACTTATACCTACTGAGTCCTTTCGACTCATGCCTTTGTTTCCTTCAACCCTTTCAGATTGAAGGTGTGTATAATCTCAGCTACATGTGAATCCTATTTCCGCTGCGGATGACAAAGAAATGAAGAAGAATAATGTAGTTTTAGTAGTTTCTTTTAGTTGATAATGTTTAAGTTAGAAAGAGAGAAGCTTGACTTTTGTAAATAATGAGTGTTGCTACTATTGTCACTTTGTATTATAATATGTTTGAAGATACCTTTGTGGAATGGTTTGCCATTTTGTGCATTGCGCGGACATATCTACCCATAACGAGAGTTTGTCAGCGTAACCCCTCTTCCGATGAAAGGTTTCGTATGTGTTTGTGTGATGTCGGAGGAGGTGTTACACTTCCTCTACTTGCAGTTTCAAGCTCTTGCCAGGATATCAGGGGATAGACTATGATATAATGTATCTAAATTTAAGTGCCTCCATATCCTCTCAGTAAATTATTGTTACCACATTGAACCTTCTTTGTGGGGATCTCCACTCAGATAGGTTTGGCTGCTTCTATAAGAGAATAATTAATGGTTTTAGTCCCATCCCATCTTGAATTTTTTAGCTTGCTTTTTATCAAGTCTTTTTGTCAGAAGATTAGCTATGTTGCCTTTAGTACCTACAAAATTCACAGCTATCACTTCCTAAGACACTAATTCTCGTACAAATTTTAGTCTGACTTGGATGTGTCACCTTTGCCTAAGGTTGTACTTTGAACTCTTAATCTTTACAATTGTGGTCATGCTATTACAATGCACAGAGATTGGAAGGATAGGCTTACTTATTATGGGGAGTTATGAAAGAATACCCTAATCCACTCAACCTCCATCCTAGTGGTGTCCAAAGCACATAGCTCAGCCTCAAAAGTAGACCGAGACAAAATTGGCTATTTAGTAGACCTCCAACTGACTGCACCACCTATCAAGGTAAAAACATATCTTGTAACACCATTACTCACTGAGTTTTGCGCTATCCAGCTTGCATCACTATATTCTTTTATGACATCAAGGAATCTCCCATAATGCAGGCTTAGAGTAATGGTACCCTTTAGATACCTCAATACCCTATCTAAGCCCTCCGAGTGAGTTTGGTCATGACAGCTTGTATGTCTACTAATTTAGTCATTGCATATTAGATGTCAGGCCTAGCACAGTTAGCTAGATACATTAAGTTGCTATAATATGGGAATATTATAGCTAAGATATAGGAACACTACTCTTGTTCTTGTTGAAGATTCTAGAAGGATCATATGGTGTAGAAATAGACTTGCAATTCTGATTGCCAAATTTCTCTAGAATTTTCTCAACATAGTGAGATTGAGAAATTGTTATCCCTTCAGCTGATCTAAAAAGAGTCAGCCCAAGAATTACTTTTACTTCACCTATGTACTTCATCTCAAATTTGCTACTTAAGAATGACTTAGTCTTATTTACTATTCCCAAAGTGTTGCCAACCAATAAGATGTCATCCACATATAGGCACAAAATTATACATTCATCACCTTTAACTTTGTAATAGATACATTTGTCAAACTCATTGACTATAAAACCAAATGATATGATAGTCATATCAAACTTTTCATGTCATTGCTTAGGTGCTTGTTTCAAACCATATAGAGATTTAACAAGTCTGCAGACTTTCTTTTCACTATATGGAGCCACCAAATCTTCATATTGATCCATATAAATCTCTTCATCAATATCACCATTAAGAAAGACAGTTTTAACATCCATTTGATGGACAATCATATTATATGGATGCTAGTGCTACAAGCACCTTGATTGTGGTCATCTTAGTGACAGGGGAATAGGTATCAAAATAATCTATTCTCTCCATTCTTTATACTTTGTCAATGGTTCGATTGGGTTTAAGCTCCTTCTTAAAGACCCATTTATAGGAGGAGGATCAACTAACTCCTAAGCACCATTAGCAAGAATAGAGTCCATCTCACGTTTAATGGTATCCTTCCAATACCTTGCTTTAGGTGAAGCCATGACTTCTTGAAAGGTTGGGGGGTCACCTATGATCTGGTAAGTGATGAATTCACTTCCAAAATCCTTAGCAACCTTGTCTTTTACTCATTCTAGGTTCTACCTCTTCATGATCACTAGTATCAAGAGAAGATCTAAATGCGCTTGTCCCCACATTTGTCACTCTTTCCACATATTCTGGAATAGAATTAGATGTGGAGGATGCAATCTCAAAAAAAAATGTTGAGGTAAACCAATCTTCATGGGAAACACATTTTCGAATAATGTGGCATCACAAAACTCGACTATGGTGTTAACATCTATGCCAAATATTTCCTATTTAATTACCAAAAATCTATACACACAACAATTTTCAGCATACCCTAAAAGACAACGTCAACATTCTTGGGTTCTAATTTCTTTCTTTAATGTTCAAAGATAATTAATTTCGTAAGAAAACCCTGCACTTTAAGAAACTTTAAACTAGGTTTCCTATTTCTCCAAAGTTTAATTGGACTACTATCTTTATGTTTCAAGGGAACGTCATTCGGAATATGGCAAGCCATATTCAGTGCTTCACCCAACATATAATTTGGAAATGTTGAACTTTGCAGGATAGAGTTGACCATGTCAATTATTCTCGGTCCTCCCTTTCTACTATCCCATTAGAATAAGGAGAGTATGATGTAGTTGTTTCATGAATAATACCATGATTTTGGCAATATTCAACAAATAAGTTTGAAATATACTCTCCACCTCTATCAGACCTTAATCTTTTAAGCACTCAACCCATTTGTGTTTCTACTTCTTTTCAAAAGATGATAAACTTCTGCATAGCCTCATCTTTGGATTTAAGCAGATACACATAACAGTATCTATTACTGTCATCTATAAAGGTAATGAAATATTTCTTATGATCCCTAGTCAGCACACCATTAAACTCATAGATATCTTAATGTACTAGATACAAAATCTCTGAATCTCTAACCACAGAGTGAAATGGTTTCCTAAGTTATTTTGCTTGTACACAGATATCACATTTTTTATTCTTATCAATAGCATGCTCAGGTATCAATTTTAAGTTCATCATATGTTTCAAGAAATTGAAATTAAGATGAACTAAACATCCATGCCACAACTTAGATGAATCTAATACATTATAAGAAATTGGAACAAATGTAGGAGTAGCATTAACATCTAACAACTCATTCATTACATGATCCACATAATTTTTAAATGACCATCAGATAAATATCATTTTCTAATAATAGTCTTTAGGCGGAGTATCACAACTTTATTAGATTTAAAATTGAGTTTATAACCCTCTCTCACTAATACAAAACTAGATAAAATGTTCCTCCTAACACTAGGAACATGGTGCACTAGATGAAGGGATGGAACATGTCCTGAAGCGAACTTTAGATTCACACATCCAACTCCATACACCCTAGCAATGCTTCCATTTCCCATTGTCACAGAATAATCATGAGTGCCTGATAAGACACAAAATTAACTTTGTTAGCACGTAAGTGTACATTGGTCCCATTGTCTAACAACCATTCAATAATTTCATAGATGGTAAATAACTGATGGTTAAGTGTAACATACCCATCTTCAGAAGAAGATCCACCAGTCACTACATAGACCTGGGCGAGGACTTGATTTGTCTGCTGGGCCTTGTTCATCAACTTTTCCTTTCTATTAGGATAGTCATCATGAAAATGGCCCCTTGGACCGCAAGTCTGACAATCCTATTGTCTCTTCTTCTTTATCTTACCCTTGGGTTTTATCTGTAGTGGATTCACCTTTAGTTTCGCCTTTTGAATCTCTACCCTTATGCCTTGTTACTAGGTTTTGCATCTACAGGTATATTGGACTTCTCCTTTCTATGCTCCTCCTTAATGGCTATAGCCCTCATTAGGTCATCAAGAGAAATAGGCCCTTTGCGATGTTTCAGATTCATGGCAAAATCTTCCCAAGATCTAGGTAACTTCTTTATAATGCACATGACTTGGAGCTTTTTAGGCATTTTCATGTCTGCCTCAGCCAAATCTTGGAGCATAAGTAGAAGCTCATGAGCCTGCTCTCAATAGGTCTATTCTCAACCATTTGGAACTTGAGGGACTTTCTATAGAGTATTTTTCGAGACCTTGGTCGTCGGTATTATACTTCCGATCAAGTTCATCCCAAAATACTTTAGTTGTTTCAAAAGTGGAAGAACTATAGACATCAAATAGGACATCAGATAGTGCAATAAGGATGTACCCATGCCCTAATCTATCTTTTTCATTCCACTCTTCTACTTTCTTAACATTGTTAAGGACTTTCTTAACTAGAACAGGGGGATCTGATTCTATCAATGAGATTAGGCTGACCATGGTGAACCACACTATCATGCTTTGCTGCCAATGCTCAAAGTGCTGCCTTGAAAACTTCCCGAGCATTTCAAACATGTCCATCTCATTGATGATGATGCCATGTATGATATCTTCTCTAAGATTGTTGGATATTTGATGCATAATATGCATATAATATGGCATCCAGAATAGATTACCAATGGATATAGTGCAAACCATAGAGAACAAGTACTTAGACATGATTCAATAGGCAATAACCAAAATGTAGCAGAAAACAACAACATGATGAATATATGGATCATGATATGTAATGGAAATATGAAGAATAAAAGTAAAGTGGTAGAGGCACCTCTGAGAGACTACCCTTAGAGAAGATATTGCCCCTACAAGGAGGGTGCGATGAGAATAATGAACTTCTCCCAAGATACAACTACCAATAGGGGATCGATGAATGCACTATTTTCGATCTTGTAGGTGGAAACTACAATTATAGCCTAATCATCTTCTAATGAAAAATAAAGATTGGGTGAAAGATAGCGTGCTAAACACCACGAAGGATAGTCACAGGCTCCCTAGGGCGCAACATCTTCTCTGCAGAAGCAATCGAAGAAGACAGGAAGCAAGGGAGCACGACCAAGAAGGGGGAAGATGGTGACGTCCGCACGGGAGAGGAGCGACGACGCAGTAGAGAGCCAAGAGAGTGGGATAGAGAGGGGTGAGTATAGTTCCTCCAGGAGTCAAAATGGTGTTGTAAGAAGCCTTAATTACTATCTAAGACACCCACGCCCGTGGTGATTTGTCTCCAAAGCGATGGTTCAGAGTCTCGGTCAAAAACAATCTCTTTCTCTCCAAGAAAGGGAAAAAAGATAATAAGGAAAACTAAAAAAATGTATCTACAAGGAGATTTGATCCACGCCATCACACGCGTGCACCAACTTGGCCCGGCCCGACGTGCCTGCATATTCTGGATTTTGCATAACTCCACTTGTTCCTATAACAATCCTATGAACTTTTGGGTTATAATGCCTTCTTTTTTGTTTATGTTTTCCAATATGGGACAAAAGGCCTAGTACAAAACACAACCCTCAAGTTTGCATCCTTTTAGTTCCCTTTCTAAAGTATGCTCTATATATCCAACAGATAGAACTTGCTGGAGGTTGGTAATATATACTAGGGGCTGGTTTCAACGTGTTTATTGAAAACCTAAAGGACATTTTATTGATGATTAGACATAGGGGTTGAGTGATTCGGTACCAAATTAGGATAAAAGTCACTTAATTTGTTCTATTTGTGTGTGCATGATCCATTCAACTCTCTTTAGATCTCTCTAGTCTGGACAACAATCATGCCATTTTCCATTGTATATGCTTGTAGTTTTGAACTCATCATATTATATATATATATATATATATATATTATATATATATATATTATATATATATATATATATATATATTTTTTTTTTTTTATGGAAGTAGCACTCTTACCCCACAACTGCTAACATCTTTGTAAAATATTTTTCTGTGGAGGGGTAGCTTACCCCATTCACTCAACCATGATTGCCCTCTGATCTAATGGAAGCAAAGTGAAGGTCACATCTGATGTGATACAGTAAATTACAAAGCACATATGATGCGTTCAAAATTATATAGATATATATAATAAATCATGGTATATTCCAGAGAAATGTATGTCTAATTGATTGGATTAATTTTCTCTTATCCGTGTTTAAAGTGGTGTGGCCCGAAAGGATAAACCGAGTAAGAAGAAGAAGAAGAAGAAGTGTAACCTCTAGCACTCCTTGTCATCAGCCACCATTTTCTTTCCTTTTTTCTTGTTTTTGGTGGGTGGTGTTTAGATAATATAAGGTCAGAAATTTGAACTTAAATAATAATAAAAATATAAATAATCTTAATTACTGAACCACTCCTTACGATGAGCAATGCCTCCATGTACTATGGAACTTTCTATTTCTCCTAGCTATGTCTTTTTCCACCCATGATCACTACCACCATTATTTCCTTTAATTTTTTTGTAATTTATCTCTAAAACCGATCGAGTATTCCACACTTGGAAAAAAAAATTGACATGATCAGGAGAGCTCTCCATCTCTCCCACTTCCCAACTACCAGAAGTGATGGTCTTTTGAACATCCAACCATGACAATTGAGCCAAGAGTCATTAATGTTCCATTTTTCTATGTCTATATAAACACCCATATCATGATCCCCATTGATGATGGCGATTGATCAGGGGCGGATCTAGTAGAATTCTGTGTCCCATTGAATTGAAATTTTTTATTAAGAATGTAAATTTTTATTATTAATTAATGACCCTATTGAATTAAAAATATAATTTATGAGTGTATCATTAAAGACCCCATTAAATTAAAATGTCACATCTGCCACTATAACTGACGTTTTCCCATCGTTTGCCTCTTGCCCTCCATGCATATCGATCAAAGTAAACGTCATTTTATGAGTAATAAAAGACGAATCACACCATGAATTCCCCATTAAAAGAAACCATTTATTAGTGTGTCAGATTAGTGACAAAACTAAGCTGACCGTTTTCATGGCTTGGGAAATGGAAGCCCAACATGTGTGCGGATTAGGACTGCCAATGGATATCCGTTTTTCGACTTTTCGACCCATTTCTGACCTTTCTGTATCTATTTTTTTCGTTTCCGATTATTTTCTATTTTTTTCGTTTCTGTTTCCGATGATATATAAATTTTATTTTATTTATAAAATATATACTCTTAAAATCTTATTTTTTAATATTAAAAAATTTTATACTAAGTTTTTAGCTTCTCCTCATTTTGTAAATAGAATCTAATTAAGTTCTCTCTTGTAGCATTTATTATGCCTATTATTATCAAAGATATCTTTTTTACCACTACTCTTAATACTACATACATCTACAATTTGATCGTACCAGATGTTTTCCGATTACTTTCCGTTTCCAACCTGTTTCTGATCTTCTTATAGAAAATAGATACGGAAAATATCATTTCCGAATCCGACTCCGACCCGTTGGCAGCCTTAGTGCGGATGGTGAAGGCAGTGTGATGATGGCACGACAGAGCCAATTCACTTCATAACTTGAAGGGGAAAAGGCTACTATATCACACTTTTCTTAATATAAATTATATAATACATTACACTCATCGGCGCCCCACAGTCGATTTTTAACTCATTAGTCCATTCTATAAAGTATTTAAAGGGAAAAATAACTAGTCAGAAAAGTCACGCAGACCATTAACATCACACAACTAATTTTCATGTCACCAATTGTTTTCCATGGCCTAATTCACTTCTTTTCCTATTCAGGAAGTTTACAAAAATTAACATTTTTATTTGAAATTCAGAGAGAAATCATACAAAGGCTTCAAATCCAATTACTTTTTCTTCTCAGCATACCCGAGTTGGGGGGCCATGAAGATTCCAAGTACTTCCAGAATGCCTACTATTGGACTTGATCAAGGTTGGCCAAACTGTCGTATCAGGTTGAACCGAGTTTTACCTACTACAATATGGTATTAGACACACCATACCGTCCGATTCAGCCGAACAAATTCTAAATTTTTATTATAAATAAATAAATAAATACTATTTGTGCCAAACTGTTCTGGGAAGATGCCGCACCATGCCCAACGGCGGAATTGACCACAATACTTTCAACAACACCGTCGTTGGACTTGGCAGTTTCCAGAGTCCCAACATTGTGAAACATGAAACAACTATTAATTTCGTGAGAAAAGTTTACTGCACTTGAGGAAGTATAGTAAATACAATTCACATAGATTGCAACTCATGTGGCGTCTAATTAGGTATCATGTGTTTTTATTTTTTTTTGAAATCTAATCTTTCTATTTTAGAGCCCAACCCCTCTGTTTTGGAGCCCAACTTTTTTTATTTTGGAACCCAACTTGACTTCTGTTTTGGAGCCAAATTATTATTATTATTAAATCAAACCTTCTATTTTAGAGCTCAACCCTTATATTTTGAAACTCAACTTTTTTATTTTGGAGCCCAACTTATTTTATATTTTAGAGTCAAACTATTTTTTAAGCTCCAAAATAGAAAGTTAGTCTCCAAAATAAAAAAAATGGGCTCCAAAATAAAAAAGTTTGACTCCAAAATAGAAAGACTAGATTAAAAAAAAAAAACCATGTGACGCCCAACAAGGTGTCACATAGGCTGCAATCTTACGTGGATTACACTTACTGCACTTTCTCAAGTGTAGGAAGATATCAATCTCCGGGTAAGGATAGACCCAGCACCAGCACAATCAGTGGAATCTCCAAACCTGTGCTCATGGATTAGAAACAGCCAGATAAATACATTTCATGTAGCTTCAATTAATGGGAGGCACAGCAAGGTGTGCAGCAGCTACTACTCATGCATGGTTTGAAGGGCATAGAGTATTTTCTGCATATGCACACAAATCTTTAGCCCGCAGTGAAGAATTGGCAATGCAAGTGCCAATTTCACTTTTCTTGGGAGACACAAGAAAGGAAGACAGAATGAAGGTTGCCGATGTTGATGCTCAAGTCCCAGGAGTTGTACTGACATTAAGTGGAGAAAATCCAGCTTTTTGTCCATCTAATAATATCCAGTGGTACAGAAATATACCTATTTGTCAACAGCAACATTTACATAGGCGACACAAGGTGCCATTGTGGCTAAAGCTGCCCATCTCAAAATTAAAAGAGAAGAAAAGGTGAGAAAGAGAGAAGAAAAAAATCATCTACAATGTTAATAAAAAGAAAAGAGAAACTTTTTTGATAGTAAACCTGCAGCTGCATGTTTTGAGTTCATTTTCCTAGTCCCCTTGAACCGAAAGCAAAGACTAAGGCCTTATTTTCTGAACATCTGTAAAGCACATCTTCTCGTGCTTCAACTTCACTTTCTGGTGACCCTGTTTTGTTTCCTCTCTCCCTTCTGAGAGGATGAAGATGATGAAGATGACGAGAGGCCTGATCGGCCACTCTCAGCTTTGTCCTTGGTGAAGGCTTTGTGGACGTCATCCTTCAGCTCAATGAAACGTGTCCTTTTTAACTTCTGCTCATCTGGGGTGCCCCTTTCTAGGAAGAAGAAGTCAGTGTGGTCATCCTCCATGAACTTATCTAGAACTTGCGAGCAGTTTGGGAAGTAGCGACGTCCCAGCTCCACTGCAAATCATGAATCATCAGCTCGATTCCATGATGTGTTATAGATATGAACAAGTCTTTAAGAAACTAAATCAGGTGATAATGTAGACAGAACATCTTGATTGCCCATGATACCACCTCTCAAGGGTGGTTCATATATTTGGCCTCCACATATTTGGGTATATCTAGACTAGAGCTCTTATGAATGTCTCTTAAATATGAATACAGATAGGCAACATAAAGCTGTCCTTTCACCACTTACGTTCAAACTGTATTCTGTTCTTGAAGAATAAGAAGGTTTTGTTCTTCTGGGAAAGTATAATCAGTTGCCCAGTTGTCATAGCCTAGGGATGGTCATCAGCTTCTTGGCTTTATGCACGGTCAAATTTAAGCCTAGAGGGGAAAATTTTTCTAAAAACTTTATAGATTCTTCCAACATTAATGCAACAAACAGGCACCTATAAGATAGTCCTTTACTTCATATATCACTCCAATGTTTCAGGCAGTTCAAAGAAGGAAAGAAAGGAACAAAAGGAAACCTTGCTGTAGTTTTTCCAATCCAAATGGCAAACATCAGAAAGAATCTATATTCACATTTGTAGGGAAAGTGACAAACATTAAGGATTGAATCACCTGTTTTCGTCAGAGCTTCCATCCTTGAACGAAGCCTCTTATTCTGCGCACTAGGTGTCTCATTCAGATCAACATCCTTCAAGTTGCTAGATGATCCTTTTGAACCAAAAAGACCAGCAAATTCACATGTTTTCTCTGCTTGAGCAAGTTCCATAGCTACCTTAGCCTCAGTAGGGAAGAATAACCTTGCAAATGCAACTGTAACACGAATAATCAACATTAGAATTTATCAGGATTGCAGGAAGAACAAAGTGCAGGAAATTCTACCAAAAAGATTGAGAGTGAAAATTTCAATGAACTGGTTACTTTGTGATTGCATAAACAGAATGTATGCAAGTATACCAGGGTCCTCCAGTTTATTTCAGGAGAAGTAAAATGTCAACACACATATCCAGACATTTCAGAATATTTCTGAAGAGGCATTCAATATTTTTTTCCCTTCTCAATGTAGAGGTTGCTTTATTCCCCACTCAAGCCCGAATTCCAAGGATGTCAGAAAAAAATCTTATATCATCTATATGCATATCTAAATAATTTCCGCATCTAAGAGAGTTATATGTGATATCATTTCTGTCAAAGTTTGTAAAGAAGTTCCAGCATGTGAATTTTAAATGCATTCAAACACTTCATGTTCCTAAAAGAGTTCAGTTAGTCCCAGTTATACCCAGCAATCATGTAAATGTAAGTCAATGAAGTGGCCAAGCACAGGAGAAAGTTCAAAAGTTGGTCAAGTTCTAGGACTGAAAATATAATGAGAATTGGGGATTCACCCATCACATTTTAGAGAGCATGGGACTTAAAGATAAAATAAGATACAAATGGAAGCAACGCCACCACTTTTTATACTTGTACATTTTGGTAGAACCTGATTTTGTCTAAAAAAAAAGACTTATTGTGTCACTTTCTATTTTAACATGGGCACCTTTTGTTTATTTCAGCAGTATCACCTGGTGCTACAGAAAACCAGCATTGTTACTGCTTGCTGCCAACACACAGTTCTAGTATTACAGTCGTGGCCTTGTGGGACATTATTTCGGGTATTGGGATGCTAGTAGAAAACTGCAAGAATATAAAGCAATGATGCTGAGGGAAAGATAACAAAGTGGAAGACACGCAATGCACTTGGGAGGATACTGCAATATGATAAGGATGATCACCTGCATGAAAGAACAAGGCCAAAATCAAAATGTCAACAGACTCGAGACAAACCGGTAAAAAATTGCCTTTTTTCTTTGGAAGTGAGCATGGGATACCTCTTAGTAACAGAACAGTGGCATTTGTCCCTAAAATACCAAGCCAGCTATGGCAGTCTAAATCATTGAGAAAAACTCAAAAAGTACCATCATAATACATCCATTGAACTTAAGGAAATTGCTGTGGATAGTTCAACATAGATTCCAAGAACAGAAGGGAGTAATGCACGCATGTCATTAAATATCAACAAACACATATTATGCAGCAGATCAAATGCACCCCTGCCATTCTTCCATTTTACCCTTAACATATGCTCAAAAATGGATAAAGGTAGAAGTGTAGTCATAGTACAAGAGCTATTGTGAAAATTCACAGTCAGATGCATGTGGAGTATTTCTGATAAATCCAGGGCACGTTAAGTGTGAAGAATATACATTGATAGGAGGTTGTCTTTGGAAGGTAAAATGATAATCAAAATAAAGCATATTTTCTGCTAACTATTTTAGACCTGAAAATGGTCAATAATCATGGGTAAAATGGTCATTTAGTGGGGGGTGCATCTAAATGCACCTAAGGTCTCATTGGATCCTTTTTTAAATAAGACAGATTTCTAGTAGAAAGAATAGAAAATAGAAGGAATAATTAGCTTTGGGTAAAAGAGGTCTATGAATCTCAAATCATAAAGAATTCCTCAAGAGATACACCTCTAATAGGTATTTGGAAGTAAACATGGAATCAAAACACTG
Organism: Colocasia esculenta; assembly: GCA_014218235.1. NCBI lineage: Eukaryota > Viridiplantae > Streptophyta > Magnoliopsida > Alismatales > Araceae > Colocasia > Colocasia esculenta. Next base: position 122,278,999 of record CM024763.1, on the reverse strand, counting down.
AAAGACAAATCACATAGTCGTAAAAAAAACAAAGTGATCACGGAAGCACCATTGTGAATTTCTGATTAGCAGATATGATGTGCTACCATACATGAAAGGACACTTGCCTCTGTTTTCCAGGTATATTAGTTTCATATGTAAATCATCGTGACCATAGGTGATGCAATTGTCTCTTCACCAGCCATGGGGCTTCTCATAAGCTCTCGCTCTAGAACATCAATACACAGCCGGTCTTTATTCGACTCCTGACCATGCTCTGTCCTGGAATAATAATCCTTTGCCCTAGTCAACCTCCTACATATGCTAACAGCAGTTTGGCCATCAGCTGTAATCTCTGATGCAGATGCACCCTTGTCTAGTAAAGATACAATGATAGCTGGCTCCCTTCGCATGGCAGCCAGGTGAAGGGGTGTATACCCTCTGTGGTTTTTTAGGTTGACATTGGCCAAACCCATTGCCAAGACTTCTTTAACAACCTTAGAATCACAGTAGGCAACTGCATAGTGTAGAGCATAGGCATCATCTAAGGTGATACCAGATTCCTCCAGAAGCATAGTTACAAGTTCAACATCATCTGAGTCCAATGCCCTGTGGATTCTTCTAGTTCTTTTTTCCTGTACAGTGTCCACAGCAGGAATATCGGGTTCCTGAGGCTGGGACAAGTGACGAATAGATTTTATGTCAATAACTGCTTCAGCAGGAAGCTCCTTCTCAAGAGCAATGTCATCAAGGTCTGAGCGAGAAACTCTCTGGACACAGTGCTTGAGCAGGACATCAAGTTTGGCATGGAAGGCAACCAGCAGAATTGGGATCACATCTTCCACGAGAGCCTTCTCCACAAAGTTGAGAAGACGGCGCTGCAAAATTCGTTGACAGAAGTTAGATACAAAATTCTGTTTATGACACCAATAAAGTAAAAAGAGTGAAAATTGCTGGTTTGAACTATGTAATGAGCTCCCAATCTTCGTAAGAAAGCATTGACAACAAAGGATCATGAACGGGAAAAGGCACTGGCAAGCAATATAGTAATTCAATTCAAACTTCTTCAAAGATAAGGGATCAGATATTGAACCTTCCAGTAAATCATCCCTGTAAATGAACTCCAAGCAAGGAACAGCTCCATTAGCTCTGGCTGTTACCAGATAGCAGTTACTATGCTCATTGCATTTTAGAATATGAAGAAGCAGATAACCAAATGTACATCCTCCAAATTAGTCATTTGATGGAAACCCATGGTATGTCATCAGAGACATACCATGTCGATGCTAGAATTCGGTATGTGCATACAGCATTATCATTTTCTCCTTTCTTTTTCTTTCCTTTTTTTTTGAAGGGGGGAAACACAAAGTAATGTTTTCACAATGTCAAAGAGGCTTTTATGATCAATCTTGACACCCAATATATAGCAATTAGAGCTATCTCCTAAATCCAAAAAATGAAGTATAGATGTGGGACATGCTATATTATACAGTTAAGACTCAACCGTATCAGAGAGTGGCGTGGGCCAGCTGTCAAGAGTTCAACAACTCAACAATCAATTGTAACATCAGCTTCAAGTAAAAAAAATTTCCCCCCTTTTGGTAGGTAAGTGCAGAGGCAGAGAATTGAACCTAAGACCTTAAGGTGTACATTGGAGGACCTTAACCACTAAATATGAAAGCATGAATCCAAATATTTGCTATCTCAATATGCAACAGCATATATATTATACACATAAAATCGTTAATTCGTTATAAATGTTCATACGCACACATCAGAAATTATCAACCAGTATCCTGTCATTCTTCTTTGTAAGAGAAGGATAGCTTCTATCTTCCTCAAAGGAAGAATCCGGATATAGCAGACAAGACCCTCAAACAAACAGTTTTCAACTTGTGTCCATGCAAAAACACAGTTCTCCACAAGCTGTGGACCTGATCAATCCTTTTGCTTTTATTTTTTAGTATGATAAATACAATTAGAAACATGGTTCTAACCACAAAGGAACTCTACAATTTTTTGACACCAAATCAGCAATACGCTGTACGCACAGAGGGAAATGCTTGCTTCAAAAGCAGGAAGCTGGAAACCGCATGCAAGAAGACATTACAAACAGGAGAAGACCTATAAACAAGCTAAGTCAAAGTGCCTACACCATAATGATCTCACTTTACAGGGATCCTTATAATTTCCGTTGGTTTTCCTCACACTTATCCATAAATTTCATGGGTGAGAAAGGGAGAAAGCTTGTGGAGAACAGCTGTCAGACCAGGAAAACAATCCCAATTCTATGAGAAGGAGCATAGAGCAAACCTGAAAGAGCGAGACAAGCTCTGGGATCTGGAAGACAGAGGAAGCATACATCAACTCCACTGCGAAATTGATGGCAGGGCGGCAGGCATCGTGTGCACACACGGCGTCCACACAGGTCGACACCTCTGGCGGCGACGGTTTTAGCTTCCCGCTATACAAATACCCCAAGAATACCTTGAATGCCTCAACCCTCACACACCCCTGCGGCACCAGCTCATTCATGTAGAACTTGGGCTTCCCTTCCGGTGCTCGCTTTCCACTGTCGGCGCTACCACCAGAACTAGAAGGCCCGGATGCATGACCTTTGTCCTTGGTAGTGAAGAGCTCGTGAAAGAATTTGCTCCTAGCTGAGAGGATGCAGCGGTGGACGGACACCGGCTCACCCTCGATCACGATCTCGGCGTCACTACAATCGAAATCAGGGTCAAGGAGAAGGCTCTCCAGGTTGCTGCTCAGCTTGCTCAGGCTGACGATTTCCAGGCTGCTCCTGGGCTCCGCGATGGCAGTGCGCATATCGCCGTTGGCGACGCGCGCGCTTGAGCCATTGGAGAGGTAAGACGAGGAGGTGAAACTGAGGGAGGAGGAAGGTTCGGAGAGGTGTGTGGCCATGAGAGCGCTCCTTTCCCCGCCGGCCGACGCCGTAAAAATCTAATATTTGATCGCATTAGGCGGCTTTCGTCCGGTGAAAGATTGGAATTTGGGGGCGTATGCGACCATTTCCAGTAGAAATTCGCTGCCCGCCGTAGCAAAAACCAGTCTTTCAATCGAGGATATCGCAGCAAAAATTACTCTGCAGAACAAGCAAAAAAGGAAACCCCACAAAATTTAACAACCCAGATGCCTCCCAGAGCTACATGGATCAGGGGAATTCCAGGGAAGGAAGACGATTGAGATGTGGGATCTCCAGAAAAAAAATCCAGATAAAGTAGAGAACTGTCCAATCGATCGGGGACTCCGATATGGGCGTGAACCAGCAATCCCCGCAGAAGACAAGATTCGCCCAAAATGGCCAAAACAGCGAAAACCAGGAGAAGCAGATGCAGGGCACCAACGGAAGAAAGCCCACACCAATCCACACGAGATCAAAACCAGCGATTCAGAAGCCCCCGACCGAGGACGAACTACCCCGACATCCCTGTCAAAGCACAGGGTGAGAACGAGAACAGAGGAGCACAAGCGAGGGAAGAATCGTCCGGAAGTTGTCGCGGAACCATGAAGTATCGCCGCAGCACTTCTACAGACTTTTCTACTCCTCCCCCTCTTCAGTTCCTATGGAGCACACAACACGCCGAGTCGCAAACCATCCACCAGTGGGGATAAAAAGAAAAATTAACTTAAAAAATTGGAGCTTTCGTGATCGCAAGCAATGTGGGCGCTTCACTGGGTAATTTCGTCGAGCAGGTGGCGGGTGTGACGCAATCGGTAGATATAAACAGATAAGAGAGAGAGGGAAGAGCAAAAGGAACGGATGGGGGCGGAGCGTGGTGGGAGGGAGGGTGATGAAGTCCTGGCGGGTGACGCAGCGGCGTTTCGTCATTATCGGCAGTCGGCCCCCGCTGACGTCCGCAATGACGCCATCGCCGCCCCAGCCCCACACACCACCGTCTCGGTGGGGTCCCCTCGTGGGGGGGGGGGGGGGGGGGGAAGACGAGAGCAAGCAATTCCCCGGCCAGCCAGGAGGTAGACGACGACGCGGTTTCGTTGCGTTCGCAAGCGCAGACGCAGACGCCGCGCTAGAGAGAGAGAGAGAGAGAGAGAGAGAGAGGCGGAGAGGCTTCCCGGAGGCTTCACTTCCGACCAAAGCTTGCGCCACATTTTTCTTGATAATTATATTTTATTCGGCCACCATGTCGTGGGCCCTTCGTTTTATGAAGAAGATGTAATATATGTGTGAAAAATGTTTCAAAATTTTGTGTGATGGAGGGGGGGGGGGGGGGGTTGCTCTCTTTTGCATGGGGGCCCATGTGTGGTATGATGATGATGGTGATGATGATAGGATGATGAGGGGGAATTTATGGACATTTATTTCCTCTACATGAGAGTTTTTTTTTCTTCCTTTTTTTTAATTTTAAAATATTTTTTTAGAGGGGGGTTTGGTGGGATAGTGATTCCCACCTTGGTGGGGAACGGGGATAAGGATGATAAATAAGGGGGGTTGACCCCATTTGATGGAGGGGAGGATCAAATGTTTCTAAAAAGAGGAAAATGGAGCTGATTAAGGGTAGACTAATTGTAGTAGGCACATTTGAGTGTGCATTAAAGTGATAAAATAGTAGATAAATTTTTAGTGATTAATTTATAAAAAAATCACAAGATATGAGATAAGATATACTTTTTTTACAAACAAGAAGTAAGTGGATCCACCGTTAATTCCTTTTTATCATCTGTGTGTACACTAAGATCTATTATCTCATCACTTACACTCTAAAAAGATATTTCCATTTAAAACTAAGAATAACTTATTCTTTGGCCCTTCCCTGACTTTATTCTTCAAAGTGCAAAATAAGAACAACATCTAGCTAGAAAATAAAGCTAGAGAGGTTAAGGACAAACAACAATGTCTTAATCCCTTCTTTTAGGATAAATGAGCTCATCAAAGTTGAAAGCCCAAAATGGAGAAAACTAAAAGGTCATATCCCTGCCATTGCATCAATGTAGACCTTTTTTTTTTTTTAATTTCTATGGGTGCCACAAAGGGGGTGTCACAATCTTGCAAGACTTGCTTGGAGCTTTGCCAACAAGAGGCCTATGTCACATAGCCGGATGTGACATGCTTGGAAATTCTTTGTTTGAACATGGACATGGTGGGGTATAGTCGCAAAAGATAAGTATCAAACTTACCATGAGATGATCATAAAGAACAGGGAACTTTTCATGTTTTGATCACCCAAAACCCTGTATTATCAAAAGAGACAGATGTATTAGGCTCTCCCCCCCCCCACACACCAAAAAAAAAAAGAAAAAAAAGAAAAAAAAAACAACAAATAAACAAAACAAGGCATTCTAAAGTTCTAGGAACATGATCGCTTATGTCGATGTAAGCCCCCCCCCCCCCCCCCCCACACACCAAAAAAAAAAAGAAAAAAAAGAAAAAAAAACAAACAAATAAACAAAACAAGGCATTCTAAAGTTTTAGGAACATGATCGCTTATGTCGATGTAAGTTGGAATTTATTACTATTACAAGTCGGATGATGATGTTATTAAAAGAAATCTCCTTGGATGGTTATTCTCACCCTTACTCGACCGTGGGTTTTTTTCTTCTTATTATTATTATTATTCACATATATGTGATCCTTTACTATTTCCATCCTCTATAAGTAAGGGGGAAAAGAAGTCTATATGTTGCTAAACTTACAAGAACATCCATGAGAATTCCAGTGGAGTTCCCTGCTGATGATGTAACCCTGTGTGGGGTGTTAGTGAAACTAGTGGTGGCTTCTTTCAATAAGATAATAAGTAAGCATATACTATACGACAGAAAGAAATCCACTTGGGATGTCCTCATAATGCCAATTGGTTTTTCTGACCAGAGTTGGTGCCCAACTTGCCCACACACTGGCCCGACTCCATTACGGTACGAACGTGAAAAATATAAGAGAAATGCTTAGTATAAGAGTACACTTACATTTCAGTTGTAATTAAGAGGGCTGATAAAATGTTAAGTTGGATTCATAAATACTTAAGTTGGAGTTACAAAACTCAACTTGAACTCATTAAATGATGTGTTAGGGCACATTGGACCATCTTAGGTGGATCAATGAGAGAGAAAAATATAAGTGTGCGACATTTATAAATGTCAAAACACAATGGATCGGAAAATAAGAAAAATTAAAATTCAATGGTTGGAAAATTGTTGGGGGTCTCAATCTTGCTCAATGGTTAAGTGATATTAATTAATTGTCATTTCTTAAAGCTAATACATTTACATGTTTCACAAAAACTAAAATTTAAAAGAGCTGATGTCTTGTCAACAAACAGTTTTCGATGTCTCATCTTCTAGAATTGTTGATCACTTGAGCAGTATGAGCAATTGTACCCAATAAGATTTATCCTCTAATATTAAGGAATTATGGAAGTACACATGAACCAAAAAAAATTGTTGCACCAAGAAGTAGCAAGTAGGATGCAAGTAATAAGGGAAGATATATAGAAGAATTGAATAATGACATCAAGTATGACTATTCATGGCAGGTATTGGTCATAACAAGATTTCATGTAACAAGCATGTAACAAGTAACTATTAACATGTAATAGGAATGTCCACTAACAAGCATGTAACAAGTAACTATTAACATGTAATGGGAATGCCAAAATACCCAATAGATCTATTATCGGTTCGTGCTGCCAGTAAACGATTTCGGGTGCTCCTCTCGCTACTAGATCATGCCCCATTTGCACAAGCATTAGTCCAAGAGAGGTCGAAGAACTAAATAGTCGTTGACATCCCACACATCCATAATTTCAGTCATTTATTTATGCAGCAATGAGGAGTTCCAAAGATTAGACAATTGTACATGATTAAAGATTGTCAGGATTGCAGAACTGTTGAAAATGTCAAAACATATGATCAAAGTTCCAAGTTGTAGTAAAAGTCTTCAAGTTGAGGATTTAAGTTGGAAATTGGAATTTCAAGTCAAAAGCTAAAGAATCAAAGTTTTTGGTCAAACTTGGAGTTTCCAGATTGAAAGTCATAGTTTTAAACCAAAACCCAAACTTGTAGGCCGAGAATCAACATTTCAGAGGTTTAGGTTAGAAGACAAAGTTCGAGATCGAGAATCAAAATTTTGGGTTAGGGTCGAAGTCTTTTGTCAAAAGTCGAAATTCTAGATTGAAAGTCAAATTTCAATATTCAACGTCAAATTCTCAGTCAAAAGTTGAAGACCCGAGCTAAAAGTTGAGTTTTCCGAATAAAAATCGAAGTTCCCAGTCATAATTCAAAGATAACGCTAAACTAAAGTCAAAAGATAAATTATTTGGGATCTAAATGGTACTAAACCAAATCGAAGTGTAATTTGAAGCTGAGGTCAGACTTTCAGAAGTCGATCTGAAGTCGAGCTTATTGAAGTACAATTGATGTCGATCTTACTAGAGTCAATTCAAAGTCAAACTAATTGAAGCCAATTTGAAGTCAAACTTTACTATAGTCATTTCGAAGTCAGACTTATTGTAGATGAATCGAAACTGAACTCACTAAAGTTGGATAAAAGTCAAACATAGAGAAGCTGAATCAAAATTAAACTTACAAAAGTCGAATCATAAATAAACTTACAACATTCGAATCGAAACAGAACTGGCAAAAGTCGAGTCAAACTTGCGGAAGTCGATTCAAGGTCGAATATTCTAAAGTCAGATCAAGTCAAAGTATCAAGTCGGTGTCCCAAATACCAAGTTAAGGTTAAACATCGAATCATCGTATCAGAATACCAAGTCGAGGTTACAAATCCAAGCATGAGGGATCGGTCGATCAGTTCTGTCACTAAGGTATGGAATAGGGTCAATTAGCTCGTTACCTTAGAGTTCAAGAGAGAATCGGTCAACTGAACTCTATTTTTTGGTCGACCAATTTTCTTAGAGCGGTCAACACCTTCCAGGTATGAAGATCGATCGATCAAACTAGTGAAATCAATCGACCAATTCCGGTGGAACTAGAATCATTCTCTCCCAATTCAATCATGCATGAGTATGAAAATACATAATCAAGAATCGTAGGGAGGAGCCTACAAGATGATGTGAACCACCGATACTTTTTAAGTCTTCTCTCCTCCTCCTTCTCCCTACTTCGGTGCAGGCTTCGACAGCAGCAATAGCAACAACTATGGTAACACATCAAGAGGGGATGCAGATAGCCAAAGTGATATTATGTAGGTTTTTGACGGTTGCATGCATGAGAATACATAGGGACGGTTGATCCTCGATCCTCATCCTCCCTAATTTGCCATCTCCAGATACGTTAGAGCAGGTTTTTTTAAACCCCGGAAGTATTGGTTAAAGAAGGAATGGAGAGAGTTACATAAGTATTTAAATAAAATCAAATTTATTTATTTAGATTTGTTTGAGATTTTAATTTTTATATTTAAATGATGTCTAATGAAGGTGTAGTTTTAAACACAAGTTAATTAGAAGATGATGAATTTTATGGTGATTTTAATTTAGTTTTTTGGAATAAAATTTTGTCTAGTAAAAATTACTCTAAAAACTAATAAATCAAATTAATCTCAACATTTGTGCACCAATAATCTCAATGTTCTTATATCTAGAATCAACACATTTTTTAAGAATTATAGTAATCTCGAATCTCAATTCCGTTACCAACATTCAGTGAAGGCTTGTCGAGATGCACACGTTTGAAGATAATACAGAAGGTTATAATATAAGGATATCTCTAATAAAAAATATTCATATTCTATGTAAATGATTATGTCCCACATAAGAATTATTATTACTTTAATTTCTAATAATATATATTATTTTAATATTATATATTGGGGGTGTTACGTATGCTCTTGCTCTACACATTTCTCAAAACATAAATCATCACTTGAAATTAGAAAGAAATCTCAAAAAGTCTTCAGTGATTCTACTAACAAGCCAAAGAGGTCAAGGACTCCGAGGGGGTTGATCGGTAAAAAACTTTGTTCAATTCTTAAGGGAAGTGGGGGGCGGCGGGTTGATCACTTACTTGGCTAAAATTTAATTTTGGAGAAATCCCCTCTCAAATTTGTTTTATGTACTAGTTGCATATAATAAAATAGAGTTAACGCTCCACCTTTCTGACCAAAAAAAAAAGAAAAAAAAAAGGAATTTGGTGGGCTTGAGAAGGGGAGGGGGTGTTGGAACCGTGAGTTAAGTGAGTTAAGTGTCCATTAGAATTTGAATTCAAATCTCTTATACTTTGCATACACATCGAGTATTATTACATTATATTCCCCATCATCAAGGGAAAAAAAATTTGTCAAGGTGGTTGATGAGGCAATAATTAACAAGCACTTGCGAGTCATAATTCCATTGATCTGTGGCAATTGTGATGATGTTAACTCGATACCTTTCGAGTGGTGAGAGTTTTGAGCCTGTTAGGGCAAACAAAGAATAGGATATGATGGCCCCTAGATATCATCTTCCCATATTAAAAATGATTTGTTGTTGATAAGGATACTAAAAATATAAGAGAATATTAGCTTCCTGTTGTTTTTATAAATGAGTACTGTCCATCTACAGACACAATCAGATGCATGTGAATTCTATCCAATTACATCTGCATGAATCTCAAATGCACATTGTGGTGGCTGTTTTCTGCAACCTACAGCCCATTGCGTCAAGGCCCATCAGCGCCTTCTTGTGTACGTGGCCCTCCTGACGGTCTACGCCTCCGTACGGACCGGTCAAAAGGCCCCACGAGTCTGACATCCCTGGTGAAGCATTGCCGAGCTTTTTTTAACGGGATGCTCCCGAACAGGGCGTTAATCTTGTTGCGCGGAACAACTCTGTATGCTACCGAACAGCACTTCGAACCCCATGCTGTCACCTGTTCGGAAAGCATGTCCAAAGGGTACCGAGCGCTTCCGACCTGCGCCACGGTATAACCGCCCCGGGCTACGTGCCCCATCATCAAGACGTGCGTTACCCGGCCTGGCATTCCAACGACATCTGAGCGCATAACTCCACCCGTTATGTGCGTCCTCAAGGCGTCTTTCCAGGCACGATCCACTTGCGTTACGCATGCCTGCCTCATCGCCTACGTCTATAAAGCACAGGTATAGGACCATGCACTGTACGTTCCCTCTCACGCGAACACACTCTTACACTCATAAACCCCCTGCCTTACAAGCCTCATACTAACTTAGGCATCGGAGGGTTTTTTCCGTCTTCACCGGCCCCCTGATCATTTCTGGTGATTGCAGGAACCTTCGTCCGCTATCGGCGTTCATCTCCACATCTTCTTAGTGGAAGCCCGTTGACTCCGGCCCAAACGAAACACACCACCACACACATATAAAGATATTTGTGGAGTTGAAGTAAAAGGAGCAAGAGAGAGCAATGGGAGAGGGGCCACCTACTGATGGAAGCATGGATGGGATTGTGAAAATTGACCTAGGGATGACTCTTCATATAATTAAAGATCTCTTTTCTTTTGAGTTCCATTGGAACTTCTATGTCCACCAAGGTAATTCCTCCAAAATGTCATGTTTTTTAAGGTAATGTAGTTCACCTTCTGGAGGAAGTAATGGCCCCTTAGAAACACTTGGAGACCTGCGGGAAAATGTAGTGAAAAGAACCAAGAAGGAACAAAAAAAGGATTGAGCACATATATAGTGTGTTAGATAAGAGGAGGAAAAAACATATGTGATGACTTTGGTCCATTTTCACTGGAGATATACTTGTTGCAAGAGTGGTATTACAATAAACATGATGTGGATTGTAATTAAGTGGCAATTCTATTGATGGAGAGAGAGAGAATGATGTTGTTTAGTCCAATTGAACAATAAGAGCCCCTTTAATAATCTGATAATGTATTTACAAATAAGTTAATATTCATAAATAGATATCTCAATTTATGAGTTTTTTTATTTGACAGATAAAATTATCGAGGCTAATTTGATAACCTTATCATACCCCAGAGGGTGAGATAAGTTATCAGAATTTATCATATTTATTGACGAAACCAAATCATTATTTGAGTCAGAGGACCTCACTATAATTACTAATTATCAAGGCTTGTCAGGTTATTGAAATAAACCTAGATTGGTGCTCTTGTAATTTACATCATTCTTATTAGACCACTCTTATAATAATTTGTTTTCCTGTGGATGAATAAGAGCTCTAATGCATTCATGTCATCGTCAAATTTCTGTGGACTTGGTAAACTCTTTGACTACCTCTTGCACTAGTTTGAACTATTCCTTTGAGTTTCTAACAATTGTCTAAAAAGTAAAGGCGAGCACTTGAGTATTCACTACATTGGAATTTTGGTTTTCCATGTATATATGTGTATATCCATATTACCATTAATGTCAAGACGATAAAACATAAGAGAAAAAAGAATCATTGCCAGAGTTATAGCTAGCATCTTGCATGAGTAGTAATAGTTTTACAATATATATTCTTGGGGAAGCCACAGGTGTTTATAGATCCCAAGGAATCTTAATTTCAACTATTTTTGCATAATTTAATCTTTTTGCAAAACCCTGGAATACTACAGATCGATCAAGCCATCTACGAAGAGCATTGGATCCCTGTAGATCTACATTAAATTAAAACTCTCCTCTCTCTCTCTCTCCTCCTCTCTCTCCTCTCTCCTCTCTCTCTCTCTCTCTCTCTCTCTCTCTCTCCTACAATTGTTTTTATAAGATTTAAACTGGTAAAAGATACAGAAATTGATTGCTTCAATGGAAAGCATGGACGATGTGGGCTCCAAGATTTGATTGCTCATGAACATTGGGTCAAGGAAGTCTAGCAAGTAGGAGAGATGAAATAATGGAGAGTTCTCCAGTTGATCTAGTCCATCAACTTTTTTTTTAAGAAACAAATCTTTGAATTGGGGGATCCTTTGAATGATTCTTATATTTATTATTTTTTTAATTCCTGAAGGGTGTGCCATTTAAAAAGATTAAGATTCCTTAATCCACTATTAAATAGTCAAGTTACAATAACTAAAAGGTTAAATCTCTTAAAATAAAAATGAAAATTGTCAAATTATACTTGGTACTTCTACAATTGATCGACTAAAAATAGTGATGAATTTGGCATCATAGCATTGATTCATTAATTTTTAATCTGTTTTAATTTCAAGATGGTATGTAAGGATGGCATATGCATGCCCTGTGGACTAAATAGATCCTTACATTTCATATATATCACTAAGACATTGAAATTCTTTTTTAAAATATCAGAATAGTGATGGGCAGATAACTTTTGGCACATTAAGATACCTATTTTTTTAACCATCTAACCATGATGTTTTTATATAAATATATAGCAACGTGGGTAAAAAAAATCTAAAAATCTAAAATGTTCTTATTTTTTACTTCTATCTTTTACCGTTTGTTTTTAGTTTCTTTAACTTTACTACTTCTCGAAGAATTGGTTTTATTTAAAATAAGGTAATTTTGAAGTCTTTACAAGTAGGTTCCTCTGATGCTATGAGAAGGGCATGCTCTTAAAGAGAATTAAAATTTTCTTCATTCAAAGTCAAACGTTCAAATTATAGGCCGGCCGTCTGCCATTTAATTATTCAAAGTTAAAGAGATTAACTATGACAATGTAATAGATCATATATACCCCAGCTAAAAGCATAATCGAGTAAAAAGTATTTTAATTTATATTGTCATCAGAATATGCAAAAATATTTGCACCATAAACTTTGGGGGTTAGGATATGTTGGAAATGTTCCTTTACAACTTGTTTTAATGACTATTAAATTTTTAGACAATTTTACTCATGATTTACCCTCTCGGTCTCTCTATGTACAGCCCCTAATTTCTCTCTCTCTCTCTCCCATACACACACATGAGAAAGAAACAAAGAGAAAGGGAGAGGAGACGTTGGTGGGCAGCTCTAACTTGGGATTTAGCTTTGGGATCGGAGGGAGAGGAGAGAGAGAGAGAGGCAAAGTGGGAGGGATTGAATGTCGATGAGCAAAATAGCCTCAGGTGCAGGAGGGCGTCCCCTCTCCCTCTCTAGTAGTGAGGCACATGTGCTCGAGAGAGAGAGAGATGCCAATAGCAACATCTATGGCTCCAATAGATCGAGAAAGAGAGAGATGGGGAAACTATGGTAGTGCCCTTGGGTGCCGAGTTTCCTCCTCTGACTCTGATAGTAGTAGAGGGAGAGAGAGAAAAAGAGAGAAGAGGTGGTGCCAGTGAGCAGCTCTTGCCGAGGTGTCTTAGGGGGTTCCGCCTCTACCTTCGATAGTGAGGTGCATGAGAGAGAGAGAGAGAGAGAGCATGGATGGGGCACTATGGCAACACCAGCTTGGGGTGCTGGAGAGGGCTTCTTACTTAATTTAGCTCATGTAGAGAGAGAGAGAGAGAGAGAGAGAGAGAGGGAAAGATGGAGCATTAATGGCAACACCTAAAAGAGATATATGTCCTACAAGTTAATCACATGAGATATGAAGACATCATTTCTTAGATTATCTTATTCTTGTTATTAATGAAAAAAAAATTTGTTCATTACACTTATTATTTTATGTGGTGTTTACGATTGATGTGATAAGTCTTTGAACACATGTAATGATAACTAAATCATATATAAGATTATAAAAATGAGATCAATCATCCAGAAGCACATATTCTAAATGTTCTTAGTCATGAGATTTTCAAGATGAAACATTGAAGATCCAAATAGATTAGTGCTTACATGATGAGAATGACTAATCTCATAGTGATTAGTGTAGTGACACTAAGATACGTGTGTAGGTGCTCATTATATGAATGAGTTTACTAAACTAAACTGACCTTGAATCCCTGAAGTTATCATATTAGTTGTATTATATAGTCACAATAGTACACCTAAGTCTTAGACCTAATTAAGTCATTAACGATGTCTTACTCGATGATTATTAGGTATTTTATTACCGACTTAAGATTCCCAAATATATGGTTTTTCATGTTAGTTATTCAAATTTAATGGAAATCTACTAAAGGCAATTGTGTGGACAACACAAGATCATTCATTCTTAGTATAAAGTTAGACAGAGGGTCTGGTGGATTTATATTTAGAAATCCTTGATCAGAATATGAGAGATCATCATGAAAGCGAGTTTTCTAATGAATCTAATTTCAAATATAGGCCTCTATAAAGCCAAGACATGTTAAGGTTTGATAGTACTACCATACCCTAATCCAACATTGAACATTATATGAAAGAGAGTCTGTGTAACGTTCCGACCGTTCGGATCGTCCTTGTGTGGTTGTGGAGGCCAGTGTATGGCCGATGACATGTGTGTGGCAGGTGATTTTCGCAGGTTTTCAGGTTTTGCCCAAGGCATTCTCTGTTTCTCGGTTTCTATCGCGACAGTGAGGGGTGTCGCTATATGATCGCGACAGTGAGGAGCGTCGCGTTTATGTCGCGACAGCTTAGAGCGCCGCGTTCATGATACTGCCAGTTTAAGTGAGCGTGTGCATGTGCGCCGCATGTCGCGTGCTGGGTGCAAGGACTGACGTCAGCAGGCTTGATGCGACAGTCGAAAACGTCGCGTTAAGGTCACGGTTGTGTAGGGCGTCGCGTTCTTACCTGCATTATGTTTTTAAGTAACCCTAGCAGAACAGAGCAAGGGAAAGCTCTGCTCGGCCAGGGGACTTTTGCTGTGGGGTTTTCGGGCGATTTAGCTTGATAGTGGTCGGCTTGACGAGCTTCCACCGCGAGGACGCTCAGTGGAGCGGGGGAAACATCGTGGTGGCCTTGTCTTTGCGTTCTTCGTGAGGTAGGGAGATTTCCTGTGTTTTGATCCGTGGATTTCTCGTGTGAAGTGGATAAAGTATTTTCTCTGCTTTCTAAATCATAGATAGCATGTGTAGGAACACATTAAAGCATGAAATGGACTGAAACGATAGGTTTTAATGAGTTTTGGGTGATCCGGATGAGGGATTCCGGAACAGGGTTTGCACCTGTTATCGCGACCGTTGTGGGAGCCGCGATTAGGTCGCGACACTGCACCTTGTCGCGTTATGAAGGCGGTCTATCGCGCCGCCGCGACAACAGCCGAATGTTGTCTTTCGAACATAAATGTTTGTGTAGGAATATTTGTTCAGCCCGGTTTATGTTATTGGGTGATAGAAAGAGGTGCATTGGCACTCTCTACGCTCGGGGAGCGTGTGGTGTGTGGTTTACTGGTTGTTCACATGGTTTACGTGAAGATTTCACGTGACTTGTACGTCGTGCACGTGGTTTCTGTGTACGTGGTGTGTAGTTTGACGCCTTCCGTGGATCTACCTCTTCAATTGGGAGCCCCAGGTTTTGTGTGAGCCAGGCACGTGAGTGCTCGGGGCTTGTCCTGGTACTGGGTACCGACGAGGTCTTGTCGTCTTCCTGGACACCCTCACTCTTGTGTTGAGTAGTACGTCCGGCTGAGGGAAAGACGGCAGTGGGACAGCGACTAGAGAGAGTTGGTGGTGTTGTCGCTTGTAGCGCGCTCGTAGTTGGGTGAGACGGACACCAGTAGACGTACTGGACCCCAGCTAGTCCTATTTTTCAGTGCCTCACTTTAGGGAGCTCAGGCCAGAGTCCCTAAAGGTTAGGCATGGGCCTGCGGGTGTGTGACATGCAGGTTGTGGTGGTTAGTTGGACTCCACAGTTCTTGTACTTGTTTAGTGAGAGCAAGCTGGACCTTTCGTCCGTGCTGCGAGACTGAGAGGTGGTCCTGTGTTGTTTGTCCGGGTCAGTAACTGTGTCGCGAACCAGTTGACGTGGCTCGAGTGTGGTGTTTCTCTACAGTAGCTCGTACACCTGTTTGGTGTTGCTGTTTATTTAATTACGTTGATTCCTGTTAAGCGGAAATGGTAAGTTGTACTTGCAGTTTTAATCCTGCTTGATAATTATTAAATGTTTTAGTATAGCTTTTCCTGCTTTGTTCCTTGTGTTGGTTTGCTCGGTTTTCTAGGGAGTTTCCCTACTGAGCCAGTGACACGTGAGGCTTACCCCTACCTCCTACCAGGTGAGGGAGATCCGAGATTTCGCGCCCGTCGTCCAGTGGAGGGTCTGCACCACCAGCAGTGTAATCTTACTTTTCTGTGTTGTGCACCCGGGGTATGCCCCAGGTTCTGTTGTTGTTTGGCCACAGTGTACTATGGCTATGTATATTTCATGTAAATATTTGTGGGATTGACAGATCTTATAAATGTTTAAGTTAATTCCTCTTTATTTTTACGGACTCGTGGTTTGATATCCCTTGCGAGGCTTCGGCCCGTTCGCGGGAGGCGGACTCGAATCAGTCTTGCTATCAGGATAGCGGGTCTGATTGGCGAGGACCGTCACAGTCTGTAATTGGGTGGAATCTATGGATAGAAAGATCCCAAAGTGGGTTGCTCATCCACAACAACATTGGGGATCACAAGGTGTTGCTTGATATTTTCCATGATTAGAAAAAAATTAGATCCATTATTAGATAATAGACTATGTTAATTAAGTTAAGATGTTCTTAAAGTCAAACAAATATTTAG
Organism: Colocasia esculenta; assembly: GCA_014218235.1. Taxonomy (NCBI): domain Eukaryota; kingdom Viridiplantae; phylum Streptophyta; class Magnoliopsida; order Alismatales; family Araceae; genus Colocasia; species Colocasia esculenta. The sequence goes on along the minus strand of CM024763.1, from coordinate 122,262,549 downwards.
GCTTAGAGAGTCACATACAATTCAGCTTTGGACATATTACACCACAAGAAAAGCGGCATTACCGACGGATATTTTCGACGATTAATTTTCGTCGGTATTCCGACGGATATTCCGACGGCGATATGTCAGTCGGAAAATCCGTCGGCCGTTCCGACGGAAATATTTCTGTCGGACATATCCGTCGTAATGAAAGAATACCGACGACGGATATTCCAATGGACATATTGCCGTCGGAATATCCGTCGGTAAACCTCCATACCTATCTCGAACCTTATCCTCTCTACTCCCCTCTCTCTCTCCTCTCATCTCTCCCTCTCTCCTCTCTCTCTCTCTCTCATCCTCTCTCTCTCTCTCTCTCTCTCTCTCTCTCCTCTCTCTCTCTCTCTCTCTCTCTCTCTCTCATCCTCTCCTCTCTCTCTCTCTCCTCTCCTCTCTCTCTCTCTCCCATCCTCCACTCCTCTCTCGCCTCTCTTCGCCGCCCCCTGCCGCCGCCCCTGCCGCCGCTCGCCGCCGCCCCTGCGCCGCCGCGCCGCCCCTGCGCCGCCGCCGCGCCCCTCCCCAGTGAGTTCCACCTCCCCCTCTCTCCCCAGCCCCTGCCCCCACCTTCCTCCGGCCCACCTCGCCTTCCACCCCCCCCACCCGGCCCCCCTCTCCCCCCCCCACCCTGCCTGCACACGCCCCCCTCCCCTTCCCACCGGCCCCCTTCCCCCTGCGCGATGCCCTCCTCCCCCTGCGAAATGCCCCCCTCCCCTTCCCACCCCCCCACCCGCCCCCCTCCCCTCCCCTTCCACCCCTTCCACCCCCCCTGCACCCGCCCCCTCCCCCCTGCGCGATGCCCCCCTCCCCTTCCCACCCCCCTGCACGATGTCCCCCTCCCCTTCCCCCCCCCCCCCGCCCCCCCTCCCCCCACCCCCCGGCCCCCCTCCCCTTCCCACCCGGCCCCCCTCCCCCCTGCGGGATGCCCCCCTCCTCTTCCCACCCTTCCCACCCCCTGCACCCGGCCCCCCTCCCCTTCCCACCCCCCCCCTCTCCCCTGCGCGATGCCCCCCCCCCTTCCCACCCCCCCACCCGGCCCCCCTCCCCCCCCACCCGGCCTGCACCACCCGGCCCCTCTCCCTTTCCACAGTCACCACCCGCCCCCCTCCCCCCTGCACACGCCCCCCTCCCCCTTCCACCCTTCCCACCTGGCCCCCCCCCTTCCCACCCCCCCACTTGGCCCCCCTCCCCTTCCCACCCCTCTAATGTTAAAATTATTCTAATGGTGTAGAAATATTGTAGGAACTTAGAACTACTAATTCCACTAATTACATTACACGAATGTTATTGTATGAAATTGATTAAATTATAAATAAAATAAATATTAAATATTGATTTATAAATTTAAGGGTTGCTAGAGATTTAATGATGTGGTTTAAACTTTGAAATATTATATATTTTATTACAGCTAAATTGTGTATTTTTTGCAATAAAACTGGTGTATGTTATACATTTTAAGTAAAATTGAGCAATTGAAATGTGGATGTCATATTTGAGTCCCTTGATTAATGTTCAACACTAAGACAGAAGCATTTCAATAGTTCAATGTTATTCTCCATAAAGAGAGTGCAAATAGATGACATAGGATTGTATATGGCGGGATAGGGTAGAAGACATTGGTGGCAATATAACTACTATAACATTGAGTATCATGGTGGGGGGGGGGGGGGTGTCTTTCTGATTGCAAAGCTTTGATTGGAGGCATATGTGCTAGGTACAATGAAGTGTTTGGTTGTCCAAGTATTTTATATAAGGTCAAAATCAGAATGGTCCAACACATGAGGCAAATTAGGGCAAAGAAGAGGTTGAAGACTACTGATAAGAGGAAGGAGGTTTTTGATGATGAGTACTTCCATCTCAAGACCTAAATGTCCATGTCCTATGTGCGGCCTATATGGGCAACACTATCAACGTGCTTTTCATGATAGGGTTGAGACATGGGTTATGGGTTGTTTTAATTGCTTACTTTCAGTTTAATTGCTTAGATCCTTAATTCAAACTTATTTCAATATGACACTATTATATGGATTGTTTTTATTGCTTACTTTCATTTAGTTATTAGTATTGTATTTCTTACTTTAATGCAATTCATGTACATGTATGTATGAATTTGGTTTATTATTGCACTTGTTCACATGTATGATTTTGTTTTCATATTCCTTTCATATTATTATTTGGTTTTAAATTTGATCTATGCATGTATAGCATTTTTTCACTGCACACACCTCACGAGAGCGTGTTAAGCCCGTGTCAATGAACCTTCCCGTTCAAGACTTTGAGATTGATGTGCACGAGTCTTATTTTCAATGATGAGAACGTGTATATCTAACTCAAAGTCTTAAATTGTCTCGTTTTGGACAGTCTGTGAATGTTTGATCGCAGTTAGGTGGTCATTTATTATGTGTTTGTATTATTTGTTGAAAATTCGGGTGCGTCTACTCACTCCTCTCTGATATACCTTTATTGATTTAGAATTTTTCTTAACCACCTATTAGTAAGTGTTTAAGAAAATATCTTAATCAATAAATATTTTTGGTATATCAGAGAGGTGTGGGAGATGCTGCCGAAATTTTCAGCAAATAATACAAACATATAGTAAATGGTCATCTGAGTGCGATCAAATATTCACAGATGGGTAAAAAGTGATAATCTTAATAATATATCTTACCTATTCATTTTGACTTACTCGAACGATGTGAGGGTGTGTTGGATTTTAACTCGTGACATGACATTTAATCTGTGTAGGAAAAATATCTTATGAGAATCGGTCATGGATGTACCATGGAATAGTGAATGGAGTTGTGACTGAGGAGTTTAAAGACGGGGTTGACAGTGTTATTCAGTTTGCATTGAGTAATTAATCAGTAGCAGTTGATCCGATGGGTAACATCCGATGTCCGTGTTCGGCTTGTAAGAACAGAAAGTGGATATCGACATGGATGTACATCATCATTTGTATACGAGAGGATTGTTGCCCATTATGATTTATGGTCGTCTCATGGTGAGTTGAATTTTCAGTCGTCTGCACCAGCTAATTACTTTGCCTCCACAAGTACGTACGTAGACATGGTTGTCGATGCTGCTGGTCCGGAGTTCAATATTCATGAAGATCAAACAAATGAAGAAGTGCCGAATGATCAGCTCAGAGATTTTATCAGTTACTTCGAGATGCTGATGAGCCATTATGGGATGGTTGTGACAAGCATACACGGTTGTCTGCAGTGTTGCAGCTACTGAATTTGAAATCTGAATTTCATATGAGCGAGAGTTTTTTGACCGGCTTCTCTTACTCGTCAAGAGCATGCTTCCTCAATCAGAGAGGTTACCTGCTGACTTTTACCGTGCGAAGGAGATGGTGAATAATCTGGGACTTGGTTTTATGAAAATTGATTCATGTCCGAATCACTGTATGCTGTACTACAAAGATGATGCAGATAAGACATCATGCTGTATTTGTAAGCATGATAGATTCAAGCCCAAGAGAGGGGACAAGTCAAAGCAGAAGGATGTTCCGTATAAGTCATTGCGGTACTTTCCGATCACACCCAGATTGCAGCGGTTGTTCATGTCCTCGAAGACAGCTGGACATATGACTTGGCATGCGGAAAGAGTCTGTCGTGATGAAGGTGAAATGAGTCATCCTGCCGATGGTGAAGCTTGGGCTCATTTTAGCCGTAGTCATCCTTACTTCTCAAGGGATCCACGCAACGTGCGGATGGGTTTATGCACAGACGGTTTCAATCCATTCGGAGGCTCGGTGGCATCTTACTCATGTTGACCAGTATTTCTAACACCGTATAACCTTCCACCAGGCATGTGCATGAAGCGTGAGAATATGTTCCTTTCATTGCTGATTCCGGGTCCAAAAAGTCCAGGAAAAAATATAGACATATATCTTAGACCGTTGATTGATGAGCTGAAATTGTTATGGTCAGATGGGGTTCTCTCTTATGATGTATCCAGAAAACAGAATTTCAATTTGAAGGCTGCATTATGTGGACAATAAGTGACTTTCCAGCGTACGACATATTATCTGGCTGGAGCACACATGGGAGGTTGGCATGTCCTTATTGCATGGAGGATTCTAAATCATTTGTGTTGAAATCTGGGGGAAAATCATGTTGGTTCGATTGTCATCGTCGGTTTCTACCGATTGACCATCCTTTCTGAAAGCTAAAGGATTCTTTTATGAAAAATACAATTGTGATGGAGGAGGTAGATATGGAACGGGTGTCTGGTGGAAACATGGCGAGGCGTCCAGAACTTACCGACTGTAACACAACTAGCTGGTAGTACCCACAAATCCCTGGCTTTGGGAAGGATCACAATGGGTGAAGCAAAGCATCTTTTGGAATTGCCTTATTGGTCAACACTTTTGATACGACATAACCTAGACGTCATGCATATAGAGAAATGTTTTTGATAATGTTTCAACACAGTTATGGATGTCAAAGGCAAAACGAAGGATACGTCAAGGCACGTTTGGATTTGAAAGTACTTTGCAGACGTCCAAACTAGAGCTGCAGCATGTTAGTGGAAAAGTTGTGCAACCTAAGCTGCATATGTGCTTGGGGCCAGACAGATTAAGGAAGTGTTGCAATGGTTGAAGCAATTGAGATTTCCGGATGGATATGTCTCGAATTTTCCCGTTGTGTAAATGTCAACGAGGGAAAATATACGGAATGAAGAGTCATGACTGCCATGTTTTCATGCAAAGACTGATGTCACTTGCTTTTCGTGAGTTGTTGCCCAAGCAAATATGGGGAGCAATGACTGAGCTGAGTCAATTCTTCAGGATTTTATCTGCATCAGAAGTCAGACTTCATGACTTGCAAAATATGGAGCAAAATATAATACAGACAGTCTGCAAATTAGAGAAGATATTTCCTCCAGCATTCTTTGATTCAATGGAGCACCTGATCATCCATTTGCCATATGAGGCTAGGGTACAATTTCGATGGATGTATCCGTTTGAGAGGTATATTTCTATATCTCAATTTATTCACATTACGATGATCTTTTATATTTCATATATATGCATTTGAATTATTGTCGTAGGTGCATGCACGATCTTAAGATGAAGTCCGCAACAAAGCACAAGTTGAGGCTCCATTACCCAGGCGTACCTCATTGAGGAGATATCACTTCTGTTCGATGTACTTTGACACGGAAATACGAACCCGACGCACTCAACCTCCTCGTAATGATGATTGTGGAGATTCTAATGTGTCGGCCGACTCTCTGTATTCAAGTGTCCCGGACGGGCGTTCGGATATTCTTCTACTCGCGCACTGGAAGACAGAGAGTTGGTAGCTGCGGAGATCTACATCTTCATGAATTGCGCAGAACTAGACCCCTACATTGAGTAAGCTCTCAACACTTATGATGTACATCATTTGATTGCAATGCTGCAGAACTGAAAGGTTTGTGACATTTTACATTGCAGAGAGTTTGACTCGGTCATACTGCAACGGAATCCACGTCTAACTGATGTGCAGGTTGAAAAGGAACGGAGAAGTCTTTTCCTACTTGGTTAAGATCTCGAGTGGTGTCTAAATATTTTGAAACATAAGTGTTATGTTCTTATGCATATTTAGTTGTTGTAATTTGTCAATGTCTGTCTATTTTTTTGATAATAGGTTGAACAAGGTTTTATTACCGATTCAGAGTACAAGAGATCAGTTATGGCCCCTCGAAGATTGTACGTGTCTATCCAGGCTACATTGTGATGGATACAGATTTCACATGAGAGATTATGGACGGAATAAGTCTACGATGAACAGCGGCGTATGTGTGAAGGGAAGTGCCTACAATGAAAATGAAATAGACTATTATGGCATTCTCGAAGAAGTCTTGAACTGCAATTTTTGGGACAAGACAACAATGTATTTCTCTTCAAGTGTGTCTTGGTTTGATCCGACATCTATCGTCATGACACAACATATGGAATTGTCGATGTCAAGCATAAGTCTAAGTTGAGTACATATGAGCCATTCATTCTGGCAGCACAAGCCCAACAAGTTTATTATTCAAATTATTCATCCCTCAAATTAAGAGATTGGTGTGCTGCATGTAGAGTGAAATCAAGGCTATTCCCTGAGTATGAGCTTCTCCCGGCTGATGATGAGCTCGAAGGTGTTAATGACAATTTTTTCCAATCAGATCGGAGTGACACACGAGAGTTGGCAGCTTCTACGCAGTTCAGTGTTCATGATATAAATGAAACAATTTGCTTACATAAGGGTAACGAACAGGAAGAAGTTGACCCACGAGACCTTGAGCGGAGGGTGGAGTCTGATGTGGAGGAAGACTTACGGGATGTTGAGGATGAATTCGAGGATGATGACGAAGATGATGCTGAATTAAACATGTCTTCAGCATCTGATGATGAATATAGATAATATACCCTATATTTTGTAAAACTTCCTATTGTTGCTAATTATATGTTCAATTAAATTGCTACTTCAAATTGAGTGTTGATGACATGTTTATCTTTATTTATCTCAATAGAGATATGGTACGTGGAGGACGGAGTCGGACAGTTTCCACGTCCATTGGCCGAGGGTCCGCGACCCCGTCCACGACAGGTATATGTATATGTAAACACAAAACTCTATATATTATTGTTTATATTAAATTCACGAGATCTAATGTACATATAATTTCTCAGGGTCTGCCTCCCCGTCCGCGCCGGTCGCCCAGCGACAGGTATATACATATGTACACAAGAACCAAATGGATATCTTGTTCATATTAAATTCACGAGATCTAACGTACATACAATTTTGCAGGGACTGCCTCCCCGTCCACGCCGGTCGTCCATGCGACAGGTATACGTTATATTGTTGTTCAATTAAATTCATATTTTCTAATGTGTATATAATTTTGCAGGGACTGCCTCCCCGCCGAGCACGCGAGCAGTGCCACCTTTCCCTTCTTCCTCACCACCAGGTACATGTATGTTTCCATAGATTAGTATGTTTGTTTTCTTGTAATTTATACAATAATAGTGTACTAAATTATTTTCAACAGAGGTGGAGAGCCAGCATCCAGTAGCTGAGGAGGGGCCTCAGCTACCGGGACAGTAGCCATGCTGGATCTCAGGGTAAAGTTGATCACTTCAAATAAATTATGGACAATAATTTAATTTTAATTTGTTCTGCAGGAGACCTATGACAGGACGATGGCGGAGCGCTATGCAGAGGGCACTCCCCAGCCAGACTTGGATCCGGAGGCTTGGGTCGACGCAGCGGGAGGGCCGAGGAAGGGTCGAGTGTACGGCTTTGGGGACAGCCTGGATACTCATCCAGTGTTGTCCTCATATGCGAGTTCGATCGCTTCTCCGGCATACGCGAGTTCATCTACTGCGTCCCCCGTCAGTGGTGAGAGGAGATTAGAGGCCTCATTCGGGAAGAGCTATGGGCACATCTACAGACCAGCAGGCACAGAGCTACAGACGCAGTTCGGCAATATGGTTCAGCAGTTGATCTCAGCCATGCAGGGAGTACGCCCCACACAGCCAGCACCTCAGGTCAGTATTAGTATTATTTTATATACTTTGGATGAGATGAAACCACTAAAGAATGTTAACAGAAAAAAAAGAAATCTAAATTAATTAACCTAACATAAGTGTAAAGGGCGTTCAATTGACGGATCTTAAAAAAACGTATGTATAAAGGGTCAAAACACACAACCGGGGGTCCAAAATCCCAATAGGGATCGGATCGGCGTGCCATTTTCTCCGACACGACCGGTGGGTTAAAGTAACGTGTGGGAACTGACGGAATCCAATTGGATCTCCGGATTGGGTGGGGCATTGAAATGACGGACCTAAAAAACACCCAAGTATATATAAAGGGTCAAAACACACAATCCGGGGTCCAAAATCCCAAATAGGAATCGGATGGGCGTGCCGTTTTCTCCGACACGACCGGGTGTTAAAGTGACGTGTGGGAACTGACGGAATCAATTTGGATCTCGGATTGGGTTGGGTATTGAATGACGGATGTAAAAACACCCAAGTATATATAAGGGAAAACACACAACCCGGGGGTCCAAAATCCCAATAGGAATCGGATCGGCGTGACGTTTTCTCCGACACGACCGGATGGTTTAAAGTGACGTGTGGGAACTGACGAAATCTAATTTGGATCTCCGGATTGGGTTGGGCATTGAAAATGACGAATCTAAAAAACAACAAGTATATATAAAGGGTCAAAACACACAACCCGGGGGTCCAAAATCCCAATAGGGATCGGATCGGCATGCCGTTTTCTCTCGACACGACCGGGTGGGTTAAAGTGACGTGTGGGAACTGACGGAATCCAATGGATCTCCGGATTGGGTTGGGTTGGCATTGAAATGACGGATCTAAAACACAGCCAAGTATATATAAAGGGTCAAAACACACACCCGGGGGTCCAAAATCTCAAATAGGGATCGGATCGGCGTGCCATTTTCTCCGACACCGACCGGTGGGTTAAAGTGACATGTGGGAACTGACGGAATCCAATTTGGATCTCCGGATTGGGTTGTGCATTGAAAATGACGACGGATCTAAAAAACAGCCAAGTATATATAAAGGGTCAAAACACACAACCCGGGGGTCCAAAATCCTAAATAGGGATCGGATCGGCGTGCCATTTTCTTCGACACGACCGGGTGTGTTAAATTGACGTGTGGGAACTGACGGAATCCAATTTGGATCTCCGGATTGGGTTGGGCATTGAAATGATGGATCTAAAAACAGCCAAGTATATATAAAGGGTCAAAACACACAACCCGGGGGTCTAAAATCCCAAATAGGGATCGGATCGGCGTGCCGTTTTCTCCGACACGACCGGGTGGGTTAAAGTGACGTGTGGGAACTGACGGAATCCAATTTGGATCTCCGGATTGGGTTGGACATTGAAATGACGGATCTAAAAAACACCCAAGAAGCAATGGATCTAAAAATAGTATCTAATTAAACTTGAGAAATAATCACATATTTTAAATTTAATTTTTGAAAATAGTATATGTCTTTTAATTATTATTAATATTTCTCATATTATTTTTTTTTAATATAGGATCCACCTCCGGCACCTGACAATGACGAGACAGGGACAGCAGACGATCCAGCAGATCTGTCTTGACTTTTTATATTTATTATTTTGTATGATTTTATATTTATTGTATTTTATGATTTTATGTTGATCGTGAGTATTGTGAAATTTATGAATATTGTAGCAGGTTTGAAAAATCTTTTTTATTTGTCAATTTTTTTAAAAAAATATACAGCACATTCCGACGGATCAATTTCCGTCGGAAATTCTAAATTACCGACGGAAAACATCGGTCGGTAATTCCGTCTATGGTTCTGACGGCCGTTTCCGACGGGTTTATTGATTTACCGACGGATTGTCTGTCGTAAATACTGACAGTATTTCTGACGGTATTGCCGACGAATTCGTCCGTCGGCGTTTTCCGACTGATTGCCGACAGAAAGATCCGTCGGCATTTTCCGACGGATTGCCGACGGAATTCTCTTCCGTCGGTAATTTCTAACCAACAATTTCCGACGGACCATTTCCGACGAGCTTCGGACGGAAATCTGTCGGAAGGATCAGTTTCCGACGGAATGCCGTCGGATTTCCGACGGATTCTTTCCGTCAGAAAACCCGCATTTTCTTGTAGTGTTAGGTTGGATGACAATTATATATAATTACTAGATTTATATGAAAAATATCATAGTCCATAAATATACAACGGTGGCTCATAGTCTGGGCCACGCTCAAGGGTTTAGGCCAGCCACCAGCTTCCTCCTTAACCAAGTCTCATGCCCTCCCTCTCTTCCTCGTGGATGATGAAGCTGAAATTGAGGTTGGGATGTCGCCTAGAGATCATGGAGGAGAATTCATCTACAATCGAGGCTCGTTCTGATATGTCTAGAGGCTAGACACTTGTGTTGAACCACTCTTATATTATCTATATGTGTTGGTGATAATTAAAACTCATAAATATCATAAATACATTTAATAACATTTTTTCACTCATGAATATTAGGGGTGGAAATGGGCTGGGCTTGGACCGGGCCTGGGTTGGCCCAGGTCCAGCCTGATCTCTAATCGACCTGCCCAGGCCCGGGGCGAGGCCTGGTTCTTAGAAACCTCGCCCGACCTAGAACGATTAGGTAAGGCCTGGCTCAAGCCCGGTCCAGCACGATTTTGCCTTTTTAAAGGTATTCTTACTATTTTTATTTATTTTTTACAATAAAATTGGTGTTCATTGAATCAAAACATCGTAAAATAAATATTAGACTAATCTAGATAAACTTATTTCTAGTTTTTACAGATATGTAATAGCTCCACAACATAATTTTCAATCCAAAATTTTAGAATATCAGACTTACCGTCATGTCGCTTGCTTTTTTAAAAAAATTTACCGAGCCACCGGGCCAAGCTAAGCCCGGGCCCGACCCAATATTACTCTGGGCTAGGCTAGGCTGGGCTCAATATTCAAAAGAGGTTAAAATATTCGGCCCAAGCCCGTGTAAAACTAGGTCGGGCCACTGGGCCTTCGGGTCGACCCGGCCCTGTTGACACCCCTAATGAATATCGTGAATATATTTAATAATATTTTTATAATTTCTATCTCTTTAACAGATATGCATTAAAAATCTATATCGATTACAATTCAATATGTATCTATTAGTGACTAAAGTGCCAAGTCGATTACTCAAGAATGTTTCTACTGATTAGAGAACAAAAGTAGTTCACTTTGCCATAAACAAAGCTCACTTCGTCATGCACGAATTGTTCACTAATCGATATGTGTGCTCTACATTGATTACTAAAGAAGACTTCTATCGATTAGAGAAGAAACATTTTTTTATATCGATTAGTGAAGAAGCAGTGTTCCGATTATTGAAGAAATGATTGTTCCCATTAGTGATATATTTCATGTTATATCGATTACTGAGCACTCACATCTATTACTAAACATTCTCTTCTGATTACTTAACATCATTCCGATTACTCTTGTGTTGTTCCAATTAGTGAACAAAGGTTCGGTATCGTTGCAATTAGTGTTATACTCATTCCGATTAGTGAAAAAATGTTCAACTTTGTTCCGATTGGTGTCATTCTCATTCTGATTAGTGAATAAAGGTTCAATAGTATATCGATTAGTGTTATAAATGCTTTGATCACTGAACAAAGATTTTACATTGTTTCGATTAGCGTTATTCAGATATCGATTAGTGAACACTTACGTTATGTTGTTCCTATTAGTGTTGTTCACGTATCGATTGATGAATACAAGTCATATACTGTTGTTCCTATTAGTGTTGTTCCTATTAGTGTTAATGCAACTTAAAATATGTCGATTAGTGAACATATTGTTTTAAATACTTTGGATGCACCAATTAATGACATCTCACTTATGGTTCTCACAACGATTAGTGATATATTTTGTTTAAATCATATCATGAATATTTTAATGTATAATGCCAAGGATATTTCAAATGCTTCTCTCTCTATGGCTTCAACACATTGTTTCCCGCACATTCAAAAGTGTAAAAACTTGTTTACTATAAGCACGCCTTTTGAAATGAAATGTAGTTGCCTCCAAGAAATCTGGCCAAACTGTATCCTACCCTTTACATGATATGTACTCTCTATCCGTTTGTGGTAGGAAAGAAGAGTATTAGAAAAACCTACAGACTAAAAGCAAATGAGGTATGGGCTGACTGACATATGATCTTCCCCTCTCATATCCTCTTCCATGCATTAAATGTCAGTAGGTGTACAATACTCATGCAAAACCTATGTAAGACCTGCTTGTTGCCGAGTTAGCAAGCTTAGAAGGGCAGTTGAATAAATTGCTACGACAATTTCTGTAGCTTAAAAATAAATCTTAAACACGATTGTTAGTGTTAGATAATTGCAGAAATACATACAAACAATCAAGCATACAGAAGACACATATTTATCCTGATTTAGCACTGAATCTCCCTTCAGTCCTATGTCCAGTCCCCAAGAACACTTGAGATTTCACTAACCGGGGTATAGTCCCCCCAATGGACATACAACACCTAGCTTCATGCTGGTCTTCCCTTCTACACAAGGGGAACATTGAGTACTAACCCTGTTGAACCACTTTATAGTTGTCCTTGTATTTTGGTGATAACAAAATTTATGATGATTTCAATTAGTATATCTTTGTTGATTAAATGTTATTGAATATTTTGTTTCAACTATGTCGCATCAATCTCATAACAAAATGCTAAGTCTCTCATTGATGCAATATGGCGCACTAAAATGCTAAATCGATGTTCATCTAATATACATCGATTTCTATTCAAAAGTGCCACAACGATTTCATAAGTTACACCATGAGTTGATCGTGTAATGATTCGTTAAGTGAACATCGATTTTATCGTGCAACGATTTCATAAAGTGAGAACAATGATTTGCTCTCATATCGATTTGATAAGTGAGAACAACGATTTGCTTCTCACATCGATTTGATAAAGTTTCATAACGATTTGCTAAGGCTCATAACGATTTGATAAGTGAGCACAACGATTTGCTCTCACAACGATTTGCTTACTATAATGATTCTTTAAGTAGTCACATCTATTTCATAAGTGAGAACAACGATTCGCTCTCATATCGATTTGGTTCTCATAACGATTCGTTAACAACGATTTGCTTGCCATAACGATTTGATCATCATAACGATTTCCTTAGTGATCACATCGACTTGCTCATAACGATTCGATAATTGAGAACAACGATTTGTTCATCACATCGATTTCTTTGCTCATAACGATTTCTTGTACTTACAACGATTTGTTCATCAAGCTGTAACGATTGTTTGGGCATCGAGTTGTTCATAAGAGCACAACGATTCACATGGATAACGACTCATGTGCACAACGATTTTATAAGTCATATTCACATCAATTTCTCTTATTCTTTAAAAGTGCTTTTTGGCGCCCAAATGAAAAGTCAAATATCTTCTGACAGAAAAAGCTGCATGCGTATTTCAGAGTCTTGTCAGAAAAAGATATGAGCTTCTCTTTTCAGCATGTTAGCAGAAACACAGTACAATACACAGTTTATCATAAATACTCTTTTGTGCTAACACTCTCTTCTATCCTGACAGATCTCGAAGACCATCAGAGTCTGATTAAGACAAATGAAGAGAAAGATCAGCAACGACTAGAAGAGCTCCAACGGATCTCTTCAACGGATCTATTCTAAAGTTGCTCATATAAAAGATGGAGCATTGCTGAAGAACAAAAAAAAAGAGTCTTCCTGAAAATCCTTCAAGGAGTGTACAACTGTGAGAAGAACCTTCACGCCACAAACACTCAGAGAAAGAGAGAAGAGCTCGAGCTTTTGGTGCAACGGTAAGGGGCTCGGTCCAACAAGTGGTATCAGAGAGAGGTTGTGGGTTCGATTCCCCCGGGTGCCGCTGGGGGGGGGAGTTTGTTGGTTAACTGCCATCGACTCCCTTAGGGAATCGCTGCCACTATGCTGTTATGGGGCAGCATAGTGACATCGGGGCTGGCAACCCAACCCGCCGCAGGGGTAAAACCCTGTGCGAAGCCCCTCATGCCGACCACAGCGTTGACGTGGTGCTTTGCGCTTCCGCCTTAAAGATTTGGCTACCGCCTTCACTACCAGCTCGAGCTAAAATCTACAGAAGCTTTCAAGCAGAAGTCTTCATCGCCTTCAAGCCTTCTTCTCTTCCATTCTCCCTGTGCTCATTGTAATCTTGGGGGAGAGTCTGTGACTGTGAGCCAAGTCTTGAGTGTTCATCTTGTAATAGCTCTCAGTCAGATCTTTCTTTTCTAAGAAAGATTTTTGTCTAGTTGTAGGACTGTATACAGTGTGTAACCTAGCTAGAGGTTAGTGTCTAGCAGAACCTTGTTGGGGTTTGTACCAACAAGACCTAGATGGGGGTTTAAGTCTAGCAGAACCGCACTGGGGTTTGTTCCAGGAGGTTTACTTCTGAACCTGTAAAAGAAGTAGGTTTGCTTCTGAGCCTTGAAAAGAAGTGGGCTACCTTCTTGCCCGGGAAAGAGAAGAAGACCTGGTGGGGTATCCAGGGTATTGTAGTGTCCTTGAGGGGGACTGTACCTTCGGTTAGTGAAATCCCAAGAGGTTGCTTGGGGACTGGACGTAGGACTTCCATGTGGGAAGGGCCGAACCAGGATAAATTCCTTGTGTCCTTTGTGTGATTGTTTATTTTCTTCCGCACTACTACTCTTTATCACACTAAACTAACCAAACCTTCAAGTGTTAATTTCTGTGTTTAAGTTTCTATTTCAGATTTCAGAAAAACCTATTCACCCCCCTCTAGGTTAGCTTGCTGTCGTACCAAAAGGGCCAACAAGTGGTATCAGAGCAGGTTTCTGAACTTTCAAGAAGATCCAACGATCTTAGAGCAAAGATCCATGCAGCTCAAGGATATGCTGAAGGTCAATCAGTCACCAGACCTCCATTCTTTGATGGAGAGGACTACCAATATTGGGAGATGAGAATGGAATGCTTCATTCGAGGCACAGACTTTGATCTGTGGTAGGTAATCGAGGTAGGTGATTATGTTATTATTCCTATTCCAGGCACTACTGCCATTACAGCAGCAGATAAAAGTAAATTATCTTTAAACTTTAAAGCTAAGAACTACTTATGTTGTGCTTTATCCAAAAGAGAATTTAGTAGAGTATCTGCATGTAAATCAGCTAAAGAAATATGGGATAAACTGCAGATAACTTATGAAGGAACAGATAAAAAAAAACAAACTAGGATAGATATTCTTGTCTCACAATATGAGCAATTTAAAATGCTTCGAAACGAAAATATCACTCAAATGTATAATAGATTTTCAAGTATAGTAGTTGGTCTAAGCTCTCTTGGTAAAAATCTTTCTGATGAGAAAACTGTTAGAAAAACACTTAGATCCTTAACTATTTCATGGAAACCTAAAGTAACTGCTATTGAAGAGGCCCATGATTTAACCAAATTATCAATTGATAATTTAATAGGTTCTCTCATGGCACATGAAATAAATATGGAGCGATTGTCTGAAAGCTCATCTAAGAAGAAATGTATTGATGCTCTTAAGGTTGTAGCTGCTCCTTTCACCTCTTCCTCTTCTAGTTCCCAAAATGCAGATTCTGAAGATAATGATGCTGATGAAGTATTGTACAAGCTTCAGAAGATTTTAAAGAAGAAGAAAAACAGATCAAGAAGGATCCAACGAAAGGAGAAAAAGGAGAAAGAACCAGTATGCTATGAATGCAGAAAACCTGGGCATCTGAGACCGGATTGTCCAAGACTCAAGAAGACTAGTCAAACCGAGAAGCCCAAGAAGCAGCACAAGAAATTTAAAAGAAGAGGCATGGCAACTGCTTGGGAAAATGATGAGGTCACAAGCTCAGAAATCATCAAGCTCAGATTCCGAAAAGGAGTAGGTAAATTTAGCCCTCATGGTGGGACTAGATGAGGTACATTCTGACTCATTTTTTAATTCTTGCACAGATTCAGGGTCAAAATCAGAAGACTTAGAAGAAGTCTTTAATAAACTGTATGAAAAACATAAGGGGGTTGTAAAAGAACTAAAAAATCTGAAAAAACAACTCAACTTGCTTGGAAAGCACCAATTCTGATCTTAAATCCGAATTGGAGCAACTAGAAGAACAATTAAAAGAATGTAAAGATAAAAATTATCTTTTAAATGAAGATTTGAAATGCAAGAATAATGAGAAGTTAGAGTTAGAAGAAAAATTAAAAACTCTAACTGAAGAAAATATGTATTTAAAAGAATCAGTTAGAAAATTAACTGAAGGGAAAACATCTTTAGCCCTATGCTTAAAAGGATCAAAATATGGAAATAACAAACAAGGGCTTGGATACATACCTCCAGAAAAAGGAAAGCAAGCCATGATTCCAGAAAAATATCCACTACCAAAATTTGTAAAAGAAACCAAGATGCCCCAGAAAAAGGCCCATGTAAAAGAAAAAGTTTACATAAATCACGTTCTAAAAACTCAGCACAAAGAAAATAAGAAAAATAAAACAATCTATACTCATTGTTGTTCTCATTGCAATAAACTAGGACACACTGTAAACACCTGCACAATGAGGCACTTAGTTTGGATCCCTAAAGGATATTTTCATGCATCTAACCATCAAGGACCCAAGAGGATTTGGGTACCTACCTTTGAGTAATTTTCTTGCAGGTTAGCCTTGGAGCATCAAAAACCAAGGATGCTCAAGGTAGGAGTGACTGTAGACTCTTCATTCAAATCACATCTGAAGAAACAGTAGTCACAAAAATTGAATTAGTCTTTATTACTAACAATTATTTGTAAGTTTCATTCAAGTGGAGTCTCTCATTCAGAGGGAGCACAGACTAAGGGGGAGTTATTCATTTATGTCAATCATTGTTGAACCCCTCAATGGTAAGAATTTCTTTCACAAAGGGGAGAGAATACAATGGTAAGAACCTTCCTTTTTGGTTTGTGACAAAAAGGGGGAGAGTATGTATGGTATGCATTATCTGTGAATTTTCGTAAACCTCTATGCTTTATATATTTTTATCAGAAAATTGGCATAAATTTTGTCATCACCAAAAAGGGGGGAGATTGTTGAACCACTTTATAGTTGTCCTTGTATTTTGGTAATAATAAAACTTATGATGATTTCAATTAGTATATCTTTGTTGATTAAATGTTATTGAATATTTTGTTTCATCTGTGTCGCATCAATCTCATAACAAAATACTAAGTCTCTCATTGATGCAATATGGTGCACTAAAATGCTAAATCGATGTTCATCTAATATACATCGATTTCTATTCAAAAGTGCCACAACGATTTCATAAGTTACACCATGAGTTGATCGTGTAATGATTCGTTAAGTGAAACATCGATTTTATCGTGCAACGATTTCATAAAGTGAGAACAATGATTTGCTCTCATATCGATTTGATAAGTGAGAAACAACGATTTGCTTCTCACATCGATTTGATAAAGTTTCATAACGATTTTCTAAGGCTCATAACGATTTGATAAGTGAGCGCAACGATTTGCTCTCACAACGATTTGCTTATTCTAAGGCTTCAACACTCAACTTTCTTTTCTTCACACGAGTTGAGGGATGGCTAGCTTGCTCTTTGATCTGTCTCTCACACTCTAGATCATTTCTCATTCTATTGTGAATGCATCATCTCCTTCTTTTATAGACTCCTTTGGGAAGATATTCGTTGAGATGTCCGTTAGAGTCTTCTTCTTCAGCTAATGCAAGTTTCTAAGGCGTTGGCTATGTCTAACGACTGCTTCGTGAGAGTATCGAATACTTATGTTAATTTAATGCGTAGAGGAGAAGGTTATGTAAGAAAAATCGCGTGTCGATCCATCCATACCTCTTCCGCAGCCAGTTCGCATTTCTAGATGATAGTCTCCTATTTTAGGTAGTTCTCTTTTTGTCTCTAAAAAAAAACGTCTTTCTGCAACATGCACAATGTAAGAATGTATCTTGTAGAATATATCCTATATCCAAAAAACATGGGCTACTGCAATAAATGTTTTTGAAGCTTTCAGATATCTGAAGATTTTCCACAAAAGTCGTAGCTTGGAGGAAGATTCAAATTCGCATTGCGCGCCAAAAATAGAAATTTGAATAACACATTTCTTTTGTAAAGCCCTAGTCAATTAGTGAAGTTTAATCCAATGAAGAAAGTTACATAGGATACAAACCGTAGCTATGGATTCAATTATAAAAGAAATAATGACTAAGTTAACAAATATTCTATTCATAAAATAGTTGGTCACAAATCATTATAAAGAAGTCAATGTTCATAAGTTAAAGGCATATGCAATATATATTCATCAATCGATACAACATAAGCCTCATTAGTTAGTAATCAAAATGTCTATAACGCTAATCGGAATGAATTAGGCCACTTGTTCATCAATCGAAACAACAATAATGCTAATCGATATAGTGTTTACCAATTGAAACATGGTATTCACCAATCGGAAAATAACTAACTCTAATCGGCATGTTGTTTACCAATCGGAACATAAATAACGCTTTGGTTACCCATCAGTATGGTGAGAGACAAATGTTCACCAATCGGAACGCGACGTTCACCAATCGGAACAGTGTTCACCAATCGAAACGTAACTTTCACCTATCAGAACGGTGTTCATCAATCAGAAGACTACTGAACCTTTGTTAAGTAATCAAAATGAACTTTAAAGATGTTCAACAATCAGTGTAACAGAAATCGATAGAAACTCTTATTCTCTAATCGGAAGAATACTTAAATATCAATCGATAGAGATTTCTTGTTCATGAATTGAGGTACAATTATTTACCAATGAATGCACAATTGTTCGGGAATCGATACATGGTTTATTTAGGAATCGATAAACAGTTTAACATCAATATGTATGAATCATGTTCTATAATTGATATGGACTTAGAAAATATTATAAAGTACTTGAGACTGAGTTTTGAAGTACTTACACGGATGATCCTTAGAGCGATTATTTTACCATTATTCCTATTCACAAACTTAATGAAAAGTATATGTTAATCACATAAAATCAGAGTTTTTGTTATCACCAAAATTCATATAGAAATTAAGGAGACAAAGAAGTCAACACTGCTAAAAGGGACTCTGGAAATATACTACCACAAGAGGATGCAACGAGAAGAAGATGGAGTCTAACGACTATCATTCAAATGGTTTTCTTCAATATCTTTGAGAGGCAACAGACAGAAAAAGAAGAGCAACGAGATGAAGGAGCTCTAACGGATCTTCTCAACGGTCTTCTTCAGATGCTTATAAACAGTCAAAGGCTTTGAAGCACTTAGAGATAGATGTTACCCAGCTAGCAAGCCCAGAGGGGGGTGGGGGGGGGGGGGGGTGAATGAGATTCTAAATTTTTTCTTGATTAAAACCTGTCAACAAAAACGCTTAATAGAAAACACTAAAGTAGATAGTTAGTGTTAGTATGGGAGAGAGCAAACAAACAAACAAAGGCAATCACACAACGACATGACATTTTTATCCTGGTTCGGCCCTCCTATCCCAAGGAGTCCTACGTCCAGTCCCCAAGCAACAACTTGGGCTTTCACTACCAAGGGTACTGTCCCCCTTAAGGACCCTCACACATCCAGCCGCAGCTGGCCGCCTTCTTTTCTAACCCTGAAGAGGAATACAAATACCCTGATACACAGGTCTTCCTTCCTCACTGAAGGGAATAAACACCACCTGTTTCCAACAGGTCTTCTCTTCACAGCCCGAAGAGGAACTTCACAATAAAGTGAATGAAGGCAAAATGCCCCTAGACCAAGCTTACAACAAATGTTTGATCTGAGGCTATGACTGAGAGAGAAAAAGATTTACACTAAGAAAAATCTCTCAGATCACACAAGCTCGCCAAAGGCTATGCAAAAATCATGGAGAGAAAGAGCTACAACAAACTAGGGAATGAAGCTCATGGCTCTTCTTTCTGATGCTCGCAGGTTGTAAGATGAAAGCTCAAAAGTACTACTTTTTATGAAGTTATCAGTCTTCTATATATCCTTCTCTTTGAAAAATGTATCTGTTGAAGTGTCTGTTGTCTCTAGGTTGGATGTTCATTAGACTGCTTGGTTCATCGAGTACGATAGGTGTTCTTGCAATCATTTAATGCTTTACGACCCATGCATGAAAGGAGAAGATCTATCCAGATATTCTTCAGCTTCTAGCTGTCCAACGTTGTAAGGTGTGGTACTGACATAGACCTGCACTCAATAAATGACAAACAATAGACAGCTAGACTGTCTCTTTTCTTGCCAGTCAACGTTAGAAACCAAGCAGTAGGAGTATACACCAAAATAGAAATACCATTCTGTCATCTGATAAAGTGATTGCTATTTTATCATGGGTGCAGAATGCATTCAGATATGCAATGTGCAGAGAGGTGTATAGTCATAATAAATGCATGATTCAAAGATATTCGAGGGAAGACTTCAAACTCCAAAGCATTTGAAAATACATTTGAATATCATGAGAATAATAGATATATTTATTAAATCTATGATAGAGAAATCGATGTGTCTATAAGACACTGTTCCACTAATGAAATCGTTGCAAGAGCAAGCGAACCGTTCTTATAGTAGAAGCAAATCGTTGTGAATACAAATCGTTATACACATATAAGCAAATCGTTGTACAGATACAAACAAATCGTTGTTTGAGCAATTCGTCGTTCAAACATAAACAAATTGTTGTTTGACCAAATCGTTGTTCAAACATAGATAAATCGTTGTTTGACCAAATCGTTGTTCAAATATAAACAAATCATTGTTTGACCAAATCGTTGTTCAAACATAAATAAATCATTGTGAAGCTTATCAAATCGCTACGGCGACCAAATCGTTGTGTAACTTATCGAATCGTTACAGCGACCAAATCGTTATGTAACTTATCAAATCGTTACAGTGACCAAATCGTTATGTAACTTATCGAATCGTTACATCGACTAAATCGTTCTTTTAAGTGAGAGCAAATCGTTATAGTTATCAAATCGTTGTTTCACTTATCAAGTCGTTGTGACGACCAAATCGTTGTTGTAACTTATCGAATCGTTACAGCGACCAAATCGTTATGTAACTTATCGAATCGTTACGGCGACCAAGTCGTTGTGGAACCGAAATCGTTGTGAGACCAAATCGTTGTTCTCACTTAATAAATCGTTGTGCTTATAAAGAAATCGATACTTATGAAATCGTTATGCTCTAAGGAAATCGTTATGCTATAAAGCAAATCGATATGGACTTGGAAGAATTCTATGCTCTGAACTTTTAAACAACAATGTGTAAGGATTTACTTACAGATTTTGCTTGGATTATTTCCTGTGGATGAACTTCATAAAAACTTGTTAGAGTTTTGTTCATCACCAAAATTGTATATAATTAAATAAAATTATATGGGGATAGACTGATCATCAACAGACATATACACGACAAGGCAACAAGAAATATGTTCAAGTGTTCTACGTTCAAGCCTTCATTCATTCCTTCTCTCTCTGTGTGACTTTGTAAATCTGGGAGAGAGTTTGTAGGTCTGAGAGATTGAGCTTCGTGTATATTTCTTTAGCTCTCATGTTGCTGTCGAGATCAAGATAGTCAAGTTCATTATTCCTGAACTTGATCTCGACTGTTTGCTCTTTCTTTTCTTATGAAAGCTAGGTTTAATTTTCTTCTTGCGAGAAGAGAAGACTAGTTGGTGTTCTAGGTGGTTTGTCCAGCTGAGAAAGTACTGCACTCAATTTTTCCTTTGTGTTAAAGGGAAGATCATTTAGGGTGCTGGGTGTTGTGTTCAACTGAGGGATTATACTCAGCTTTCTCTTTATGTATAAGGGAGGACCAGCTGGGAGCTGGATGTTGTATGTCTATTAGGGAGATTGTACCCCGATTAGTAAAATTCCAAGGGTTTACTTGGGGACTGGACATAGGCCTTCCATTGATGGAAGTGCCAAACCATGATAAATCTTTGTGTCCCTTTGTGTGATTGTCCTTGTGCTTGTTTGTTGTTTATTCATTGTGCTTATTTTCTAACTAACGCTTCCACACCAAAAGTTCTTGTTTTTAATTGTTAAATCTTACAACACTCATTCACCCACCCCCCCCCCCCCCCCCCCTTTGATGTGCTGTCGTAGGCCAACAACTTGAATGACTCACAACTCTAAGATCCTTCTCCTCATTCATCTCCAGCCATTTAGGAGACTTATAATCCCACATAGGTGATGAAAAGTTTTCTCTTTGTGAGCTTTATGGATTTTTGTGTCCAATTTGAAATATGCAATGATGTGATTTTAAGTTTTATCGCTTATGTTGCTTCCTAGTTGATACTTACAACACCAGGCTAGAGTATTAGAGGAGCTTTCCCCTCTCTAGCCTCAGTCATGAGGTGCACACGTGCGTGTGTGTGAGAGAGAGAGGTGTGATGGGGAGTCGATTAGGTAGCACTCATTAGTGTGTGAGAGGCACTTTCCCTCTCTAGCTCTGATAGTGAAGAGTAAACGAGAGAGAGAGAGAGAGAGAGAGAGAGGAGAGAGAGAGAGAGAGAGAGGAGGCGCTGTGGGCAGCTCCCATTTGCAATGCCAGAGAGTATTCTCTTTGGGGGGGGGGGCAGAGAGAGAGAGAGAGAGAAAGAGGATGGGGCGCTGATTGGATAGCACTAGCCAGTGTGCGAGAGGCACTTTCCCCTCTGGCTCTGGTAGTGAGGTAAACGAGAGAGAGGGAGGGGCACTGTGGGCATCTCTCGTTTGTAGTGCCAAGGAGGAATTTCTCTTTGGGAAGAGAGAGAGAGAGAGAGAGAGAGAGAGAGAGAGGAGAGAGGAGAGAGAGAGAGGAGGAGAGAGAGAGAGAGAGAGAGAGAGAGAGGATATGGCTTCAAATGGGTAGCACCAGCTAGTGTGCGAGAGGCACTTTCCCCCTCTAGCTCTAGTAGTGTGGAGAGAGGAGAGAGAGAGAGAGAGAGAGAGAAGCTCTTGTCTAGAGGGTTCCCCATTTGCCTTCTACAATGAGAGTGAGAGAGTGAGAGAGAGAGATAAGAGTAAGAATGAGAGGAGCATGGATGGACATGAGAGGCACTAGGGTGTCATGGGTGGATGGTACATCTAATGCAAGGGGGAAAATTATAGGATGATTCGTGATGCAAATGTTTTTGTATAAAAAGGTTTCTGATGATAATATAAAATTAAAATGAATTATCTCCCTTCATATTTTTAATAGGGTGTAAAAACCTATATTTTTCAACTCTGCCCACTTTACAAGGAACAGTTTTTTGAACTTTTGACCAGACTTCATTGAGGATATAGACTTTTATTTTTGTCAACCGAAGGGCGTCGCCTATTCATTCATTTAGACAAAATGGCTTTGACCAACAGACACTACTTGAATTGTTTTGAACCGTCGGATAAGGAAGCTCAGAACACTTGCGAATGAGAGCTTTGCAGATTCGCATGATCAAGAACGCTCTCCCTCACAAACACAAGTGTTGCACCAGAGACCGACGGATACACACTTAGGAAGAGAAAGAACCAAATCTCTCTTCGATACCCATGCAGGTGAGAGAGAGAGAGAGAGAGAGAGAGAGAGAGAGAGGAGAGAGAGAGTTTTTATTGATGAGGGGTAAGTTAATATACTTCTTGAGAAAGACTGCGAACTGCGATATCTACACTTAAACATCTCAAATATCATGAGATAGATCTCACAATTATCAATATATTATGAGACCTACTCGCTTGTGTAGAGATGAGTAGGAGACGAATGGCGCGGAACGGATAACAAATTTTTCTCTAATTTCTTCTCTAAACCTAATTTTGACGAAAAAATAGCAAAGTTATGTGTAATATAACACATGCAAATATAAGGAATATTTGATAAGGTGAAGATTTTAGAGGTATATATGATATTTTAATAGTAGATATGTAATTATCTCTATATATATATATAAAAACCTCACATGCCATGGCTGCTGACAACTTTCCCCACCCCCTGGAAGCCAATTTTTTAATCTCCGGTGGTGGGGAAGTCATTTGACCGCCCCCTTTTCATTTGTTTTTTTTTTCTATTCCCAAATGGTTGACTAAACTATTGTGCCATGAGGTCATGTGGATGTCGGCCTTGGTGGCGGTGGGTGGCGTCCCGTCGTGCGGGCCCCACCGAGATATCCGGGGTCTTCACACTTCAAATAGATATCCAATCCAAGAGCGGGATGGGGGACGAGTGGTCCCCACGTCGCCAGCTGTCCCAGCGACCAGACTCTTCTGCCCCGTTGCGGGAGCGGGGACGTTCAGACCAGATTAGGGATGGAAATCGGTCGGATGCGACCCGTATGTAAGATCGGACCCGAATAGCGGCCCTGCACCCGACCCGAGGACCCATGTAGACCCGATGAGATCCCGACTGACCAACTTCTATTTGTGTAAGAGAAATACTTAATATACGTCTACCCTGGTAAATAATTTGTTCGGGCGAACGAGCTGACGCTGTCTGGTTGGACAACACCCTACTGTGCGGGGCTCGCAGTAGGGGCGCTGCCCAACGGAGCAGCGCCAGCTCGACTGCCCCGCGTCTGGGCGGACGTGCACGTAGCGTTTTTCTTTGTGTAAATACGATCTAAGTAGAGGTGTTTATCTGTGACTTAAGTTTTTTTTTTTTTTAAGAAAAAAATTATTCTATCTATGATTTACTTTTTTGAACTTTGTTAAGATAAAGATTGATAATTTTATCGGGGGTTAAAAAAATCCAAGTGGAGTTACCTTCCTTCATCAATATTTATTAGAGCTGTAAATACAGATTAACCCATTTATCTTCTCAAATGGTATTTTTGTTTTGTCAAATCGGATAATGTCCAATTATCTCCCTCTATTTGACCATCAAACCAAATCAAGAGCCTCTCTTGTCTTCACAACCAGTGAGGTTTTGGCATAACCATGGAAGCATATGCACGGACAAATAATATCATCGTGCCCTAACTAATCTATGTTAGCAATTAATTTTAAAATTTTCTTCTTACAAAGTTTCCTTCATATTTTGATTTTCATAATATGTTTTTTTTTGGTTGACAATAAAATTAGCACAGCTATTTGATCACTCAAGATAAGGCACCCAATATAACCTTAGTTTGAATCTTAGCGAGGTCATTTTTGTATGCATAATCTTTTTTATACCATTTGCACCAGTAAATTTCGAATATGCGGCTAGAGATTAAGAAACATCTTAACATCTTGGTATATGGACAGGCCAAGAACGTAGCCACATGTCGATGGAAGATTTTTTTTTTTTTTTTTTTTTGACACTGAGATGGCAGAGTCCAAAGTGCACACGACCACGCCATTCTAGGGAAAAATTTGGATTTTTGCCGATATCTTATTGAAAAACGTTTAAACTTGTGAGAAGTGGATCCTTAACCAATATTTATCCGTAAGGGGTGTCAGCAACCTGCCCCGTTCGATTCAAATTTCTTTAAAGATTTGCTCATACTTCACATTTCTCTGCTGGTGAAAATATATAGTCAGAAGCTCCACTTGTCTCACCTTATTCTTCCTCCTCCATCCTCGATACAGTGATCAGAAATAGACGTCTCCGATAATATTTCCATTTTCACAGTCTAAATAAAAAATGTGGATGAGGCTGTGAAAATATGGGCCACTTGTAGCCAAGTTACACGATATTATGATTGTTTTGAGATATAAATGATCTCGTGAGAGCATCGCCAACAACGAGTACTATCTTATGGGATTGAGAAAAGCCTACTATCCGGCAGCCGGATAATTTTATAACTCGGCTGTAGAGACAACCCTAAGAAAGTCTGTGCTATCATAGCACTGTGGGCAATAGGGCTGTTCATTTTTCAGTTCTAACCGAAAAATCAAATCGAACCGACCGATTCATTTGGGCGGTTCAAGTTGAGCGAGTCTTCGGTTGGGTTAGGTTGCTGTTGTAAACTTGAATAAATTGAATATATATTTTATGTGTGAACGTTCACCAAACACTTCTCGCGCGGTTGGTTAATTAACTTGGTTTTATCGTGAGGTTGTGCCCTCAATCTTGCCTACGACTTTTGGGTATGCATTTTAATGAAAATTTTGTCAAAATGAAACGACATGTAGGTAGAGTTTCAACCCAAGATCATTGGGTTAAGAAGCCGGTGCCTCATCACTGGGCTATCGAAGCGGTTGCGCTTAAAGGACATTCCTTTTCGGTTCGGTTCGGTTCGGTTCAGGTTCGCTTTGAAGTTCGGTTCAATTCAAGTTGACCAAAAAAATGGGTCAACTCGGACCGAACTGACCCGTGTTCAGCCATAGTGGGCAATGGTGGATCTAATTAAACTATAGCCAGTGGGGTCACGGGACCCCATTGGATTGTAAAAGTTTTATTAAGAAAATAAAACTTTATTATTAGTGACCTCACTGGATTAGAAACATAAATTTACACATCATTAGTGACCAATGGCGGATCTAAAAAATTTATTCAGTGAGATCACTTTAAAAGTTAGGGTGCACTCATAAATTTTATTTTGCAATCTAGTGAGGTCACTCTCTTAGAAAAAAAAAATCAATTAAAATAAATTTAATGAAAAAATTAAACTATTTAATAGAGTTACAAAAATTCAATGAAGTCACGTGACCCCACTGAATATACTTGGATCTGCCACTGCTAGTGACCTCATTAAATAATTTTTTTAAATCCGTCAATAACTATATATGAGCCCCCTAGAACTATCTCTGTGGCCTTAGCTGAACTGTCCTAGCTAAGACCGGGTAGTAAACTTTTCTCGATGATGGGATTAAGCCCGGAGGCAGGTGCCAAGGAGACATGGCCTCTTCTTCTACTGGTCCTCCAAGTCATGTGGGTTGTTGTGTTGGGTGTGGGTTGAGCACGAAAGGACAAGTCGTAGCAACTTGATCAGTTGTCGTCTTTTGGTGTTGTGAAGTGTGGTGTCCATTGCCATGCCCATGCCTCTCTTTCCAAACATGGGAGTAAGGGAGTGGCGTAGGGAGGAGGCACCTCCCCTTCGTCCAACGGGGGAAGTGGACAAAGTGGTGTGGGGGTGGGCGGCCCCTACAAAGGGAACAAACGCCACTCCTCCAATCACCTCCATGATTTCTATCTACCTCCCTTCCAAGATAAGATTTTTCTTTTTGTGAAGGTTTTCGCATCATGATGGCAAAAAGGTTAGCATTCTCGTACAAAGTCTGTTATCGTCTTCTCTCTCTCTCTCTCTCTCTCTCTCTAGAAGATATTTTTGCCCTTGAACACTTTTCTTGGTGTTTTGTCCTAAGTTTTGTAATTAGTAGTGTTAGTCTTTGTAATCGAGTATTCGGCTCTAGACCCAAGAAAAGAACTGAGCATTTTCCTCTACAGAAGTTACGTTTTCTTTTTTTTTTTGTCTACAATTGAATAGTCGGGTCAAAAGCTCGAAAAGGTCCAAGAGGAAGAGAAAAGCATGGTGGTTGGCATCCTAATTAAGTCTTGATGCTGTGTGGTGCTGCTCGGTAGCTCAAAAATAAATTCTGGGCTCTTTTGGTTCTTGGGCAACATCACCATGATAAAGAATATATCACAACTATGCCCTACATGTTTGGTCATTTAATTATCTCGTCCGTCGTTTTCCAAGTTTCTCCAGATCTCACCTTTTCCTGTTTTCAAACCTTCAACAGATCATGGTAGATCTCTATAATGATAGAGAGTAATATATTTGTAACGGAATGGATCGACATGTATGTATTTGTAATTATACTTGCGATCAAGAACGACCGAGAATATTTCACAGAAAAATATATTTGTTCGCATGCTAAGAAGATCCAGAGGGTAAAGGTGAATGGGTCTTAATCAGATGATAGACGCTAATCAAATAAGCATGCAAAGGTAATTGATTAAGTTGGACAAGTAATCAAAATGAAAGCAAGAAACAATCATCGATCTAGTAGGACATTAATTAATCGATTAAGCAATAGCGTTAATCGATTAAACAGAACCAATAAGTGAATGAGCAAGCACACACAACACAATGATGTATCTTAGTTCAGAGCTAAACACTCTCAGTCTCTTATATCTAGACCTCAAGACAACAATTAGAATTCACTAACTAGTCGATTGGCCAAACCACTTGGTGCGCGCACAACATGCACACTCGAATACAATCAGTCTTCCTCACCATGGAGGGAACTAGTGTTTCTCAAAAGGGAGGGAACAAACCACCTAGCGTCACAACGCCCACATCTTCCTCAACATTGAGGAACACCGCTCGACACGCCAGTCTTCCTCTAACCAAAGGGAAACAACAAGCATATAAGTGAATGAGCAAGTATATACAACACAATGATGTATCTTAGTTCAGAACTAAACACTCTCAGTCTCCTACATCTAGACCCCAAGACAATGATTAGATTTCACTAACTAGTCGATTGGCCAAACCGCTTGGTGCGCGCACAACATGCACACTCGAATACAATCAGTCTTCCTCACCATGGAGGGAACTAGTGTTTCTCATAAGGGAGGGAACAAACCACTAGTGTCACAACGCCCACATCTTCCTCAACATTGAGGGAAACACGCTCGACCACGCCAATCTTCCTCTAACCAAAGGGAAACAACAAGCATATAAGCCTATGCTTCAAAAGAAGCAACACCTAGAAGATGTTTTCTAAATAAGATAGAAATGACAACAATAAGTACAAGCCTATTCAGTAGAGAAAGGAAATTAGGTAGACTACTAATTGTCGAAGGCTGAGGCCTAATGATGATGGTCATTGAAGTGTACAGTGCTGGGTAGGCTCTCTCTCCTCAAAAAAGTTGCGATGTAGGTAGAAGATGAACATAGATGTTTCTTTCATTTCTTTTGTAATGCTTCTCACAAGCTTGTTCTCTCTTGAGGCTTCTAGTTGTATATATAGGCGGCTTGTGCTCGATGAAAATTGAAGCATATTGTTGGTAGCCGATGGAGCAACATTTTTCATGGTAGGTGAAAAGTCAAGTTCTTATTGGAATAGGTCTTCAATGTTTTTCCACTTTGAAGGCTGGACTCGTTGCTAGAAGTTTGACAAGGAAACTCTTATATATCTGACAAAAGGGGAAATGTTATTCTCCCATGGGGTGAGGGAGCAAATCCCAGCTGGAATATCCATCAGGCCTCTGATTGGTTGCCTTGGGATACAACACAAATTTTCACAAAGTAATATTTAATACTTGTCAGAACCCAATAAAATATATAAGTGGAATAAATATGTTCATAAGTCGAAAAAAATAGATAGTTAAGTGGAACTAACTTATTTTGTTCTACTTATCCAACTATTTGTTCCACTTATTCACCTATTTGCTCCACTCATATAATAAGTGGATCAAATCAATAGATAAGTGAAACAAATAGATAAATAAGTAGAACAAAATTATTTGTTCCACTTAATATTTATTTGTTCCACTTATTTATCTATTTGTCCCACTTATGCGTTTATTGTTCCACTTATATATTTTATTAAGTGCTGACAAACATTAAATGTTACTTTTGTGAGGATTTGACCTAACTTGGTTGTAATCAAGAAGTTGATGTTCACCAAAGAATTGGGTTCACACCTACCAGCAGCAACATACTCAGCCTCTGCAGTTGACAGAGCAACTGAATGTTGCTTCTTAGAAGCCCAAGAGATTAGGCAC
Source organism: Colocasia esculenta (assembly GCA_014218235.1). Classification (NCBI taxonomy): domain Eukaryota; kingdom Viridiplantae; phylum Streptophyta; class Magnoliopsida; order Alismatales; family Araceae; genus Colocasia; species Colocasia esculenta. The sequence continues at coordinate 122,233,294 of CM024763.1, read as the reverse complement.
CCACCTAGGTACAAACACAAGCCACTTGTGCTTTTTCTATCTAATTTACAACCAGTATATCAGCATCACAATAGGCAATCAAATCTAACTTGCAATTAGCAGGATACCAAATTCCTAAATCACATATTCCAACAAGATATTTGAATTTTCTTTACAGCTAGCATGTGACTTTCTTAGGATTGATTGAAATCTAGCACACAAACACACACTGAATTGAATATCAGGTCTAGAAGTTGTAAGATAAAGTAGAGAACCAATCATACCTCTGTAGGTCTTTGGGTCTACTGAGTCGCTGTAGTGGTAAGAAAAGGTCTAAAGGACAAATGCTAGTTTAATAAAGTACAAGTCTTTTTTATTTTCTCAATATCTAAAAAAAGAATACTTATATTTTTAGCGAGCAAAACTAAGATTTCTAGGATGCATGGAGATTCTATTACTTCATGTTTTTACGTTAGCGAATGAACAAACTTGACTATCATGTTTGCAAAGGAAGTCATTATTTTGGGTGGTCCAACTGATATGGGGTCTAAGAAGGGGGGGGGGGGGGGGGAGGGGAGCTTAAAAAATGGGAAATCAAACAGTCCCTATGTGACGGAACGCCTCGGCCAAGCCCGTTAAACCAATAACGCACTTGATCCGAGTCCGCCTCCCGCGAACGGGCCGTAGCCTCGCAAGGGAAACCAAACCACAGTCCGTGTAAACATAAAGGAACACACCACATTTCATATATAATTTTTCACAATTTACATAGCCATAATCCATTAAAACTAAAAAGGTGCCCAAAAGTCTGGGGCATACCCTGAGGTACAACAAAAGAAAGTAAACAACTACAAAACTACAAAGCTACAAGGCTATACTGCTGAAGTACTACTCTGCTGGAGGTACTGACCCTGCTCCGCTACGACGCGGCCCAGAACTGGACGTCGGACGGGAAACGTCCTCCCGCCCTCACCTGAGGGGGTAGGGGTGAGCCTCTCTAGTCACTGGCTCAGTAGGGAACTCCCCCAAAACCGAACAAACCACAAACCACAGGTACAAAACAGTAAACAGTACCAACAACATATAAACAGCTAAGCAAGTAAGTAAAGCTGTAAAACTACTCACCGTCAGCCGACTACGAGAAACAACTGTAGTAACTAAACGGCAAACCCAAACAGGTGTACAAGCCAAAGTAGAGACAGCCAACACGAGCCACGTAACTGGTTCGCGACACCAGAAACTGGCTCGGACAAACTAACACAGGTCCACCTCTCAGTCTCGCAGCCACGGACGAAAGGTCCAGCTGCCGCTCCACGTAAAAAGGTCAAACAACTGTGGAGACCAACTAAAACACCACAACTGCAAACCACACGGTCACAGGCCCATGCCTGGCACCTCCAGTGACCCTGGCCTGGGCTCGCTAGAGTGAGGCACTGGAAAAAGGACTAGCTGGGGTCCAGTACGTCTACTGGTGTCCGTACCCCCAACTACGAGCGCGCTACAAGTGACTAAAAACAACCACAACTGTCACTGTCCCACTGTCGTCTTTCCCTCAGCCGGACGTGCAACTCTAACACAAGAGTGAGGGTGGTCCAGGTCAGACGACACAGACCTCGACGGCACAACTCAAGTACCGGGACAAGGCCCCGAGCTAACAGCCTGGCTCACAAAGAACCTGGGGCACCCAACTGGAGAGGTAACCACGGTAGGCGTCGTACTACTCGTCACGTACACAAAACCACGTGAAACCTCACGTAAGCCACAAGTAACCACTGGTCCACTACATGTGAACCCAACTGACTCGCGTACACAACGCGCAGTCACCGAAGTAAACACTTAACAGCATATCTTGTATGCTAAATACGAGAACCATGTGCACTTAGTGCACCTCGTATGATACCACGCATGCATATCGATAAAACACCATAAATAGCCATTTCTGTTCATATAGGAGTAGGCGGCCACATCGATTGCCGCTTACAGGAAGTAGACGACAAGGTCTATGGCCGTCACCTCCTGGCTGAAGATCTTGGCGGCAAACGATGTTGACGCCAAGTTCCCGGCCTTAAACCTGCAGAAACCCTAATCGGTCCTGCGGTTTCTCTAGCTGTTCTAATTTACTGGAAAACATGCAATGCATACCCTCTAGCATGTCAGTACCCAATGCAACCCGTTTAAACATGATTCGAACAATAAACTACTCAAACCACCCATTATCCCATATGGTGCAACTCTATCTAAACATGGATTATCATGCAGATTTAAGTAGTTATGATGTGTTTTAATGTTTCTACGGAGCTACCAGGGTTCGTCCCCTACCTCAGAACGCGTTAGAATCTCCCGCAACTTCCCAGTTTACGCCGAGCCCTCCGCGAGCTCCCACGCGAATTGCACCACGCCGCGACGTTTCCTCGCGCAATTCGGCGACGCCGCGCGTCTCACGATCGGCCAGCCACTCCTCGATACCTGTTAGAACCTTCAAAGACTCAGGGGCAACAAGCTGGGGCAAGAGGGAGAGAGGGTGAGCTGAAGAGCTGCCCTCGGGTGAACATATAACCTGCTGAACTGACAGGTTGGCGTCAACCCCTTGTCGCCCACAAGCACCGCCAACATAACGTCCACAACTACTGCCGCCAAGTTCATGATGTGAACGTCCATGAACCTGGACGCCAACAGTCAACGACCACCCCTTGGCCGCCAACTCAGACAGAATAGCAGCAGGTCCTATTCCAATTCAGGACCTACCCTGCTCTTCACCTGCTCAAGCCACGCAATCACACCATACATTCCACACACCAACTCACACTGGCCTCACAAAGGCCACCACAACCACAATGCATATGATCCGCATGGATCCGAAAAGCACGCGACGTTACATTACTATCATCTAAAAAGAAAATTTCGACCTCGAAATTCATAACACAACACAAAGTCAAACGATTTAAACATACACAACTTTACAAGCACTATCATCTAAAAAAAAAAAAAAATACACAACTTACACAAACAGATAGGGATACCCTTTAGCCATTTCAGCGGCCAACTCCCAGGTATCCTCACCACCCAACCTATTTTCCCATCTCACCTTAACCAACTCAATTCTTTATTTCTTAACTTTTTGATTTTTCGATCCGTGATTTGTACCGGATATTCAAGCATGGTCATATCCGGCCTCAGGTCACCACCTTGATATCTAATTATCTGAGCTGGATCTTCAATGCATTTCCTTAACATGGAGACATGGAAAATATCATGCACATCTGCAAAATCAGCTGGCAAATCCAGCCTATAAGCCACTTCCCCAATTCTTTCAATTACCTGGAAAGGTCCCACATACCTTGGACTCAGCTTTCCAGATTTACCGAACCTCATTATACCTTTACTTGGGGAAACTCTCAGAAAAACAAAATCTCCACCTCAAACTGAAGTGGTCTCCTCCGCACATCTGCATAACTTTTCTGCCTACTTTGAGCTGCCTGCAATTTTTCTTTGATAAGCTTCACTATTTCAGTGGTTTGCTGGATCAATTCAGGACCCACTAATTGCCTTTCTCCAACTTCATGCCAGTTCAACGGAGTTCTACATGGCCTTCATATAAAGCTTCATATGGTGACATCCCAAGACTGGTATGATAACTATTATTGTAGGCAAATTCAACCTTTCCCAAATGATGTTCCCAACTGCCTCCCCAAACTAAGCAACATGCTCGCAGCATATCTTCAATTGTCTGAATGGTCCTCTCTGTCTGACCATCTGTCTGGGGATGATAAGCGGAGCTATATCTCAATTCAGAACCCATCACCTTTTGTAAATTCTCCAAAAACCAGAAGTAAATCTTGGATCTCTATCCGATACAATAGTCTTCGGAATACCATGCAGTGGAACAATTCTTTCAACATAAATATTTGTCAATCTGTCCACTGTCCAAGACATACTTACTGCCACTAATCTGCAAACTTTGGTCAATCTGTCAACAAACACCCATATTCCATTATGCCCAGAACTTGTCCTTGGTAAACCTGCTACAAAATCCATTGCATATCATCCCATTTCCACTTGGAATGGGTAACGGTTGCAATAGACCTCCCAGCTTTTGATGCTGTTAATTTGCTGACAGATAGAACATCTTACCACAAATTCTGCTATTTCTTTCTTCATATGAGGCCACCAAAATGTTTTCTTAAATCATGGTATATTTTAGTACTACCGGATGAATAGTGTACCTTGACATTTTTTAGGTTCTGAAAATAAGTAAAACAATCCCTTGTCCTTGCCTGCGAGATGAACTGTATAAAAATACCCACTTTGTTTAAAGAAAACTTATCTACTCAGAAAAATATTTGTTACAAGATCAATCTTATAATAATGATAACACGGAATATAAGAAAATAATTTTCTTGACAAAAAGGAAGAGAAACACTTACAAGATTTGTCTTATAATAAGTTTTTTTTTTCACAAAAGTATACTTGGACTTATCCCTTTTATTACACACACTTAGATAGTTTATGTTAGAATAAAATGGTTATCCGACTCTATATAACAAGATGATCGTTTATGGTAGTTCATATATTTCTTGAGAACCATTGACAAGTACATGCTTTTGGTATTTCTCAGCCAATAAAATTATTTTCTTGTAATCCACTTCAAACATTTCTCTGTCTTCTTTATGTAGTCTTTGAAGTCGTCCGAAATTGATGTGCAAACTTGGAACATAGCCATATTTCAATAATCAAACGCCCTTGGCCGGCTACTTTGACAGTGCTAGACGACAATTAAACACGGTGTGCTAGACGGAGTTGGAAATTCATGTCTGGTAATATTTTTTTATTTTGCATTCTAAATTTAAAAAAAAACACAGTAAAAATGTCAAAAATACGTGCCGTTTATAATCAAGTTATTAATATTAAAAGTTATTGGTTTTATTTTGAGATGGTCATTTTTTAAAAAAAAATTCAAAGTTGATCGTGTCGATTGTGTTGAATTTTCTCTGACACGGTCTACATCGAAGCGTACCGCATCGATACGCTTCGATCTAGATTATACACTTAGAAAATAATAAAAAAAATTTATAAAAAGTAAAACAAGTTAGATCGGCCGTACTAAAGACTCGCCAAATCTTTGACACAGTACGATACGATCGTGCACGGCAAATTGTGATTTTTTTTTTTTTGTTTCTATTGTTACCATCTTCTCAAAAGATAGCCCACAACGACAACCTTGTGGACGGTTGCCGAAAGATATCGCAAGTAGATGTGCCAAGGACATGACTTCCTCACACCGGTCCCTCAAAAATGTGGGTGTTGAGGGTTAAGTCCAAGTGGACTAGGGTTAGGTTCCTGTCATAGCAAACTTCTTAGTCGTCCTCTTTTATTGTCATAAAGTGTGGTGCCCATGCTTCTCCGGACACCCTTCTTCTGAGACATGGAGGGAAAGTAGTGGGGTATGGGAGGAGGAGGAAGTAGCTAGCTCCCCTTCCCCCAATAGTTGGTGGAATTGATCTATGGGTTCGAATCACCTTTTTTATATAACAGTATGGTACCAAATTACACATCATATTATATGATATGATTTGATTTTAAAAAAAGTACATTTAAATTATAAAAAATAAAAAAGAAGAGATTAATAATAATTGTACCGATGATCGTAAAATCTCAAACCCAATACGAGTGCTTCCTCTCCAATGAGAAAATTGGATTAAGTGACAGAGAAATATTTATTGTCGTTGAATGCTATATATCATTAGTCAAGTGTATAACGACAGAGGATCACGGTTGGGTCGATCGGTTAGAACTCTTGTTTAAAAATAAGAGGTCCCGAGTTCGATTCTTGGGGGGAGAGCTTATCTGATTTACATGCAATCCTCGAAGTGTGTGGATCCGAAGTTTTTTTGGTCAAGTGGGGTAAGAGCAATACGGGTACGCGGAAAATATGAGCTGCCAAGTCCTGACCTTGTAGCTCACGTTAACAAACAAAAAAAAATGTATAACGACACACTATACCCACTTATGAACTGGTCCAAAGCAGCACCGACCACGTGTAAGAAATATTTCTCGAGTGAGAACAAGAGGTGGCCGGCAGCCCCTGTAGAAGGATCTCTCACCTCTCTCTCCTCCTATCACTTACATGATTTAAAGATTTTGGTATCATGATGATGGAGAGAAGTTGGGCATTCTGGTGGAAAAAGTCTGTCCTCATTGGCCTCTCTCTACAAAAGATAATTTTTCCTCTCTGGGTTTTTCTTTAGTTCTTCCTCCTAATTTCTGTAATTATTATTCTCAGTCTTTGTATAATTTGAGTATTCGGCTTGCAACCCACTAACAACTTTAAGAAAATGGAATCCTTTAATGTACCCTTTTTGGTAATCTTCACTAGTTTTTTTGACCTCTGAAAGGGGAGTTACTTTTGATGAATTTGAGCTCGTTCATGATCAAATAATCAGATTATAAGGAACTAAAAACTTATTGTATAAAGGTTTACATAGGTTGCAAACTAAAAACCCTTTCCCATAAGAGAAATGATGTGGAAGAGTCTCACACTTTTTTTTATTTTTTAAAAATGTGAAGAGAGAGGGATATTTAATTAAAAGAGAGAAGATATTTAAAACAAGAGAGATTTTGTGCGCACAAAAATAATCATGTAATGCATACAAATAATAGAATAAGACACACAAATAATCATGTAACGCACACAAATGTGCCATTGTGTGTATTGTCACATTGTTTATGTGTATTGTCATGTCATTTGTATGTCTTATTCTATTATTTGTATGTGTTACATGACAATTTATGTGTACTATTTTGTGCGCACAAAATCTTTCTCTTATATTAAATATCCTCTCTCTCTTCATTAATTAAACACACTATTTTTTTTTTTTTTTGTGAGTGTGAGGTTCTTCCACGTCAACTATAGCTTCCCATAATGCTACAAAGGAAGATAAAAGGTACATCCGAAAGAGCCAACTCAACAAAAAAAACTCAAGAGGAAGAGACAAGTATGGTGGTGAATTGGCATCCAAACTCTTGATGGTGTATAGGAAAGGGGTCAATCTCACAGCACATGATATTTTTTGTCTATTCTAACTAGTGAAATTCTGTTTGTGATTGTGAACATGGGAAAGTACATATATAACTTTCGAACCATGTAAAAATTTCTATGTTTTTGTGTGATTGTTTCTTTTCTCTTCTTTATTTTTTTTATCTGATCACGGTTCAGAGAGGGTCATCTTCCTAACAGCATGCTCAATATATAGCTCAAATATTGGAGCCGACAAGCTTCAGATATGACATCAAATTCTATTGCCCTTGTGGTTCTTAGGCAACATCACTACGGGAAAGAAGAATATATCACAACTATGTCCTATCATACATATTCACTTAAAGGATCCGTTGTCATCCTTGCTGCTAAGATCTCACAGATTGCCTTCCTTTTGTGTTCATCCACCCTTCAACAGATATGTGGTATATCTCTATGATATCAATATTAACTAATGCCGACATAGAATAGATATTAAAGATATGGTAGTTAAATGAGAAAAATAAAATTAGAAAACGGAGAAAAGGGATAGAGATAACATTCTTGGACTCTAAAGAGGAGGTTGTGTCATTCTAATATAGGCTCGGACTTGCATTAAATTAATTGATGGCATTGAATCATCTCTCCTAGATATATGTGTTGTGAAAACAGTGGGTATAATAGGTTTTACATGGTGATAGAACATCCATAATCTATACAGTGCAAATATAGAGACATTAAGAAAGTTTACATAAATCAACAGAGACATCGTTCCAAGAGAATAATAACAGATAAGCAAAATAGATATGATGAAAATATGAACAGCAATATATATATGGAAACAGTGGGCGTTCCAAAAGGAACTTGCCTTAGAGAAGATATCGCCCCCCACTATAGGTGCGAAAAGGAAACAATGATCTTCTCCCATGGTACAATCACATCCAACGAGATGACAGTCGCACACTGTTAATCTCGTAAAACGAAAGCTATCTAATATGTATGAAAGAATCTCTACTCTATGTAGGGCAAAAGAAACATGCACCGCACTGAACAACGTACTGACGACGTGGAGAACGAGGCAGTTGTAGTAGAGGGGAAGGCGCGGCATATCGACGGCAAGCAGCGACGGTGACGTCCACGTCGATGGCGAGGGCAAGAGGCGACCAGCAAAGAGCTATTCCCCTATTGTGATCACGGCGTCGCAGACGAAGATCGAGAGAGAGACCGTAGAACAAGTCCTTAGAACACAAGGACTTATAAAGGCCACTCTCTTACTTGTGCTTTCCAATATGGGACAAAACCCATAAACACACAAGGCACACTCTCATACCAAACCTTGAGTTTCCCTAAGGCTTGCTGCCACCCTTCTTCTACCCAACATTCCCCCACAAATTCATAGTTTGCCAGGAGAAACACACACCAAGAGAGACACATATCATGATTTTAATAGAAGTACCTTTCGGGTTTGAACATCTACCTGAGTATTCCAAATCCTTTCTTCACAGAGTCAAAGTGAACTAAGTCTTGAACTTGACTCTTTTGGGTGAAGATTACCAATGGAGACAACATGATATAAACATAGATAGCAATATGCAGGGAGGCGCTTTACAGCCATGCGCCCCTTCCTGTATCATAAGTGCATTTAGGGATAACCCAATCCCTTTAACTGCGGCCCCACAGTAGCACTCAATTAGGTGGGCTTCTCCGAGGATGCACTGCTCACATCCTACCTTACCAGGCTTGAACCTATTAAGAGTAAGTAACTCAATCTTAACTTGCAGCTATAGACACTAGTATTAGGATTACAAGGGTGGAATTTAGATACAAGGTATCTAGAATTTTTTAGTCTGTCAACAGCTTGTTGTTACCACATTGAACCTTCTTTGTAGGATCTCTACTCATATAAGTTGGGTTGCTACTGCAGGAGAACAATTAATGGATTTCAATCCCATTCCCATCCTAAATTTCAGGACTTGATTTTTATTAAGTCTTTTAGTTAGAGGATCTGCTGTGTTGTCCTTGGTACCAACAAAATCCACAGCTATCACTCCATAAGACACCAATTCTCTTACAGATTTTAGTCTGATTTGAATATGTCTCCTTTCTTTTTTATTGTACTTTGAACTTTTGACCTTAGCAATCGTGGTCATGTTGTCACAAAGGATAGAGACCACAAGTATGGGCTTACTCATTAAGGGAAGTTCTGTAAGAAGTCTCTTAATCCATTCAGCCTCCATACCAGTAGTGTCCAAAGCACACAACTCAGCCTCAAATGTAGACCGAGACAAGATTGTTTGTTTAGTGGATCTCCAGCCACTGCACCACCTCCCAGAGTAAAGACATACCTGCTACACCATTACTCCCTGAGTTTTCAACAATCCAGGTTGCATCACTATATCCTTCAAGGACTCCATGGAATTTTCTAAAATGCAAGCTCAAGGAAACAGTACCCTTAAGGTATCTTAGTATCCTATCCAAGTCTTCCTAATGAGTACGGTCAGGACAACTAGTGTATCTACTGAGTATAGTCATTGCATATGTAATGTCAGGTCTAGTACAGTTTGCAAAATATATTAAGCTTCTTATAACTTGGGAATATTGTAATTGAGACATAGATACACCACTCTTATTCTTGTAGAAGACTCTTGAAAGATCATAAGGTGTATAGACATTCTGCAATCCTGATAACCATATTCTCTAGTACTTTCTCAACATAGTGAGACTGAGAAATTGCTATCCCTTCAGTTCACTTAGTCAACTATAGTCCAAGAATTACATTTGCCTCACCCATATCCTTCATTTCAAATCTACTGCTTAAGAATACTTTTGCCTCATTTACTAATCCCTTATTGTTGCCGAAAATCAGTATATCATCTACATACAGGCATAGAATTACACAATCATCACCTTTCACTTTGTAGTAGACACATTTATCAAACTCATTTACTTTAAAGCCAAATGACATGATAGTCATGTCAAATTTTTCATGCCATTGCTTAGAGGCTTGTTTCAATCCATATAAGGATTTAACAAGTCTACAGACTTTGCCTTCAATACCAGGGTCTACAAACCCTTCATGCGGATCCATATAGATCTCTTCATCAAGATCACCATTAAGAAAGGCGGTCTTAACATCCATCTGGTGAATAGTCAGATCATATATGGAAGCCAAGGCTATTAGTACCCTAATGGTAGTCATTCTAGCAACCTAGGAGAATATGTATCAAAATATTATATTCTCTCCATTTGTTTAAACCCCTTAGCAACCAACCTGACTTTAAATTTTTCAATGGTTCCATCAGGTTTTAACTTTTTCTTAAAGACCCATTTGCATCCAATAGTCTTAGATCCAGGAGGAGGATCAACTAACTCGCAAGTGTCATTTGCAAGAATAGAGTCCACCTTACTCTTAATGGCTTCCTTCCAATACTTTGCTTCAGGTGAAGCCATAACATCTCGGAAAGTACGAGGGTCTTCCTTTGTCATGTCCTAATAAAATCATCTATTTATCGGGAGTGACAGAAAATCACACGGAAAAGACACTATATCCATTCACACTTAGATAGCCTCATAAGTGTCTAATTACAAAAGTTTCCTCATTAAGTTCTCATGAGGAATAAGTCAAAAGAAAATTATTACATCACATTTACTAATCACAACACTACAGAACAGTAACATAGAGGCTTCTCGTAGATTCTTGGTTCACTCAGCACTCTTTCCCCCTTAATCATTTGTTCCATCGGGATTACCTGAAAAGTAGAATTCTGTGAGCTAACTAGCTCAGTAGGATTCAAATCTTATAATCAAGGGATCAAGATACACAGAGTATGTGACAAGGAATTATACATGTAATCATGCTTTTGCATGCCAAACTGAGATTGCTATTTGACACTAGATAGCAAAGTTATTGAACATTGAACTCAAGATACAAGGATTCATAGTAACACTCAAATTCAGATTTGAACACATATAAACACGCAATAAGATGATATGATGACCAATAAAACACTTAATGATGCTATGCCAAACATCCACTAATCCTTTATCGTTCCGCGCGGCCACTTAAACGAATTTAGGTGCTCTTCCCAGGACTGGACCAGCCCTTATTTGCCAAGCATAATTCTCAGATTGAGTCCAAGACTCTCTTTTTGTCATCACCACACTCTTACCTTTGTAATGAATCAAGGAAGTACAAAGGTTTTACTCAAAGTTACTCAAGGTTTGCACAAAAGAATCAAGGGACTTGATTCCGTCACTGATTTCAGAAATTAACAATCTCACGAGGACAATTTTGTTCGGAACTTGTAGAAATAACTTAAGGTAACAAAGAAGTTCACATGAGTGATCTAAATATGTGTTTTGGTAGTAAAATCTATATGATAAAGGTAGACCAAGAGTTGGAACAATTGGGTATGATTTATAGAGAAAAACGGAGTCAAACAGGAGCTAGAAACATGACTCTGACCAGACCTGTCGACAGGTATGAGTCTGCTGTCGACAGGGACTGATTTCCAGAACTGGAATTTCAGTCCTGTGTGTGCCTGTCGACGGCAACCCAGAGGCCTGTCGACAACAACACACAGTATGGATTTCTGGTTGCTGGCTAGGGGTTCCTGTCGACAGCCAGACCTTCGTCTGTCGACAGGGGCTGTGTAAAACTTCAGAAAACCATTCAATTCAACCTCAAATGGTTCTAAAAAGTTTCTCTAACATTCCTAACATGATTAGAACCTTGAATATGTATATTTCAGATATATAACTCAATGAACATGATAGAAAGATGAAGGAAATATTATGGAACATAGATCCCTCGAATGACGAACAAGGAGTTGAATTCAAGGGGGTCAAATGGAAAGCACTTTTCGCATATTCTTTTCTAGTTTTCCCATTGATCATAGGTCAAGTACACTCATTTGAGTCTTCTATGGTATCTCAATGAGTCCATACCACTAAGAAGCAAGAACCGTTATGGTTCAGTCCACTCTAACAATGAAATCAACACTCAAGATTCAGTCAACTTACACAAAGATAGTATCATATGACTACTTGTGACTTGAGGATCAACTAAAACATGGTGTAATGTGGATTTCCTATAATGGACATATTTTCTAAACTTTGAAGCAACATGATCAATAACATGACTTCTCAGATTTCACAATAGTATGAGTTTTCAAACTAGAAAAATAGCATGCTTAAAGTTCTACATGCCATTAACCAAAGGATCAAAGAGAAGTAGTAGGAGAACTTAGAAAGATCAAGAGAAGAATCCTACCTGATTGAAGTGAGGGTGAGATCCTTAACTCAGAAATCCTCAAAAATAAAAGAAAGGCAATTGCACACTTGCACGTAGAACAAACTCCACAGCAATCCTTCTGAGGGAATGAAACCAGAACTGTCGTGGAAGTCCTTCCAGGTAGAGTTGGCACTCAACTCAATAGCACAACTATGAAGTGGTCTCAAAGACAATGTACACACCAGTAGAAAGGGAAAAGAGGTGTGTACGATGGTTGGGGATGGGTTTTATAGGGCCAGCAGAGTTCTCATGCACCGACACATCACCCCTTGATGTGTCATGGTGAAAACCAAGTTGGTTTTCACCCCAACACGTAGTCCATGCAACCCACCTCATGTTTACACATGGTAATCTTGAGGTGCTACCACCTCCAACTTAGATGTTGGCCTCACCAGGAGCCTCCACGTAACCCACTGCAATTTACCCAGAAAAGCCCATTGCGTAATTCTCAAGTAATTCAACTGGCCACTTGTTCCTTAAAGAAACCTACCCAAACCATATCTGATTGCCATGAAATTTTGACCATAGACTAATATGATAGTTTTACTAATTTTGGTGATTTTTAATTAATTTTTAGATTTTATTTTACACTAGGTGAAAAATCACCCGAAAAATGGTCGCATCGACTGTACCCTGAAATTCGTACGTCGAAAAATTCAGATAATTACATATTTAATTTCTCCACATTTTTCTGGAAATTAAGATGTTCTCAGATTTTTATTTCGATGTCGTTTTCCAGTATCGCACTGTGGAGGCACGCATTTCGAGGTACGACACTGGGATAATGTTCATTACCGCTAATTAAGTCTATCATCCAATTATCACATTTTAATAACAAACCTAAGGTATTTTAACCAAATTACTTCTATTTTGTTAACATTTTAAATTTCTGGGGCGTTACATCCTTAATCTGGTATGTGACGAAGTCACTACCAAACTCCTTGGAGACCTTTTGTCTTTAACTCCTCCTTGGTTCTACTTCTTCCTAATCACTAGTATCAATGAGAGGTTTGGATGCATCAGCCCCCACATTAGTCATTCTTTCCACATGTTGTGGAATAGAATCAGATGTAGAAGCTACAGTCTCATAATACAGTTGTTGAGGCAAACCAGTCTTCATGGGAAAGACATGTTCGAAGAACGTAGCATCACGAAACTCAACTATGGTGTTAACATCTATGCCAAGGATTAATTCTGATTTGATAACCAGAAACCTGTATGCATAGCTGTTTTCAGCATAGCCTAAAAAAACTGTGTCAACTATCTTAGGTCGTAGTTTCTTTCTCTTGTGTTCAGGGACAAGTACCTTAGCAAGGCACCCCCACACTTTGAAAATTTTCAAAATAGGTTTCCTATTTCTCCAAAGTTCAATTAGACTACTATCTTTATGTTTTAGGGGAACATGATTCAGAATAAGACAAGCTGTGTTCAAAGCTTCCCCCCACATATACTTAGGTAGTCCTGAATTCTACAGGAGAGAGTTGACCATGTCAATAATACATGCTTCTTCCTTTCTGTTATCCCCTTAGACTGAGGAGAATAAGGGACAGTTGTTTCATGAATAATGACATGTTCTTGCCAAAATTCAACAAATAGACAAGAGGTGTATTCTCCTCCTCTGTCAGACCTCAACCTGTTAAAAACCTGACTAGTTTGTGTTTCTGCTTCCTTCCTAAATATGACAAACTTTTGTAGAGCCTCATCTTTAGATTTGAGCAAATACACATAACAGTATCTACTACAGTCATCTATAAAGGCAATGAAATATTTTTTATGATCACTAGTTAGCACACCATTAAACTCATAGATATCTGAATGCACCAGATCCAGAATCTCTGAATCTCTAACCATAGAATGAAAGGGTTTCCTAGGCTGCTTGGTGTGTACACAGATATCACATTTTTTTGTTTTATCAAAGCATGCTCAAGAATCCAATTCAAGTTCATAATGCTTTTCAAAGAATTGAAATTTAAATGCGCTAAACGTCCATGCCATAAATCATAAGATCTTGTAACATTAAAAACAACTAGAACAGATGTATCAACATCTAAACATTCATTCATCATATGACTCACATGCACTTTAAACAAACCATTAGATAAATAGCCCTTACCAATAAAAGATTTGAGACGAGGTATCACAACTTTATTACATTTAAAGCTAAGTTCAAAACCTCTCTAACTAAACTAGAACCTGATAGAATATTTCTCCTAATACTAGGAACATGGTGCACACTATGAAGAGACAGCACAGGCCTCGAAGTAAACTTCAGATCCACGCATCCAATTCCCATCACCCTCGTAGTGCTGCCATTCCCCATTGTCACGGAGTAGTAATGGATGGCCTGGTAAGATACAAAATTAGCCATGTCAGCACACAAGTGTACATTGGCTCCTGTGTCTACCAACCATTCATAAGGTTCATAGATAGAAAACAGCTGAGGGTTAAGAGTAATATACGTGACTCTAGAAGAAGCACCAACGGTCACTACATTGACCTGAACTAGAATAGTAATGGTATGTAGACCTATCTTTTCCTTCCTTTTAGGACAATCACCACGGAAATGGCCCTTCTAACCACAGATCCAGCAATCACCTTGCTTCTTCTTCTTCTTGATTTAAGTCTTGGGTTTTATCTATGCATTAGAATCCACCTTGGATTTGCCTTTGAAATAATCTTTAAACTTTGTTTTCATAACTATGTTTGCACTAGTCTCTACAGGCATCACAGGTTTCTCCTTCCTATGTTCCTCCTTTATGGCAATGGCTCTCATCATCTCATCTAGAGAAATAGCACTCTTTCTATGTTTTATCACCATTCCAAAATCCTCTCGGAAATTAGAAAATTTCTCAATGATGCACATAACTTGAAACTTTTCCGGGAGTTTCATCTCACCCTCAGCCAAGCCATGGATCATAAGAAAAAACTCATGTGCCTGTTCAGAGATAGATCTGCCCTCAACCATGTGAAACTTGAGAAATTTACCAACATAATATTTTTCTAGACCCTGGTCCTCAGTGTTGTACTTTCTGTCAAGCTCATCCCATAGTGCCTTGGAGGTCAGGAATGTCGAAGTACTGTATACATCGAATAGGACATCTGATAGTGCAGTCAGAATGCATACATGTCCTATGCGATCTCTTTCCTTCCATTCCGTAGCCTTCTTAACACTTTTGGGATCATTCTCAATCACTTTGGGTGAGTCGGATTCAATCACGGAGATCAACCCAATCATAGTAACCATATTCACATGTGTTGTTGCCAACGCTTGAAGTGTTGCCCTGCAAATTTTGCTGGCATCATGGACATGTCTACTTTCGGGTTGAGAGCAACAGATGATGACTCCATGTTAAACGATATCTTCTCTAAGACTGTTGTGAAAACAGTGGGTATAACAGGTTTTGCATGGCGATAGAACATCCATAATTCATACAGTGCAAACATAGCGACATTAAGCAAGTTTACATAAATCAACAGAGGCATCGTTCTAAGAGAATAATAACAGATAATCAAAATAGACATGATGAAAATATGAACAGCAATATATTATATATATATATATATATTATAATATATATATATATATAAGCAATGGAGGTGTTCCAAAAGGAACTTGCCTTAGAGAAGATATTGTCCCCCACTATAGGTGCAAAAGAAAACAACGATCTTCTTCCAGGGTACAACCACATCCAACGAGATGACAGTCACACACTGTTAATCTCCTAAAACAAAAGCTATCTAATATGTATGAAATAATCTCTACTCGATGTAAGGCAAAAAAAACATGCATCGAACACCGACGATGCAGATAACGACGCAGTTGTAGCAGAGGGGAAGGTGGGGCACGTCGACGGCAAGCAGCAGAGAGTGATTCCCTGATGGTGATCATGGCATCGCAGACAAAGTTCGAGAGGGAGACCGTAGAGAGCTTTTCTTTCCTTTTCTTTTTTTTTTTGGGGGGGGGGGGGGGGATGTATCTCATTCGGTTTTCTCTCTCCTTATATGACAACCTCCCACACCCCACTAAGCACTGGTTCACATCTTCAGAGACGGATGCGTCCCACAAACCCTCCAAGCAAAAAGGGAAAAAATAAATTGGCAAAAGAGTGATGGCTCAATAAGGCCCGCAACCACCTCACATGCGCGCCCGCCCAGCCCGGCCCGGCGGGTGGGTGTGTGGTCTTGGGCATACCTTCTTCTAGTTCCATAGGAACAAGTCCTTAGAACCACAAGGACTTATATAGGCCAATCCATTAATTGTGTTTTCCAATATGGAAAAAAACCCATAATCACACAAGGCACACTCTCATACCAAACCTTGAGTTTCCCTAAGGCTTGCTGCCACCCTTCTTCTACCCAACAATAAGTAGAGCTGGGTGTTGAGTTTAACTCTCAGTTGTACAACGGGGAAATTTTGCCTTGTTGATTCATGAGAACTTCATATCCAGAGTACTCATGTTCAAGCAGCAGCTCTGATATGGTCGGCGCAATCTGGCTTTCAGATCTTCGAGGGACATTGATTATAGGGGGTCTGAGTCTGGATCTCAAGTGGAGAAGATGAAGAAGGGAAACAAGTATCGTGATTGCTTCTCCAACTTGCAACACAGTCAATCATGGAGATGTAAATTTCGACGACCCTTCGACGATCAAATCAACAAAGAGAAAGACTTGGTCTCAGAAGAGAGTTTGGACGGGAGGGAGTACTTGGATAAGATTATGCCCGGTGTTGGCACCTATCTTCCCCCTCCCACTTGAAAATCAAGAGATCACTTTAAATTCAGATTTAAGTGATTAAATTAGATATTTATCAAATAATCTCAAATATTAAAATTAATTAGGTCAGATATCAGATACTCATTAAGAGTTATCAAATCGACATTAAGTCCTTCTCTTTCTCTTTCTCTTTCTAATATGGTCGTTTGCGTGAGGGCGATGAGCAGAATCTTTTGTGACTGAATTGTTTTGTAAAATTTTTGTCGTTTAGCGTGGGTCCACCGTACGGGATTCGAAACGTATGAAAATAGAAAGCGGCACGTGCTCGTTGGCTGCCTGCGTTATGGGCGGCGGGGGGACCGCACGCCCGTGCGCGCGGTACCACGGCACGATCACGCCTTACGTGGCGACTCCTAATAGGGTGATTCCGACGCAGCAGCCAAGTTTATATATAGATATTGTCGTGTATAACCACATGATAAATCATAATTTTATCTAGATTAATTAAGACAGGGAAAAAGCAAATCTCTGCCTTCACCTAACGCCTCAATATAATTAAAAGAAACGGTACTTACCTCTCTAAATTCTCATTTATATAATATGTATATATTTTTTATAAATCCCCTCACTTTTATGAATTGTCAAAGAGACACCCCATGTATGCAAATATCTCAGTTAAGCACTTCCTATTATTGTACAAGTAAACTGTATTATAGAAAGTGTTAAAAAATTAATATCCATACAGCATGTGTTTGTTGAATTTAATCTTCACATTTAATCCTAAAAAGTGTATTAATTAAACTTGAGAGAAAAGGATAGCATGACTTGGGTGATTACTTTTTTTGTTAGAAAACAAGTATATTGCAATATCATTCGAAAAATTCTTTACAAATCTGCCCTTCCTAAAATTTGAACCTACGATATCATTCAAATATACACCAAGTACTAACCAGTACTAGATCATCCATAACTAGGTGATTACTTACTGTGAGCCTGTTGGATTAGAACTGATCATAATTCTCACCCTCTTTTAAGTACCATATGTTGAGGGTAGAAGAAGGTGTGTAGGTTGGAGAGTTTTATACTACAGAGCTTCGTTTATACACACTCTCACACTAATGGTTCTTAATAGCTATTGTTTTTTAATTTTTCTCTTATTTGAATTAGTAAATATATTTTCCAACCAGTAATAATTAAATCAGAAATTAGAATCTAGTACGACAAAGGCGGCGTTTGGAAATACAACTGTGGATAGAAGAATCGGCAAAATTAAGTCAATTTTCTCGATGTGCGTCGGCATGGACATGATTTTACTTCGTCGGCACCGACGTTGCGAAAAAATTGAAATTTTGAAAAAAAGAAGAAAAATTGTATTATCTCACAAAGTTTAGAATTTTTCAAAAGCAATCGAGAGGCCGCTTTTGAAAAGGCAGACAATAGCTACCCGTTGTGTCTCTATCTCGCTCACTCTCTTCACTCGGAATCTACGCCGCATAAAAGTCGAGGATGCAAAGAAACGTTTAGAACAGGGATTTTAAAACTCAGATTTTTTTTCAACTCACTTCCAAACGATGTTAAAGAGAGACTCAGATGTTAAAGTCCTCTAATTAATATATATTTTTAGATCTTAGGTTCAATACTTTCCCTCCCCACTTTAAAAAAATCGTGGGATTCGAATTTTCCAACACAGAAACGGCAAGAAAACTGGGCATTTGATCGAAAACAATGGATGGAAGCCCTAATTAGTATGCTATCGAAAATAATGGATGCAAAACTTACGAAAATGAGTCAGAATTTGAGTAAACAAATATCCAATGACAGATGTATTGAGTGTCTTTGCAATAAAATTGACGTAGCTAATTATGTGATTATTTCATGTGAGAACGATCAGGATAATGTCTTATGTAATATTTTAGCAAAAAATACATGCATATTCCTACAATACATTGTATTTGTAAGTATACTCATGGATTTGTAATATTGTTTCCATATCCTTATAATTGTAGTATTTCATCATATATGTTCCTCCTGTTTGATTCCATCTATATATTTAACTTAATTATAATTGATTTAATAATAATAATATAATAATAATAATAATTTACCTTCTATTTTTCTTAAAAAATTATTTTTAGTCACTCTCTCTCCCTCTCTCACCTGTCCTCTCTCTCTCTCTCTCTCTAGCCCCTCCTTTCAGCTCTCCACTTTTCCAACTCTCTCTCTCTCTCCCATCTAGAACCGAGGGGTTACCCTCCCCTCTGACACCTCTCTCTCTCTACGCCCCCTCCGGAACGAGGGGGTGATCCCCCTTTGGCACCTCCTTTCTCTCTCTATATTATCTTTTTTCCACACACATCCACCTACCAAAATCGGAGGGGGACTCCGCGCCCCTAGTTGTTGCCGCCTTTGCTCTCTCTCTCTCTCTCTCTCTCTCTCTCTCTCTACATCTCTTTCTCTTCTATCTCTCTCTCTCTCTCTCTCTCTCTCTCTCTCTCTCTCTCTCTCTCTACATCTCTTTCTCTCTTCTATCTATTGTCTCTCTCTATCTCTATCTCTTCATTCTATCATTGTTTCTCTCTCTAATTATCTCTCCCTCACTTTTATGGGGAAATTTTAGCAAAATTATTATTTTTTAATATCTCCTTTAGATAATAATCGAATATTTCTCAAATTGTAGTGGCTAACTAATCGAGGGATATGATTGATGACTTTTTTTACAATCTTGCAAATTCAAGAGTATATGTATACATATGGTGTATTATAGGAGAATCTATGTCATTTTTTTTCTATATTTGATCATGCCTATATATATCAGTTTTATAATAAACTATATTAATTTTATTAATGCACGTAAATATCTAAAATATTTCTCTAGGAAAAAAATGAGAGACTCTTAATTAAGATGCACATCATAAACATGTTTAAGCTTATCATAAACTTATTTTTTTTAGTAAAACTCCTGTTTGGAGGCTTAAAATGAGTTATTTATTATAAATTTATTTGGGTTTATCAAAAACTCAAAATCTCCCCATAAATTCGTTTTCCATAAACCTACTATATATGAGTTAGTTTATATATGGACGAGACTCTTTTTAAACAGAGTTTGACATAAGCATATTTAAATTTATTTAAAATTCTCAAATATGAGTTAATGTAAAATATATTTTGATAAATATTTTTATTAACTTATTTTTAATAAACTTATTTATATTTTTACAAGGTCCAGGTTACCTCTGAGGACGGTCACTCACAGTTCGTGCTTCATATGTTTTTTGTCTGTGTATGAGAGGAAGAAGACGACAGATTAGGAGACGATGACGACGATGGTGACGTGGCTCAGGTGGGCTGTCCAACCACATGCTTGACACATGCATGCATGCATGCACGGTCCAATTTGTCGACGGCGATGGCTGCCGACCATGTTTGGCGTTTTCACGTACAAACCAGTACTCTTCTGGTAATTTTATTTTGATACCCCAAATGACATAACTAAATTTTAGATCAGATAAATATGAGAAAATTTTAATATACTTACTGTATTTACAATTACAGTGTAGTACCTCAGATGGTATCCACCTGATGTCACATGAATTGACAAAGGGGCGGATGGTGATGGTAGTCGACTGACGATTATACTCTAAAATAGAAATTTTATACTTCAAAATAGAAATTGTTTACTTTAAAATGTAAATTTTAGGTTTTAAAATATTATCTTTAAGATTTAAAAAATATTAGCTGATCTTTTAATAATAATTTAAGTTCTAAAATATAAATTTTAAGATCCAAAATGTAAATCTTAACTCCAAAATATAAATTTGGATATCAAAATAGTGATTTTCAATCACACTATCAGTTGATTATTACTTTCCGTTTGCGCAGGTGGCAGCCCATGTAATTAATGTCTAATATAGACGTCATATAAGCTGTCATTCTATTTTTATTGTATTCATGCGAGTGAATTTTTCTCGAGAAATATATCTATTCTACCTCAAATTGGCGAGATTTATAAGGTGTTTGGGAACAATTTAAAAAATAGAACTATTTCTACTTAAAAATTTATGTTGTATTTATTTTTAATTTTAAAATTAAAATTGTAAAAATGTGACGTTATCTGTTTGGTAAAAATATCAAAACTTTTAAAATTATATTGATGTGTTTGGGGGGCGAAGGACGGGAGGAGGCGGGTGTTCCCGTGAGGGGGGGGGGGGGGGTTGGTGGGGGTTCTGGGGCGAGGGGCCTGGGGGCGCAGGGCGGAGGCAGGAGGGGGGCGGCGGTTCCGAGGCGCGGGGGGCGCAGGGCGGAGGCAGGAGGGGGGGGGGGGGGGGGCGGCGGTTCTGGGGGGGGGGGGGGGGGCAGGGCGGAAGCAGAAGGGGGGGCGGCGGTTCCGGGGCGCGGGGGGCGCAGGGCGGAGGCAGGAGGGGGGCGGCGGTTGGGGCTGGGCGGAGGGCTGGGGTGAGGGCGGGGGGTTCCGGGGTGGGGGGCTGGGGGGGGGGGGGGCGGGGGGGGGTGGTTCCGGGGTGGGGGGCTGGGGGGGGGGGGGGGTTCCGGGGCGGGGGGGTTGGGGGCGCAGGGGAGGGCGGGGGGGGCTGGGCGGGGGGGGGGGGGGGGGGGGGGTGGCTGGGCGGAGGGCGGGAGGGGGGGGGGGAGACGGGAAGGGGGGGGTGACGCGTGGGGGTGGGGGGGGATGCCGGCGGGTGGGGGGGAGACAGGAAGGGGGGGGGGGAGACGGGAGGGGGGGGGAGAGAGACGGGAAGGAGGGGGAAGGAGAGAGCTGTGAGTGTAATTTAAAAAAAAAAAACAGGTTATGACTTGTTTTTATTTTGAGAGAGATTTGTACATGGTAGAATTTCACTTTAAAAACCAAAATTGCTTACCAAACATGTTAAGATGTTTCTCCTCTTTCTTTTTAAATTTAAGAGAGAAAACTGCTAAAAAAAGTGCAACCAAACACCCTATAAAGTATCAGGACAGATGGAGCCAAGGACAGTGGTGGTCTTGACTAACTAAGAGGCTATTATAGTTTTCAAAATTAAATAAGCACAAGATATTGCAACTGCTCTAATCCTGCTCCTTCTTTACAAGTTATCCAAGTGTTCTAAAAGTTGAGAGGGGGGAGCAAATAGAAGATAAGAAATTAAAGTTTATTGCACTTAGGAATTGTATTTTTTTCATTTTTTTAATTTTTATTAGATAAACACATTGTGTCCCTGGTGTATTAGCTAATAAACAAATTTTAAAAGTGCTTGAAAAAATATGATTCCCAAGTGTAATAAACTTTTCTCACAAAAAAAATCCTAACCATGCTCTTATGAAGTCCTGTGACAACAAGGTGTCACATGACATGAGATATAGTGCGGAGACACCACCAAGAGGAGTTGGGATCCTCTCGACCCCCTGCAGGAGGGGGGCTCGGTCAGTATTACGGGTGGGGTAAATTTTTTCCATTTTAACTTTTTATTTTAAAATATTTTTTATGTTTTACATAGGGGTTAAAATAAAAAAAACCCACCCCACCAAGAGTGGTGGCACCACATGAAGAATTTAATTAATAGCCCACATTTCCTCTTCTCTTCTTCTCGCATATTCCCAAGTCTTCCCACCCAAGCTCCTATTTAAAGTGGGGATCCTTCTTTGCGTGCGTTAGTTGGAATAGACATATAGTGCGGCCGGGTCAAAGTAGCACGATAAACATAGATCCTCCGAGCTTGCCTGGCCAATAAAGAAATACTTTGATCCCTTTCTTGAGATGACAAAAAAATAGTCTTTTCATTAATCAAACATTAACAGGGTACAATAATAGCGAAGACCCATACATTACCACAACCCATATATATCCATTACATAGTATATGTAGTTGAAAAACCAAACTCTAAAATACATCTTTGTAAAAACAGTACAATAATAATACATAGCATGGTAAGGGGGTAATCCACACCCCAACTTGAGGGAGGTATAATAGGTGCGGATGGAGCTTGATCTCCCAGCTCCGACAGGTGCACCATCCGGAAACTCGAACAAATCAGCAACTTACCATTTCATGAGGAAATTAATCTTGGATGAAATTAGTGACGGATGTAGAATTTTACTTTGGTGGAATCTTAATGGTGTATCCATATAAATTCAGTGAGATCACCGTGGTGAAAAATTACCTTCACAATATATGTTTTTCAATCCAGTGAGATCCTAAAACCCCACTAAATATATAGTGGATCTGACACTGGATGAAACCCTCCTACGTCCAAAGGAGAGATTGATGGAGCGCCACAAACACGAGGCCCTGTGATAGTCATCCAATAGATATCCATGGAGTGGAGAGGAACGCACAGGGATGCAAAAGGATGTAAGTTGGGGTTTGGATTCAAAATAAATATTTATCTGGAAAGGCAAATAGGAGAGCAAGGTTCGCCGCATCAGGGAATCAGGATGGATCGAATTTTTCTTGATCCGCCAGGATTCGTCAGAATCGGACTGATTCGCATGGGAATCGGTCCGATTCGATAGAAATCGGGCGAATCAAATTTCTCCTGATACGATTCGATTCGATCGAATCGGACCGATTCGATCCAATCTGGCAAACCATACAGGAGAGAACCACATAGCAAAAGCTAGAGCCAACACTAGGGTGTAGAGAAACGGTTGAAACTAATAGATGAAACTAAAAGCCGATAATAGACAATACCTCTAGAGGGGATGGAGGAACAAGTCCTTCTAAAGGAAGAAGATAACAAAACTAAGCACTGGGGTACCTTCTTCTCAGGAAGGAGTCGGGCCCTAGGTTATGGACAAAGCAAAGTGCTAGTACCAAACTTGGACTACGTAAACACAGATAGCATTGGTTGGCGGTTCTTTCTCGTCTTTGCTCCATAGCATATTTTCTTAAGAGAAAGGTTTAGTACATTTTTTTATTGCACTTAAGTGTAATATGACTAGACACTAAATTCATGTGACACCCCTCACATGAGGAGTGATAAAATGACAACTCAATTATTAAGTGTCACATAAATTTAGTACCTAATCATATTGTATTTAAGTGTAATATAAAAGTGCACTAAACTTTTCTCCCTTATTAATGCATGGTGGGTCGTCTGATTCAGTCAGATAGTGGGTTACGCCTAGAAGTGGCCTAGTAGCATGTTACGAATTCGTTTTTCTAAAGTAATGGATTACACTTTGTATAGTTTTATTTCTTTAATCTTTTAGGAAGTGGATCCATAGTTGGTGGGCGGCAGTGACTGTGTTGTCTAGTCCCTTTGGTATCGGGATCAGAGGTTTAATTGGGGGTTTGGTTACTTTGGTAACTTTTAGTGGATTAGATGAGTGGTGCACTACATTATTGTCTTGTGTCATAGCATTTACATATGATTTTATTTTTCAAACTTATGTTAATTCTTGATGGTACCCTGATTCCTCATGGCCTTCCACACCATCTACCAGAGTCTAAAAATAACTTAACTAATGAGCTCAGATAAAAATTTACCCTATCTGGCCCAAAAGACAAACAAAAAAAAAAATCTGAAAATGATATGGGAACAAATACGCAAGGGCATCCCAATTTGCTTACCGTAAACGTCTAATATATTTTATAACAAGGATAGATCTGCAAATGCAAATATAAGATTAGGCTAATGTAAATACCCTTTAAAATTTGACTATGAAATCTTATCAGTACTGGACTAATATTCATGTCCTTCCACTCATGAGACGTCTTCTAGTTTCATATTCTTATTCCTTACAGCTCTTGTGGTCAAACACTTCAGTAGTAATTATCTATTATATATATATATATATATATATATATAATATATATATATATTATATATATATATATATATATATATAATGTGGAAAAAAAAACTTAATCCCCCCAAGCAACTGAGATCCGACGGTGCAAAAGATGGGGTGCATCCCCTGGGATTCATTGCACCCTATTCTTACATATAATTGTTTTAAAAAAAGCTCTACTACAGGCATGCATAAATGTGGAAATATTAGTTAATTTTCTATATATTATGTTATAAAATATCACAAAAAATGCCCCTAATAATTAATCACAGAATAAGAACAAGCGATTGGCGCTTTAACAAAAGGGTATCTTTAAACTTATGGATACATATAAAAAGTAGAATCGCAGTTATTTTTGCACTAATAAGTCAAGACATGATATATGTATTTTAATTACGGTTAGATTATAACTTAAGTTAGTTTTATTCGTTGAGAGTAATAGGTTAGAGAAATTAAGGCTTGTTGCACTTTTTTATTGTCTTTTTAGTACACTTTTACATTTCTCATCAGGTGGGCACAGTATATCAGTAACACATTGATTAATGAGAGATGTCCCAAATATAATAAAACTATATAACAAACGTTTCTCAATAGATTATCATGTCTAATAAGAAAGACCTTCTTGCGTATGTGTAACTTTACGCAGTGACTGTTGAGGATCACATTATATGTCAAGAGAATGGCATTTTCTTGAGTTGTTTTGCAATCGTCGCACATCCATAAAGCATGAATGAATATCGAATAATGTGTTGGAATCTATATTTCAAGTTTTAAAAGATTTGAGTCTCTTTCTATTATTCTATCCTACATTGAAAAATAGAAAAAAAATATATTTTCTTTTAATTGGAACTCTTATCTTTCTAATATGCTTTTTTTAGAGAGACTATGGAGGATGAGTCATTTGAGCTAGTAGATTCTTTGGATCTTATCTCACATGCGTATGAATTATCTTGCAATAGTAAGAATTCTTGCCCTTTCTTTTATATTTATTTTTGTTTATATTTGACTATTTGACTAAATATTTCTTAGATTCTCTTCGTATTTTTTTAGACTCCACTCTTTGGTCTATTGAATGACTCCGTCAAGACTTGCTTTCCAACCAGATATATGAGGAGAGTCAATTTTATGGGATAGACTCGACTAAGAGATTTCTCTCACCTGATGACTATCTCTTTCGAGTTCCTCTCTCCTAATTAATTCTCTTTAATTTTCATCTTAATTTAGATATCTAGTAGAATATTTCCACTAGTGCGAGAAAAAAATTTCTAAGATAACGATGGATTTATACTCACGAGAATAGAACAAGTGAGAGCTAACTTGGTAATGGGTTGGAGTTAAGATAACTCCAACCCATGAATAAAGTTACACATGTGTAACTCATTTTTTACTTTGGTAATAATAGAGTTAACTTGATCATATGGTGAGTTAACCTACTTTTCTCAAATACATTTTGATAAGAACAAGTGAGTTAACTTACCTTGGAAAAAGAAAAAGTAACATTTAATACTTGTGATGTGAGAGGAAAAGATGGTTAACTCACTTGAGTTAACTTTGTTCCTCCTCTAGAGGTGGGTTAGAAAAAAGTGAGTTAACTTACTTTTAAACCACCTTTAACCCAACCCACAAAAGTTAACTCTAAATTACTACCAAAACACTTTTTGAGTTAACTCTGAGTTAACTAGAGTTAACTCACTTTTAACTCAGAGTTAACTCCATCCAAAGAGGTGCTATGAACTCATGGCACCTTGTATTCACAATAGCAATCTGATCTCTATGCATTCGCAGTGTCTCTGTTTTACGATAAAACCATGCAAAAAACAAGTGCGCGCACGTCGGCGACGGTGGGCGGCCGTCGAAGCAAACAAAGCCGCTGCACGCGTAGAGAACGACACCTCCGTGCCCAAAAGAGGATGCCAAATTCGAATGGTTCCAAAGTTCTAATTCCTTCTAGCTAGTACAACCATTAAAATAATAAAAAGGAGGCAGGTCCGGGGCGGCGTATAAGAAGGGCCGGGGTTTAGGTAAAGATGCTTGACGTCTTGAACGAAGCATGCATGGAAGGTGACATCACGCGCGCAACACTCATCAGACGAGCCAATAAAATAATGTCTTAACATTTGTTTAGATTAATTTGGAATCAAGTATAAAGCAAGCCCCTTGTCCTTCGAGAACAACATTTGTCTAAAAGACGTTTGTTCCATTTAATTCGTGATATGTATCTTATCATTGCGGATATTTGTAGATCGAGAAGAAAGTTATTAAGTTTTTTTCATTATTTTCTCGTTCCAAATATCTTAAGAATTCGATGGTGATATCTCTTGTGAGAAGTCTATATATTATCAAAGAGAAAGAGAGAGACGGGTGGATGCAAGAATACACCAACCCCAAAAAGATAAAAATCCTAATCTTGTGATCTCTGGCAAGGAGTGATATATATATAGAGTCCATAGGACTCATGGGTGACATCTTCAGGTTGCTTTGGCAATCTTTGGTGTCCCATGTGGGCAACCAATCGATGGGAAGTTTCCATCGGTTAACAACACTAAAAAGGTAAGAGGGTTGTTATGGTATATAATAAAATGGTGGGGTTTCAATACAATGTTCTCCTAATTAACATGTATGATAATTGAGACCATACAAAGGAATAGCTCGATTTGATATATAGTTCGGCCTAATTCAACAACAATTCAACACATTAAAATGACTGCTATATTACGTTGTGCATACTATAACGTGACCCCAACCTAGCTACTATATATATATGTAGCAGCTCAAGATTTGTGGCTCGCTATGCATCCAGTAACCTCATTTCACCATACTCACAGAAGATCTAGAAAAATAAATAATCAATCTAGTAAGACGAATAATAAACTGAAATATCTATAATTGAAATTAAATTAAAACTTTTACAAGATACGTACAAGATGGCCATATAGTATATATAGGTAGCAGAAATCAAACTACATATCTTAATTATGTGGGGCATACCTTGAGGCACAACAAGAAGATTAGACTATAGTACTTTGGTAGAAAACCGCAAGCGTTATGCAAAAAATTATAAGTGAAGGTTTATACTTACGGAAGAACTTAATGATGCAGTAATCAGTGCTATAGGTCTAGTTATGGTTTTGTCAACCACAAGTGTTATCGTTGATTCTGTGAACCGTTAAGTGTAGAAATTTTATACTTACGTAAAATAACCATAAGTAGATGTGATATAAGTTATAAGTGTGAATACAACAACACTTACAAATACAATCGTCAGAATTTAACTGTTAATGTGTTATACTTACCATTCTTTTTTTATTTACAATTGTTATATTTTTGAACTGTAAGTAGTAAGAATTTAATCATAGCAATTTTTTTTCATGTAATAACATTACCTATAAATATTTCATAGCTATAGTGATAAATATATTACCTATTTTCCTATCAATTTGCATCCCGATCTCATAATACGTCCTAAGATAATACATAATTTTATGTGATTCATCTGCATTATATCCAATCATACATCCATCATTGATCCACCTATATATGCATCGTACTATCAACCATTAGAAAAGAAAATACATAAAAATCATGATTCCATCCATTGCACAAGGAAGATTCACATCATGTCACAATAAGAATACAATTTCTATCATGCATACAAAAACATTGTTCAACAACATAATATAAAACCTCCTACAATCTACCGCCAACAAAATGAGTTGATATACTGAAGATATATCCATTCTATGTTAACAAAATGAGTTGATATAAGTAACATCTTGAACCTGTTGAAGAAAAAAAAATTGAAAATGTTAAAATAATGATTGTTGAGGTAAACCAGATGGACATATCAAACCACAAACCTAGATGCTCCCAGGCTTAGACACTACAAGAAAAAGCGGATATAGCGACCGATATTGCGACCGCATAAATTGGTCTCTAGTCGGTCTCTATCAGCGACCAACTAGAGACCGATAGATTCGGTCGCATATAGGAGACGGAATTTGCGACCGAATTAAGTGCGGTCGCTATATCGGTCGTTGTAGCCCTAATTACTACCCGACCAACCCTTTCCCTCCCTCAACTTCCCTCTCGTCGTTCCCTCCCCCCCGACCAACCTTCCCTCCCCTTCCGTCGTTGCCGGAGCTGCTAAGGAGCTCGCCGCCGCGTGCAGCCGCCGTCGACATCGTCGACTCCGGCCGCCACTGTCGCCGCCGAGGAGATCGTCGCCGCCTGCAGCCGCTGTGGACGTCGTCGCCGCCGATGTGGACGTCGTCGCCGCCGCTGTCGGTACCCGTCACCACTGCCGCTGCCCATCGCCGGTAGTCGAGCTCCTACCCCCCCCCCTGCCCCCTTCCTCCTCCCTCCCTCCCCTCCCAACTGTCGCCACTGTCCCCTACCCCCGCCCCCTTCCCCCTTCCTCCTCCCTCCCTCCCCCGCCGAAGAAATCCCCCTGCCCCCTTCCTGCTTCCCACCCTCCCCTGTGCATCCCCTCCCCCTTATTTGCAATCTACTACCCCTCTCCTCTCTCCTCATCCCTCCCCTGTCGCCACGTACCTCTCCCCACCCCCCTGCCGCCACACCCCCCTCACCTCTCTCCATCCCCCTGCCCCCATCCCCCCCCCCACACTCTCCCACCGTACCACCCCCCCCCCCCCCCCCGCCTCATCCCCTCCCTCTGTGCGTTGTTGCCCCTCTGCCACCCCACCCCCGCACCCCCTGCCGCCGCTCTCCTCTGACTCTTCCCCTCTCGCCACCCCCCCCATCTCCTCGTCTCCTTCTCTTGCCATAGGTTTTCCTCTCTCTGTGTTTGTCTAGGTCCTTCACGTCATTTGGAGGTTTTTGGAGCGGATCTTAGCAACATTTGGTTCAAGTTGTTAGTCTCTGGAAGACTCAAGATATACAATGTCATGGTTGGATATATCTGATGAACAAGTTTGTTTTTTGTCACGTCACTCTTAGACAAGGGCCAGTAGGGGCCGACACTCTTCACCGCCATTGCTAGCTATGCTAGCAGTCTCCTTGTCTATATTGCCTAAAAATGGGATAAAAGCAGGGGTGAGTTTAATGCGTTTAGTAGGAGTTACATATCAGTAGACATTAAATTTACATTCTTAGCATTTTGACAAGTACGTAAAAATCCAAAAAAATTAAATCAGGATGAATGCAGTCAAGTTTAGAGACATTAATCATTTAAGCTTGCATATCAACATTCACTGTCCAACAAAATTTATGTTGTCAGTAGAGGTCAAAGAATAGATGCAAGGTATCAATAGGCAAAATATATAGGAACTTTAATCACAAACTGATCAGCTTCAATATATAGTAAGGGATCTTTGCAATTGCACTGTCTATAACAGATGTTTAATTATATATAGAACAGTCAGATTTTCGATGAGATTGGCCATTAACGATAAGCATTCAATAACATTTCATTCGTATCAATGCACAGTTCATTCAGTGGAAAAAATACCAAGACACTAATTTTGCATTTCATACCCTTGCTATGCCATCACCTCACATCCGTACTCCTCCGATGGTGAATTGAGTACTTTGGGTCTCAACCCAGCCCTCAAACAAAAGCATAGGGTCATGGGACATCATCCTTCGGGCATATAGTCTCCATTTTCATTGATAATCCCCATTAACAATATGGCCCAAGAGAGTTCCAATAATGAAAGGTAATTAAGCTCGAAAGATGGCCTTTTACAGGCTCAGGAAAAAACAAACTAGGGGTGTTAATGGGTCGGAGTCAGAAACAACAGTTTTCGAATTGACTCTAATAAGAATTATCGAAAATAATCAGATGCAGAAACAACAGTTTTCGTATCCGAATCCATTTCATCGAATTATCAGATAATAAAGTTCAAAAATTAGATAGTGTGGAATATGAACAAGTTCAGTAAATGGGATTCAAAAATTGAATAATCAGATATTTGGATAATATATAATATATATTATGTAATATATAATCTCTATTATATGATATATATTATACATACGATCAGATTCAAAAATTATATAATCAGATACAAAAACAACTCGAGTAATGGGGTTCAGAATAATTTGGTTCAAGTTCATTCAATGGTTGTACTTATCTAAAATGTTTTACCTTTACTACTGCACAATGAAGATGCATGCTTTCTCCATCCGAGCAAGCTTTAAGTGTTTCCTGAAACTTCAAGTTGTTCCTCCTTTGGGTCCGTCTTCCCCATCATACACAGGATGTAAAGAATGTGAACCGCATCAAAGGCTTATCAGATCATTGGCCAAAAGAATATGCTATCCTGGATCCTTCTGCCTATGATAAATGCAAACTGGGCATCACTAATCAGCTCTGGCGTAATGGACTGCATTTTGTTAGCCATAAGCTTCGTTATAATTTTATAGAAAAAGTTGCATAGAGATATCGGCCTGAACTGATCAAAGGAGTCAGCTCCCTCAGATTTAGGGATAAGTGAGATGAAGGTGCAGTAGACTTGATGCAACCAGTGCCCTCCATTGAAAAAGGACTGTACTTATAGATATGCACTTATGAATAATGCTCTCCATCATGCATGTTACGTTATGTCATTGATTGCTCTTATGAATATGTTGAATGTTAAAACAAAATCTATGTTTTCATCGTCTACATGTATTGCCAATTTCACATGTTATTGGTGCTTTTGTAAATTCCTAGATAGCTTTGTTGTTGAATATGTTATTTAGTTTTATTGTTGAATGGTCGTCAGCATAAAGTCATTCTTGCTTATTTATGTGCTTGTTGATATGTATAGAGTTTTTAGAATACTTATTTTGTGTTTTTAGAATGTGTTATTATCTTGTCAATAATAATTAGTTGGGTGTTGTATGTGAGCTGAGATGCGTGGGTGCAACCTAACATTGCACGCATCTTAGGAGAGCGTGTTAAGCTCGTGTCAATCAACCTACCCGTTCAAGACTTTGGGATTGATGTGCACGTTCTCATTTTCAATGATGAGAACGTGTATATCTAACTCAAAGTCTTGAATTGTCCCGTTTGGACAGTCTGTGAATGTTTGATCGCACTTAGGTGGTTAATTACTATATGTGTTTGTGTTATTTGTTAAAATTTTGGTTGCGTCTTCTCACTCCTCTCTGATATACCTTATTGATTTTGATTATTTTTAACCACTTATTAGTAAGTGTTTAAGAAAATTCTTAATCAATAAATATTTGTGTATATCGGAGAGGTGTGGGAGATGCTGCCGAAATTTTTAGCAAATAACACAACACATATAGTAATTAATCGTGCGATCAAACCTTCACAGATGGGTTAAAAAGTGAAAATCTAAATGATATTTCCTTCCTATTTAAAATGGCAGAGATGGACGATGTGAGGAAAGGGTTAGACTTTTTATTTTGTTAGACATGTTAAAGTTTTGTGTGTTTACATTTCATTCGCACAGGGAAAATGTCGGAAGATCGGTCATGGATGTACCGTAGAGTAGTTGATCAGGTGGTGTCTATGGAATTTAAAAATGGAGTTGAGAGATTCATTCAGTTTGCTTTGAGAAATCCTATTGAAGCTGTAGATTGTGAGGGTCGTATCCGATGTCCTTGTGCAGTCTGTAAGAATTTGAAGTGGCTGACAACATGGGATGTACAACGTCATTTATACAGAAAGGGGTTTGTTAAAGATTATGCAAACTGGATATGTCATGGTGAAACATTGTGGTCCTTCCAGCCTGCCGAGCCTGCCAATGTTGGAAGTGGAAGTTCATATGTTGATATGGTCATAGATGCTGCTGGTCCAGGATTCAATGTTCATGAGGAGCATGTACACGATGAAGAACCGCCAAACAAGACAGCTGAAAGATTTTATCAGCTACTCAAAGATGCTGATGAGCCATTGTGGAATGGATGTCAAAATCACTCTCGACTGTCTGCGGTGTCACATTATTGAACTTGAAATCTGAATTTCACATCAGTGAGATTTGTTTTGATCGTTTGTTACTGATTATCAAAAGTATGTTGCCACAAGATGAGAAGTTACCTGAAAATTTTTATCGTGCAAAGAAGATGGTCACTGACTTAGGGCTTGGATATGAGAAAATAGATGCATGTCCTAATCATTGCATGCTATATTATAATGAGGATAAAAGTAAGGTATCATGTTCCATATGTGGTCATGATAGATTCAAGCCTAAGAAAGGGGACAATTCAAAGCAAAAAGATATACCATATATGTCATTGCGGTATTTTCCTATTGCACCGAGATTGCAGAGAATGTATATGTCACCAAAGATAGCTCAACATATGAGATGGCATGCGGAAAGAGTACGTCGACAACATAATGTAATCACTCATCCTGCAGATGCCGAAGCTTGGAGTCACTTTAACTGTGCTCACCCTACTTTCTCAAAAGAGTCGCGTAATGTAAGACTGGGTTTATGTACTGATGGATTCAATCCATTTGGAGGTTCAGTGACTTCCTACTCTTGCTGGCCAGTTTTCGTGACACCATACAATCTTCCGCCAAATATGTGCATGAAACGAGAGCATTTATTTCTATCATTATTGATCCCTGGTCCAAAAAATCCTGGAAAAAAACTAGACATATATCTCAGGCCGTTGATTGATGAGTTGAAATTGTTATGGACCGATGGGGTACTACTTATGATGCATCCAGAAAGCAAAATTTCACTATGAAGGCTGCATTGATGTGGACAATAAATGACTTTCCTGCATATGGAATGTTATCTGGCTGGAGCACCCATGGAAAGCTAGCATGTCCTTGCTGTATGGACAATTCCAAATCATTGTACTTAAGCATGGTGGCAAGTCATGCTGGTTTGATTGTCATCGACAATTTCTACCAAGGGACCATCCGTTTAGAAGGCAAAAAGATGCTTTCTTAAAGAACAAAATTGAATTGGAAGAAGCTGATTTGAACGGTTGTCTGGTCCACATTTAGCAGCAAGGGTACAGAACTTACCAGATATAACACAATTGTCGAGCAGCACAAGACATCTCCCTGGATTTGGGAAGGATCACAATTGGGTCAAAAAAAGTATCTTCTGGGAATTGCCTTATTGGTCAACTCTTCTTATACGACATAACCTCGACGTCATGCATGTGAGAAGAATGTATTGATAATGTGTTCAACACCATTATGGACATAAAAGGCAAAACAAAGGACAATGTGAATGCTCGTTTAGACTTGAAAATACATTGTAAACGTCCAGAACTGGAACTTCTGATAGAAAATGTACAACAGTTAAACCGAAAGCAATTTACGCCCTTGGAGCTGCACAGATTAAAGAAGTATGCTTTGGCTAAAACAATTAAGATTTCCAGATGGTTATGTGTCCAACATTGCTCGTTGCGTGAATACAAATGAGGGGAAAATATATGGAATGAAAAGTCATGACTGTCATGTGTTCATGCAGAGGTTGTTACCTATTGTATTTCGTGATATGTTGCCGAAGCCGATATGGGGAGCAGTGACTGAGTTAAGTCAGTTTTTTAAAATTTATGTACATCAGAGCTCAGGTATGAAGATGTGGAAACTATTGAACAGAATGTGATCACGACAGTTTGTAGATTGGAAAAGATATTTCCACCCTCATTCTTTGATTCCATGGAGCACCTGCTTATACACTTACCATATGAGGCTAAAGTAGGAGGGCCAGTACAATTTAGATGGATGTATCCATTTGAGAGGTAATTTATTAATATTTTCTCCTCATAATTCAATATCTCTGATGTGGTTTTCATTATCCTATGAACATTCTGGTAGGTGCATGCATGAATTGAAAATAAAAGTTCGCAACAAGGCAAAAGTAGAGGGTTCCATTGCGGAGGCGTACATTATGGAAGAAATATCAAATTTCTGTTCAATGTACTTTGAACCTGAGATACAAACTCGTCGTACTCGGCCACACGTAATGATGATGGAGGAGACTCCTTTCACTCTGATCGGCTCTCTATATTTAAGTATCCTGGACGTGCGTATGGACGTTCTTCGTGTCGGATGCTAAATTTGAAATACAGTTGGGGGACTCCGATGAGGAGGAATATATTAGTGATCAAAATGAATCTGATAATGAAGATGTGAATGCTGAATTTGATATATCTCCAACATCTGAAGATGAAATGGAGAATGTTTGATTAATGGTATACAATTTACCTAAAATGAAGGGTACTCTGTAATTTTAATACTCCCGTGTCTGCCCATTTTTCTTCCACTATTTGATGAATATGCATGTATTTTATTACCAGTTGAAGATATGGTTCGAGGACGGCGTGGGACTCTTCAGGTGGGAGGGGTGAGGGTAGTGGGAGGGGAGAGAGGGTAGTAGGAGGAGATTTACTTCCTTTTCTACATCGGCAGTAGGTATGTATACTTTGATTTGTATGCATTGCGATATTATTTAAATTAATTCTTTATGTCATTGTGGTAACTTATTCTTATTTTCACAGGACCCACGACCTCTGTACCGGTACCATCGACCTCTGCACCGATACCACCGACCTCTGCACCGCTACCACCGGCAGTAGGTATGTATACTTTCATGTATAATGCATTGTAGTATTTGTTTAAAATAATTCTTTATGTTTTTGTGGTATATTATTCTTATCCTTTCAGGATCCACGACCTCTGCACCGATACCACCGACCTCTGCACCGCTACCACCGGCAGTAGTATGTATACTTTCATGTATAATGCATTGTAGTATTTGTTTAAAATAATTCTTTATGTTTTTGTGGTATATTATTCTTATACCACGATTTATACATTTACCATCGGCAGCAGGTAGATTGACAGCCTCTGCATCTCCATCACATGGCGAGTAGATCTACACCAGGTATGTTCATTTACATTCTATTTTTTTATAGTTTGTTTTATTTATACTATTTAATTCGTATAGTACATGCTGATGACGAGACGAGTCATCACGAGGGGGAGGGCAGTTATAATGAGACGATGCGGGCAGTGTGGATAAATGAAGGGTATGTAATGCATTATTTTTGTTATGTATTCGTCATTGTGGTATTAATATTCTCATTTCAGGAATAAAATAGAGCCAGCCCAAGCATCACAATTTATTACAAAGACAATTCAAGCACATATTCCAGGCCCCATCCATCGCTTTTCTGATTTTCCGATGGATGTTCAGGATTTATTGTTCTCTATGTTCTTGGTATGTATCTTATTTTATCATATTAAGTCATTTTCAATTCTTATTTGAACACACTTATTGTTATGTAACATATAATTTTTTTTTTGTTAATATGTAGAAGAATCATCGATTCACAAGCATTCACATGAGTTACGTGCTAGATCTGCATGGACAAGTACTGCAAGAGCAAATTTCAAACATCTTATGTACAATGTTCGAAAAACTGCAGAAAGAGCATGTGCAAGTACAGATAAGAACGAATGGAAGGAGCATGGGCCTGTGTGGATGAGAAAGGAGTATTGGACGGAGCTGTGCGACATTTGGGGAGCGGAGAAATGGAGTGAAAATTCAAGCAAAGCAAAGCAAAACAGAGCAGCGCATCCTGAAGCGAATGTACACACGAGTGGCTCTGTCTCCTTTGCAACGCATAAAGCGAGATTGGTAAGTATACTTCTACATTTGTGAATTTTTTTTAATCTAATAATAAACTGTGATTTATTTGAATAACAGGAAGTACAGTTCAAGCGGCCACCTCAATTTCAAGAGCTTTTTGAAACTCATAAGAAGAAAGGGACAAATGATTACATTAGTGAGAAAGCTCGGGAGGTAGCGGTAAGTGTATACACTAATAGTTTTCATTTATTGTGGTTAAACTGTAGAATAATTTTGTTTTCTTGTTATTTTTTGCAGGAGTCATATAGTAGAGGAATGGATGAGAGGTACGGGGATGACAGTCAGCGTCCAGAGTTGGATCCTGACATTTGGGTTGCAGCATCTGGGACACCCAAGAAAGGCCATGTCTATGGTTTTGGACATAGCTTGGGCACGACCAAGGTGATATCATCATGCTCGAGTTCGGTCTCACATGCGACCTCTCCATTTACCACACCAGCAGCCCCAGGTGTTTCTTCCAGTGTCGCCGCCCGACCATGACTCCGGATATGTTTAGGGCGATCGTCAACGAGACCGTCTCTCAGAATATCTCAACCATCGTCTCTCAGACACGTCTCCCAGATGCTCGTAGAATTGGGAATTCCTGTTAATAGAGCACCTCCTGCACCTCCTGCACAGCAGCCTCCGGTAAGTATTTTATTTTATTGATTTTCTATTGTTAACTCTAAATATCATCTTACAAAATATAAGAATTTAGATTGAGGAGGGAAAAATATCACTTTCTTAACTCTATGAACTTGGGTTTGAGGGTCCAAAATTGAAAAGAAAAGTCTAATCAATCCATCGATTGTTCCAACACGACATGGGAGGTGAAAGTAACCCGTAGAAACTGACAGAGTTCAAATTGGTCTCCAAATTTGAACTTCATGCTCAAATTTACATTTCTTAAGAAGAACTAATTTAATCGGTTTAATAGGGTCAAAAATAAAAAAATAGATCCGATAATTTTTCAATGACTCCAACACGATCGAGAAGGTGAGAGTGACTTGTAGAAACTGACGGAGTTCAAATTGGACTCCCGATATGGCTTGGGCAAACAATTTTGTATTTTCTTAACTAGTTTAGTTTCAAATCTATGAACTTGGGTTTGAGGGTCCGAAATTGAAAATAGAGGTCAAATTAATCTATCGATTGTTCCAACACGACATGGGAGGTGAAAGTAACCATAGAAATTGACAGAGTTTAAATTGGACTCCAAATTTGAACTTCATGCACAAATTTACATTTCTTAAGAAGAACTAATTTAATCGGGTTTAATAGGGTCAAAAATTAAAAAATAGATCCGATTAATTTGTCAATGACTCCAACACGATCGGGAAGGTGAGAGTGACTTGTAGAAACTGACGGAGTTCAAATTGGACTCCCGATATGGCTTGGGCAAACAATTTTGTATTTTCTTAACTAGTTTAGTTTCAAATCTATGAACTTGGGTTTGAGGGTCCGAAATTGAAAATAGAGGTCAAATCAATCTATCGATTGTTCCAACACGACATGGGAGGTGAAAGTAACCCATAGAATTGACAGAGTTCAAATTGGACTCCAATTTGAACTTCATGCACAAATTTACATTTCTTAAGAAGAACTAATTTAATCGGGTTAAGGGGGTCAAAAATATAAAATAGGTCCGATTAATTGTCAATGACTCCAACACGACCGGAAAGGTGAGAATGACTTGTAGAAACTGACGGAGTCCAAATTGGACTCCCGATATGGTATGGACAAACAATTTTGCATTTTCTTAACTACTTTAGTTTCAAATCTATGAATTTGGGTTTGAGAGTCCGAAATTGAAAAGAAATGTCCAATCAATCTATCGATTGTTTAAACACGACATGGGGGGTGAAAGTAACATGTAAAAACTGACGAAGTTCAAATTAGACTGCAAATTGGACTACCGATTTGAGCAAAACGTTTTAAAACTATCATTCGTCAATTTCAGTTAATGAAAAATATCTTGCTTTTAATTTTCAAGAATAATGATTTTTTATTAAGTACTTAATTTTAATTTTTTAATAATATGCAGGATTATCCGTCGCGAGATGTTGGACGAGACGACGACCAGGATGAGGATGACACATATGCGGAGGATTTGTGATTTCATTTTAGTTATGTGCATGTTGTCATTTTATTATGGATGTATAATGTTTGTGTGTTTGTATTTTATGTGATGAATTTGAGGTTTGTTATGGATGTATGATTAGTTGTGTGTTTGTATTTTATGTGATGAATTTGAACTTTGTGGAGATTGTGATTTGTGTAGTTGATTTATTGTGTTTTGTTATTATCAGGTGATATTGTTATTTATCAGGTGATTTATCGTTGTTTATGTAAATTTCTAAAAAAAAAATATTGTTAAATTAGCGACCGAATAGCGACCGATATAATGCCGACGCTGTTCGTTCGGTCGCTAAAATTGGTCGCTTCACGATAGCGACGGAAATATTTGGTCGCTAAGTCGGTCTCTAATTTAGCGACCGCATTAGCGACCAAATATCGGTCGCTGTTAGCGACCGAAACAGCGACCGACTATCGGTCGCTGTGGGCGCGAACCTGCGACCGACAAGGGCGGTCTCTATTTGCGACGAATATTGCGACCGATATATTTCGGTCGCTATCAGAGACAGATTTTGCGACGATAACAATCGGTCGCTGTATAGAGCGACCGATATATAACGACCGATTTGATCGGTCGCATTTCGGTGGTTAGTCGGTCGCTGATGGGTACAGCGACCGAATAGCGACCGCATAGCGACCGAACTTGTCGGTCGCTATTTCCGCTTTTTCTTGTAGTGAGAGGATGTGTTGAATACAAGGATGTCAGCATGTTTAACCCCAAATCTAAATAAAAGAACATATGCATGAGATTTGAACTTTCTATTTCTTTTTCATATCTATGCAAAGCAATCTTCATTAGTTTAATAAGTATCTGGTACCATCCACTCAAAGGAAGAAGAGAAAAAGAGCCATAATGGTTTAACTAGAGATGAAAGAGAATTATCACTTGCAAAGGATACCACATTAGAATATCTTTTGTCGGGTTAACATTGATAAATGTTAATTCTATTACACATCTTCTTGATCCTGCACATTAAAAATTTTAGTCTGGAAATTTTGTTAAAGCATATACATGTGGAAATTTGAATCAAAGATATAAACTTACATAGTCTTTGAACCAAGCAATATGGTTGCCTATAACATCTTGCACAGTTTGTCTTTCTGCATTTTTTATAAATACTGGTGCCTCGAGTTTAACTGCTAAGAGAATATATATCTCACAAAGAAGATTCCCTAAAGCTCTTCTCATCCCCACTTTATCTTTATCTTCACTCATTAATATGCAGGTTGTAACCACTTCTCCACCCATATCTAATAATTGAACTTTTTTGCCCTACATATGCACCTTCATTTAGAAATAAAGAAGAATAAATAAACAAAGTATGAAAGATGGTTATACTTGCATTTTGGGTTCTTTGACACTAGCAGATGATTGGACACATTTTGGAGAATGTTGGTTCTCTTCCGTTCTTTGCTTCTAAAAATTTAATAGAAATTAAGTTGACCATGAAACAATAAGTATTACTATATAATACTTAAAATAAATGACTGAAATTACCCGCATCACATATGACTCCAGTTATTAATTTTGTTTGTCAATTTTTTGCAACTTTAGTTAATTGCATATTCTTCTCTCTCATTTGTCACCACCCCACAAAGATTTTTGGGTTGGACCTCTCCAAACTTCACGAATACATCATTCTTGATTGTTGCCAAATGCAGGTGCACATGCATCATCAGTTGTAGCAATTTTGGCACTAGAGGAGGATGGTTGTGTCATCTTCTTATCTTTAAGTTTTTGCCACAATGATAATGACAGCTAAATATCACTCTTAGAAATAAAGAAATAATAAATTTAAATCATTGAATTAAATTACTATTAAAATCAAGATGAAAGCTTCACATAAAACATGCATATCAGATCCCTATATAAATGATTCTAAAAGTTTTAAATCACATAACTCAATCGCTCATGTAACTTACTCGATGTAGTCCAATAGCTAGTGACTTACAATTAAACTGCACATAATGATGAGCCTAGTTCAATTGTTCTTCATTATCGACATAGCAATTGATGTTGGCACCTAAAGGTAGCCCACCTTCAGAGAAGATCGATGTCCCATCCCTCTTCAGTTGGAACCTCACCATCCTCTTCCTTTGGTACAAACTGGTGAATCTAGGTCAAGATATCATTATCTAAATACCATACTGTAAATGTAATTGTCTCCCCTGCTATATGCCCTTTAGCCATTGATTCTTCAAGACTTGCCATATTTTACACATATGACTTAAGTCTTAATAAGAACTTAACAGTCATAGGGTCTAAATATCAATGCTAACAATAAAGATTTTTTTATGTCTGAATACAAGCTCCACATATAGGAATGGGCTACAAAATACCTTTCAATTAATGTGATACATCCACCAATGTTATACCGGATGAGCAAGCCTTGCTTCATCCGATAAGTGGATTAGGAGGTGTACCATGACATCAAAAAAGTGGATTAGGAGATGTACCTTCCTCCCCCCTGTCTCGCCCACCACCCTTCCCCTCTTTCGCGATGGCGGCGACAGTGCTCCTCCCCTCCTCGATGCACCGCAGACAGGGGAAGGAGGGAGGGAGACAGCCGCGCGGCAGCAGCGGCAAACTCCCCTACAGCGGCGGTGAGCGATAGCAACAGCGCCGCTCTTCCTCCTCCTCGACAATGGAAGCACGGCGAGGGGGGAAGAAGGAGAGAGGGAGGCGGCGGCAAGAAGAGGAGCACAGAGGAAGAAGAAGAGGGTAAGGGACCGACTGTGCTAAGGACCGCTCTTTCTCTGGCATGGTGCAGTACGCCGGAGCGATCCGCAACGGCACGGCAAACCATGAAAATGAGTTACGGAAGCCTATGCCAGGTTTCAAAGGTCTATCCTTAAGGTTTAAAATTTTGTGACATATTTACGATAATGTGAATGCGATATGTTTTATGAAAATCATAAATATTGTTGCTCCTATTCTTACATAATACAAAACATAATAAATTTTTCGAAAGTGTTACCCAATTTTGTTATAGTGACAGCATATTTTTTTTAATCGAAAACAAAGACCTAAAGGGCCACTCGAAACGCACAGTGTACATTACATTCGTGATTTTAAGAAGTCAAAAAATGAGATTGGGCATTCTTAATTGGCAAATCTGTCGGTTGCTATTTTTTATTTGAGCTTTGAAGTCGTCCAAACTTGATGTGCACTATACGACGTGGCACCTCAAAAGGCAGAAAATTAATACCTCAATTGGAGACCAAAATATTTAGTAACAATTTGGTCATAAATTTGAGATTGAATTGTCACCGAAAAATTCGGTCACAATTCGATCTCTAATTTGAGACCGAATTGAGACCGAAAATTTTGGTGTCAAAATCGATTGATATTTACACATTTTCTTTTAGTGAGTGTTAGTTTAAAAGAAATTTTAAAAAGAAATTGCGAACCACATTCATATATGGGAATAACCCCACAAATAAGCAGCGAATATTACTCTATATTTGTTATTAAAAAGTGCATGTATGTATGTGTGCGGGGACGGGGGACACCATAGTAGACTAAAGCAAGTGGGTTACCACTCTGTATTTGTGTCTATAACTTTTTTCTCCCTCGGAATTATGATTTATATATAGACATAATTTAATTTTACATGTTATATTCAATAAAAATAAGAGTAAATTAATTAACCTTAACTATAACAGAGAGGTCTTTACTATAACAGGATTTAATGTTACTTTCACAAGAGATAATATTTACTGTAATAAATTATAATTTGTAAAGATTAGAAAATAAATCAAACATCTGATTGAAATTTTTAATTAATTTACCATAAAAATAAATATATATATATATAAGATCAATTCATCTTCTCCAGAAAAGGCCTTTTTTCTAAAAAAAATGACAAAATCTCAAATAAGGAGATATTTCTGAAAGGACACGCCACTCATCTTCATCTGGCGCTATTTGTGAGAAGCAAACAAGAGACCATCCCCATGCCTGAACATCTTGTTGCAATAAAATCTGCACATCTTTATTCTCACTAAGAGAATTATGTAGAGGCATAATTTAGTATCATATAATTAGATGTAGTAAAAATAAGTATGTGTTTATAAGCATATCAATTTCTCTTCTCCTAAGGAAAAAAAAAACAATATCCTCAACGAAGATAAGTCCACTTGAAAAACAAGTTAAATTTTACGTATCTTCAACTTAAGGTCTATTGTTTCAATGTAAATCTCATGTAGGAAAATGTTTTC
The DNA here is from genome assembly GCA_014218235.1 of Colocasia esculenta. Lineage (NCBI taxonomy): Eukaryota > Viridiplantae > Streptophyta > Magnoliopsida > Alismatales > Araceae > Colocasia > Colocasia esculenta. The sequence continues at coordinate 122,190,588 of CM024763.1, read as the reverse complement.
AGGTAAATTAAATCTTATACAATTACTTATTTGATACTCTTAAAAAGTTAATGAAAATACTTTACCCCAAATTCATGGATTTTTGACATCCTAGATGAGACTCCATAATTAAACCATTTTTTCGATTTCTTTTTCATATAGGATTTTCATGCTGATCTCATTCCGACGCCTAGTGGCTAGCAGCCGATGCCTAGCTGTCGGCGCTCGATGATCGACAGTCGGCACCACGCAACCGGTCCTTGGCACCCGATGGTCGGTGCCCAACACTCGATGGTCAGTGCCCAACCCCCGGCATCAGGTAGTCGGTGACAACAGCCAGTGACCAACACCTGGAGACCAATGACCGATGACACCAGTCGGCAACCGACACTCGGTGACTGGCGACCAGCGCTCGATGGCTGGCGCCGAACAACCTGTGGTCGATGCCCGACCCCCAGCAGTCGCCACTCGGTGCCCTGCGGCCGGTAGTCGGCCACCGACGGTCGGCTCCAGACGGCTAGCGAACAACGACTGCCGACCGACTCTCGATGGTCACCACCCAACCCCTGGCGGTTAATGCTTAGTGATGGGCGGCAGGCGTCTGACGATCGACACTTGACAATCGACGGTCGACACCCTGACAGTCAACTCGGAGCCCTACAGCTAGAAGCGCTCAGTGCCCAATGGCTAAAAGCGCCGAAGATCGATGCCTAGAGTATACTTTTTTATATTTTAAAAAAAATATTTCTGAAAAATATTTTACTGAAAAATAAATATCAAAAAAATTAAAAAATTATTTACATGGGTACTAAACGAATAACTATAATTTTCTTTTTCTTTTAAAAAATTATAAATATATTTACAACTAACCAAATAAACCCAAATTAGTGTTGCCTGTGAGATGTGGTAGGAAAGTTCTCTTAGGTTAAAATATGATAAGCTTAGAAAGAGGCACGTCAGAGATTGCGTAAGGGAGGATTAAACAAATGTTAGAACACGTCAGGGAAGGTGATGCCCTCATCTCTTTTGTTGTCTCACTATTACTTGCTCTTGCTCGCTGTCTAGTGGGTGAGGTGTTCTTTATTTCTCTCTCTCATATGATCGTGATCATGTGGTATGATATAAACTAATAATTTTGTTTATCTTTATTTATTATTGCATCGTGGTCACCATTGGATGTCGTTTTCATGATCTTATTATCGGCCGTCGTCATTCACCATTATGACGTCACGTAGTCACAAGGTAATATCTCACATAATTTGACCTGACTCAGCCAATGAAAGAGGTAGGAGGATTAATACACACCTCATCCATCACTACAAAAATTACTATTGGTTTTTTTATTTTCCTCTCAATAGTGTCTTCCATTTTTTCTTAAATCTACGAAGATATAGTAGTTCCTATTTCATTAAGACACCAATATTCTTAGGTTATAAAAAGAATAAAAGTGTTTAACGAAAAGAAAAGAATAAAAAGTTAATAACAAATAAAGTATTTACTTTTACTTCGTTTCGTTTTTTGAATTGATGGCCTAGATAGAGATGTTCAAAAAACCTGTAAACCCGATTAGGGATGGATATGGATTCGGAGATTTTTAAAATATCTGTTTAATATTTAGGTCAGGTATAGATTTAGTGCATCTGAATCCATCCATACTCGATCCTAACTATTTTTATTAAATAATAAATTAATAACTTATATATGTTGTTGTTCTACTTTTAACATTTATTAATTAGTATATTTATATTGTTGTTCTAACTTATCATTATTCTTTTATAATTATGTGCCGTAAAAATTATCTAAAAGATCAGTACTATGAAGAAAAATAAAGATTGAGGTGTTGCTATATTATTATTGTAACTCATCTTTTTTTAGATGAAAATAGATCATTTGCAGATATATCCGTAATCGTGATAGATATACCTATATCTATACTCGCGAAAAAAAATAGTGTTATTCGAGTATAATATTTTTTAAAAAAATTTTAAATAGAATATGATATTAATCTACTTGAACCGAACTCAATCCATTACATGGAGACTAGTACATGTAGACCATTTAAGAAAAATTCAAATGATCCTTTGGCAATACTAGGTTCTCATCTTTCATTCCCCAGAAGAAGGGGATCCAGAAAAAGAGTGTTGGAGGCAGCTTCAATAAGTTTAAGTACCTTACATTAATCTAAATCCACATTTAGAGTGCAGATTCTGATCTGCACAATTAGTGCCACAGCCCTCACTTCAAACTTTATTGGAATAAAGGCTCTGGCACCAAAAGTCTTATGTCATTTACCCATGAGGGTAAATATGAAAAGCAAAAGGGGTATCATGAAAAATAGCAGAATCCTAAACTGCTGGTCAAGTCAGAGACTTCTTATAACTTGTTGCCAGAACTTCTGATTTGTTAGAAGAGCACTTGGGATTTTTTAAAAAAAATTTTGGGCAGGTGTATACTTGGGATTTGTGTGTCAAGCATATAGTTAAGGGTGAAGTCTGACCTTAAAGATGGGCATTGGGTGGGAAGCCACTTCACTTTGTGAGTTAGATGCCCACTTAATAATTTAGAATGACTTTATTGGATGGGTCTAGATTCTCCCTCTTCATGGTTGTTGCTTAATTACAAAACATTTATGAAAACGAGATTGTATTGACCAATGTGATATTAAGTTTTTATTTTATCATACTTTAGATTTACGATTAATTAAAACTAGAGAGTAAAATAAATGGTTTCACAATATAGCAGACTAATATAATTTCTTTGTTTTATTTGATGGCCAAGCAAACAAAATATTTCTGATCTTAAAGTAAGAAATTTACATCGGTTTTAAAATTGTGACACAGTACTTGAGAGGGACAAGATTATTAGTAAGTAATGTTTACATTAAATAAATAAATAGGATCCACAATTTAATAAATAAGATCTACATTCTTTCTATCTTGGTCATCCCTATTAGAAATCTTTGCTGCCCGCCTAACTGTAAAGTTGACATGCATGATCAAGTGTCATGTCAAGTTACACGTAGATGTAAAATAGCATAGAGCGGCGACACACATATGATCAAGTGCCATGCACGTCAAGTTACACGTCGATGTAAAATAGCATAGAGCGGCCACGTGGGATGCTGTGAATGGAGACATGAGATAATTTATAATGAGAGCTGCTAGCCTCCTAAGCGGCCGGCACTAAAATCACCGACTACAAAGAGAAGCCCCCAAGAGGGTCCGTAACCCTAGGGGGTGCGGACCTCCCCTCTTCTCTCTACGGCAAACGATTGCCGGCCGCCTGAGAGCTAATTATACTTTCCCATCCATAATATCTAAAAAGTATTTAAAAAAAAACAGACTCACTCTCTTGCGATTTGAAATTTAAGAGGTATCTTTACACATCTACAAAGTTTTTGATGTTGGTTAAGATAATAAGATATCTTGCCAAATAATCTGAAAGAAGTATCTGATTTGCCTCATTGCATTTGATCATGATCAAATAGAACTTACACCGAAGTGGGATCCAGCAACGCCGGTGCACATTGCGTTAGGCATTTTAGACGGGAATCAGACACGGCAAAGCCCAAGCCCACAGAATAGTAAGCGGGCTTCACACAGAAGTTTCCATTTTTGGGCCGGCCCATATAATGGTTGGTTCTATCGATGTATCACTCCGGCTTAATAGGAGAATATTTCTTGCAAGGAGGGGGCCCAACAAGATAATTATACAAATTACGAAAAAGATCTGTAGAGAGAGTTATTTCTAGAGAAAGTTAAAAAAATTTTCTAGAGGGTTCAAGGCTAAATAGTCCAAGTTCCAAGGACTGTAGCTAAATGCAAAATATTGCAAGGGCTTAAAACTAAACCTCAACCTAAAGTTATGCCTCTTTGTTCTTTTGATTAAGCAAGAATAATTGTATTTGATGATATATATAATGAATTCTCAGATAAATTTATCTTGGATATCTAATTTCACCTTCTAGATCATTGGTTTCATTAACCGAGGTGCTTATGCTATTATTAGACAAACGATCCAACTAAGATCTCAAGATGACATCAATCCCACCTCTCACACATCCCTCGTGTACTTAAACTTCTCACATCATCTCTTTAGCATGTTAGTGTCCCCTGTGTGAGATAGAATGGACACCGAGAGGGGTAAAGAGTGGAGGTCCCAAGTTCGAGAATCCGCTTAGGTTCATTATAAGAAAAGGTGAATTCTTCGACAAAAATTCGTCGGAAGTATCGATGGATTTTCTACGGAAAACATTCGTCGGAGAAAATTCATCTATAATTGCCAACAGTAAGAAAATCCGCTGATAATTCGTCAAAAATTTCGGACAAAGTCCGTTAGAAGTTTCCGTTAGAATATTTTCGTCAAAAAATGTCATCGAACATTCTATAAGTAAATTCACCAATGGAATTTTGTCGGAACATCTGTCGATAAAACTTCCGACGATTATTGTCCATCAAAAAATTGTCAAAAAATATGTCAGCTTTATTCCAACCAATTAATTATCCATAGGAAAAGTTGTCAAAAATATTTCTAATAGAAATAAAATCCGTCAAAAAATCCATCAAAAATATCTATATTTTTATTAATATTTAAAAAATATGAACACTTATTTACATCCAAAAACATCCAAATAAAGTAACATCTAAAACATAACATCCAAATTAATGTCGAGCACAACAAATAACATTGATCACAATAGAAATTTTTTAAATACAATAAAAAAATCATGAAAGGTCTACTACATCTTCCATATCCTCCTTCTCACTGTCTCCTCTCTGGCCACTTGTTAGACGTAGGGGTGGCAATGGGTCGGGCCTGGACCGGGCCCGTGCTGGCCCGGGTCCAGCCCGGTCTCTAATCATTCGGCCCAAGCCCGGCCCGACTCGGGACAAGGCCCGATTTTTTGAAGCCCGGCCCGAAAAAATTAGGTAAGGCCCGGCCCAAGCCCGGTCCGGTTCAATTTTATTTTTTAAAAGATTTTTTTACTATTTTTATTTATTTTTTATAATAAAATTAATATTCATTTAATCAAAATAGCATAAAGTAAACATTAGACTAATCTAGATAAACTTATTTCTAGTTGTTACAAATATGAAATAAATGTTAAGCCATTAAATATAACTCCACAACACAATTTGCAATCTAAAATTTTAGAATATTAGAACTATTTCCATGTTACTTTTTTTTTTACAAAAATATCGGGCCACCGGGCTACCCGGGCCGAGTCTAGCTAAGCCCAAGCCCGGCCCAATCTTACTCCGGGACGGCCAGGCCGGGCTCAAAATTAAAAAAATGTTAAATTGTCCGGCCCAAGCCCGTGTAAAACCGGGCCGGGCCTTCGGGCCAGTCCGGCCCAATTGACACCCCTAGTTGGACGATCCTATATTACAAAAAAAAAATTAATTCATATTGATTTTATAGATTTAAAAGAAGATGATATAAACATGAATTCTTTAACTCATTTCAGAGAATGGTTATTTGAGCGTTAAGTTCAAACTGAGAATCCGATTTAGATTATGTTAGCTCTTTTATGTCACTCTGACCACTCCAGTCGTGTTGGACCGATCAACATGCCAATCAGATTGATATTTTACATTTTGGATCTCCGACTTGATATTTTAATTTGTTTACAATAAGTCAATTCAAATATTGGTAATTTTAGTGTCAAGCTCAAACTGAGAATTCAATTTAGACTATGTCAGTTCTCCCATGTAACCCTCACCATCTCAGTCATATTGGACCGATTGACACGCCGATAAGATCGATATTTCACATTTTAGACCTCTGACTTAATATTTAAGTTGTTTATAATAAGTCTATTTTGGGATTGGTAATTTGAGTGCCGAACTCAATCTGAAAATCTATTTTAGATTATGTCAGTTTTCCCATGTCACTACCACCACCTCAATTGTGTTGCACCAATCGACATGCGGATCAGACTAGTATTTCATATTTTAGACCTCAAACGTGACTTATTTATTTTCTTTACAAAGTTGTCTACCAGAATGCTAATTTGCAACGAAAGAAGATCGATATTGATGGACAGGTGGAGAGAGAGTGTGAGAGGGAGAGTGGGAGATTTAGAGAAAAACGATGGTAGTGTAAGGTGAATTTCCATACCATTTACAACGCAATTTTTGACGCAAGTTTTGGTAGAATTTGACAGTCCTTACATATTAATATATTTTTAAAAGTTAATTATGTATCTTATATTATAGTAAAGTTTTGTATTATTAATATATTAATTATATATGCTAATAATAAGTGTAATTATAATTTAATATCTTATATTATACTAAAATTAGATAGTCATTAGATATATTAATCATCATATTAGTACATAGTTTAAATTGTTAGTTCATTAGATATATGAGATATATTATATTAAATGAGATCATAATAAATGAAATTATAAGCCGTCCATTGAATTTGATTCAGAACTAAATCTTAACTGTTTGATTTAAGTTTGATGAAAATTTAATAGTCAGATTCACTCTCAATCTACATCTCATCAACATTTGACTATTGAATCTATAATCAATCGAAATCCGATCATTAGATTTCATCCAACTAAAAATCGACCGTTGAATTTGCTCTCGGTCTATATATATCTGATCAATTAAATTTGCTACTAATGTAAAATAATCTGATCAAGATTCGTCCGTTAGATTTACTTTGGATCTAAAGTTTAACCGTTGGATTTAAGTTTGATGAAGATCATAGAGTTGCATTCGATCTCAATCTACATCTGATGAAGATCCAACCGTTGAAACTACTATCAATTGGAATCCAACCATTGGATTTCATGCAAATCTAAAATCTGACCGTTGGATGCATTCTCGATCTATGATCAGTTGGATTTGTTTACAATATAAAATAATCTAACCAAGATTCGCGCATTGGATGTGCTCCAAATCTAAATCCTAAACGTTGGATTTAAATTTGATGAACATCTGACAGTTGGATATGTTTCCAATCTATATCTAATCAAGATCTCATCGTTGAATTTCGTCTTGATCTAAAAATCCGAACGATGGATTCACTCTCAATCTAAAACCCAAACATTCAGCTACATGTATATTCACTAAACATTCATAATTTGAACATCTAAAAATATAAAAGTTGAATATTAAAAAATTCATATGTTTTATAATTTCATACTTAATAATTAAACTATAATATTATTTTTAAAAATAAAACTTTATTACATGTATATCACTAAGCAAATATAATACTTTCACAAACACACAAAAATATAATGTGTGTGTATATAACAAATATTATATATATATATATATAATATACATTCACTAACCTCAAAATGTAATCTATAAATTTATATTTTCTATATATTTTTTATTTTATTCATTTTTATTTTTATAATAATTATATAAAGGAATGCTTGTGAAATTTACAGTTGTTTCCGATGGACAAATTCTGCCAAAAAATCTATCAACATTTCCAATGGATTTTTCGAAGATATTTCCTATCAAAAAAATTCGACAATATCCATCATAAAATCCATCATTGTCTTCGATGGACTTTTCCGATGAAAACCAATTCGTCGAAAAATCCATCTGAATTTTCGACAATATTTCCCATGTTGGAAATTTTCAACAATTTTATTAACGGCCAACATCCGTCGGAAAATTCATCGTTGTCTATAATAATTTTTCCAACGAAAATAAATCTGTTGAAAACCCCATCTAAATTTTTGACAAAATTTATTCCTTCGAAATTCCATCGATTAATTTTTCGACAGAATTTGTCGGTCTCGGAAAAATTCATCAGTAAAGTCACTTTTTTTGTAGTGATGGAAGAGGTTTTCCCTAGAGACTTTAGCTATTGAGCTATTAACTAAAAAATACTAATGATAAAAAAGTGGATATAAATTAAAAAAGCGTTCTTGACTCTGACATCAAAACTTATTGGTGATGTTCCAATCAGGCGATGCCAATCGAGGGGTACTCTTATTGGCGAGGACCACCTATTCACAACATGCTATATACGAGTTGCTCTCATCGAGATTAGTCTCAAAATATCTTTATATATTTGAAATTTCTAATTGTTTATCTTCTCCATTATAAGCATTGAATTAAGCATAAAAGGAGAAGGGCAACTACAACTCAAACATCTCATACTCTTCTTAATTGCACCTAATAACCCTTGATTTATTTAAGTTTACTTTATTGTTAAAAGATCCTTCCCTACAAGACCTATATATATATAGAAAGGCTTAGTACACTTTCATATTGCACTTTTCATATTGCACTTAATTGCAATATGACTAGGCACTAAATCTATGTGGCACCTAATAATTGGGTTGCCACTTTATCACTCTCCATGTAAGAGGTGTCACATAGATTTAGTGCCTAGTCATATTGCACTTAAGTGCAATAAGAAAGTGCACTAAATCTTTCTCATATATATAACGTGTTATCTCCATTTCAGGACCAGACATAAGAGAGACGAGATTCCCTCGATACCGCGCAAGAGGAGATCCTATCAGTATAAGGCAAAAAAATGACATTTTGCACTTCAATCTTTGTATAAAATGTAAAAAAAAACTTTACATAATATAGGTTTAAATGTAAAATGTCAATCTTTACTTTGTACTGATCGAGAACCCCTCTTGCGCGGTACTGAGGGGATCCTGTCTCAACATATGAAAAGCCAAGAACTTGAGACTTGGCAGTGGGATATCATTCTTAGATGCTATCCAACTCTACAAGTAGAGAGCTCTAACTAACAAAGTTTGTCCGAATCCCTCCTCGCAAAATTTTCGATCATATTATTTGTTGTATACATCCGTCCCATTAAAAGATTCTCACAACACGTATTCTTAAGGTACTTCTCATCATGCACATCTTGTTTCAGATTTTGCACAAAGATTTTGTAAAAAATTATCATAGAAATTCTTAGCTAGATGAGAATAACATAGAAATTACCCATGTCATAGGGTTATGTGAATAATCCTACCTCAAAAGTAGCCAACCTTGGGGTGCGTTTGGTTTGGTTGTAAAACATATTATAGGAAAAAAAATTCTAAGGAGGAGCATTTTACAGAAAAGTAAAAATCTAATTATTCATTTGATACCCACATAAATGATTTCTTTGAAAAGATTTTCTGATATTTATTTTTCATTAATTAGTTTTTAAAAATAATATTTAAAAATATTTAAAAAAAATCTCAAACACAACGGTTGTAATCTTTGGTGGTGTTTGATAAATCTTAATTGATGTCTATTATCTTAAGGCCGACACAAGTCGCTAACGTCGGTCATCGAGTTCGGGTGCCGATCGTCGGTCACTAACATAAGTCTAAATAGGCAATTTGTAAGAACTAAAAATTAATCCCAAAAGATCAAAATTTAAGATAAGCATGTTCGCTTATAGCCGAAATATCCCCATTATGCTGAAGAGAACGGTGTTAAATCGGATCCTTGTCTCCGGTTACACATCAGCAGCACAGATTATTCAACATACAACTGTGTACATAAAAGAGGCAGATTGGAACAATATGCTATACATTTCTCACTTACAAATAGAGAGAAGCGACTGTTCTCTAGATTTCTGTTTTGGTGTTAAATTCGGGGCCCTGTTTGATGTCCTGATAACCTGCTATAAGATCACTTTATCAACACTGATAAGTGCTAATGCCGTTTAATAACACGGTTGAGCTAAGCAGAAGTTATCGGATCTAACTGGGCATTTATCAGAGCTTATTTGTTATCTGGGTTCCATTTATTCAGAGATATCAAAGTCAAATAATAAGGAATAAGGTTTAACCTGTCTGCAGTTCACATCCTGGCGCCACATGTATGTCCCAAGATCAGCTAACTCATCTTTCATAGACGACTTCATCTTTTAATGAAGTTGTTATGTACATGGTTGCATGCTAATACACCATTACCTGCTTACCCAAACACTTAATAAAACCCTCTCAGCCAATTTCAGAAAGAATGAAAATACAGACCTTCAACTTGCAAACTTTAAATCAAGCAGTCCTTATTAGTTTCTAATAACCTTTATTCATGTTTTTAGGTAGAAGAGACTGGAGGAAGAAAAAAGACACCATGAAAGGAGAATGGATATAATAGCAACCATGATAAACTATTTTGTACATTCAAAGCATATATTGCAACATGATAGCAACCATGATAAACTATTTTGCATATTCAAGCACACATTGCAGTTCAACACTATTGCAAACTTCACAGGTAGTAGCTACCACACACCATAACATCCAAGCCCTGCACAAGGCAAGGCAGTGAACTTAATGGTTCCATATGCAAACAAGAAACCAAGCAAGCTATACCAAATCTAACTGCAAACAACAGATGGTGCTTGGCAGACCCAGCAGGCGGCCAATGAACAAACACACTCTCAACGAGACATGAACAAACGTCCAGTCAAGCTGACAATGACAAACCAAGTAGGTGATCTGAACTCAAAAAGGAGCTGGCCTAGAAACAGGGTACCTGGCGCAGACATAACACCTTGCCTATCCAAGTTGGTAAGACAATGCGCAATAGGACCCGCATATTAGCAACTTCAAGTACTAATAGACAACTATTACAAAATGTTGGTGGCTAGATGTTCATTGGACCAGCTAAGAGCACATGGCAAGTTTATTTCTTGTGACGTCAGACGAAGTACATCGCATTCTCAATGCGAGTGAGCACCTCCGGGAATTTGTTGCTATCGAAAGATGAAGGGAAATTTGATGATGACGACGAAGATGAGGATGATGAATCATGTGACGAAACCAATGCCTCGTAGTATTGGCGTCCCCTGTAAGCTAGAAGGTCAGCATAATACACTGGAGGAACCAATGAGACAGGCTTAGTGCACCTGTTAAATGTGAAGCACAGATCATAGGTTAGCTTCTGCAGCTCATCAGATGTAAACCTGTGCTCATCCCACAGCACATAGTAATGGGTAGGCTTGCTAGTTCCGAGTATCCCATTGTGACTGCAAAGGTAGAAATTGAACAGGTGAGGAGCAACTATGCCAGTGTCCACAACAGTGCCAGGGGGAACATTCCCAGTTCTGGTGTTGCATGGTCCACTTCTGTCTTCTGGGAATAAGCGTGTTTGGTGGCGTTTTTGTGCCACCACAACAGTGATGGTAGGCTTGTAACCATCTGATTCAATTGCGTCTTTGATATCAGTGAGTTCTCCATTGAGGACCATGTCAAATTGGCTATCACTGACGCCATCTCGGAAATATATAATCTTCTGGGGTTTTGTTTTGTTTACATGAGAATACTTGTCTATTAGCTCTCTGCAAAGTGAACCAATATTCACAATATTTTCTTTGCGATGTGGTTGGGCTTGCACCTTTGAGATATAGCTGTTTGATGCTGGCCAATTGACAGTGGCCACAACAGCAGCAATTGATGGGCTGGTGATGTCATGGCTCCTCGGATGATTTACATCCGCACCTATGAACATAAAAGGAGAACTTGTATTCCCTAGACACGGAAGACCATCGAAGAGCTCGATATTACTCCCACCAAGTTTTGCATTCATTTTCAAGCCCAGGTTTGCAAGATATTGATCCTTTCCCTCGTTAGCCGGAGAGCTCAGACAACATTGAGTGAGAATTCCAACCTCAGTCTCAGCAATTAATTTGAGGCTTTTGTACCCGTCATGCTTATCTGCCATCGGGCATATGAGTATCTGCAGATGACCCCCCGTCTCCTGCTTCACCTTATTAAGTATTTCCTTGATCTTGTAAGGATATGAAAGGATATCCATACTATGCTTCCTAACAAAGGCAGGTTTGGGATTCATGAGGATTCCAAGATCACAACACCTCTTGACAAGCTTCGGCACAAATGACTCAATTCTGAGCTCTTGATGCCTGGGGTTGGCTGACAGGCTGAAATCTGCAATTCCCCAATGCTCAATTCTCTTTCCCAGTGCAACCTTATGCTTAAGTAAGTTCCATTGACAATCATTATTCCAGATTTGAAACTGACAAGGTCGGCCATGCATGTCACTTAGTTTCAGAACTGGACGCTCAAGGATACGACCAGTCACTTTTGCCATGTCACGGCTAACTGATATGGAAAATTCCTTCAACATGTCTCCCCTGAAACAAAGAAAAGTTAAAGAGACCCAAAGTCAGAAATTCACAATCATGTAAATGGAAATGATTACAAAATTAGAAACAAACAATGTGGTGTGGATGGATTCAAATGAAACAAGAGAAATAACAAAGACTATTCTATCATTTTTGATGTCCAGCATCACATTAGGAAGAATGCTGCTTAACAAGCTTTCATTAGCTAAAAACAATAGGAAATTTATCAATAAAATATTCAGAACCTTGTTTCAATTGAATTTCTTTCATTAGTTGTATCTCACACTCCACAAAGAAAAGTATTTACACCCCAAAAGTAAGTGTCATTCTACTGTTAGAAGCTTTGCAGATAAAGGGATCATAGCTATACAATGCAGACACAAATGCAACAAGGTATGTTCTGACAAACCAACTGATTCATCAACTTTTTGACGGGCTGGATTTATGACTTCTCAGCATCAGAGAAAACATGTTCAGTAGTTGTACATTTTTGTAACTTCCTCTCAAGTTTATTCTTGTCGAAGACTACTACACTATAGGTTGCAAAGCTTCCCTCCCAGGACATTAGAACTTGCATTTAAGGTATATAAATTATGACTTACTGGTCAGCAACCTAATTGATAAGGTGTGTATACTGCATAAGCTGGAAAATTCCTACAATAAAAAGCAGGTGGTTTGATGCTCCATACTTCCTCCACGATGTGGAAGCACATAAACAAACTCCTCTGATGTGCTGCATGGAGATGAATCAAGAGATGCAAGAATTCAGGAGATCATAAGCATGAAGATCAGTATGCATGATAAGAGCAATCAAAATTCAGCAAATAGTATCTACTTCAAATTCCCTCAAACTAATACTCGAATGAAGGATATATCAGTTAATGTTTACACGAAATTGGAAAATCAATAAAACAAGGGGTAAGTTAAGGAAAAACAGTATGGGAATGACAATCAACATGCAAAGTCTAACTTTTCTCGTTTGCATGCACTAAATATCCAAGCAGTCAAGGAAGAAGGAAAGAAAACAGCTTGTATTTAAATGTGGCAAAGAAGCAGCACATTTTGTACGTACCGAGCAGGCCCGTTGGCCGAATTAATCATGCCAAGGATCATATTTACCCTATCCTGTGGTCTGGACATGGCCATTTCTCTCAATGTCTGGTTTTTAACCTTGGGCAACCTGTCTTTCGGGTATATCTGCCCTTCAGCCAGCTTACATAACTCCATAGGAACATAATTCTCCTTCGTCCGGCTCAACTTTAAGCATGGAAGTTGCTTGAACTTTATTTCGAACCCATACTTTTCTGCATAATAATCAACCAACCTAAAATTTCTCTCTGATTGATCATCCCGAAATGTTATCATGTTTGTTTCTGGTTCTGTCAAACCAAAGATAGTATACTTCTTTCTAGCCGCTCTGTGAATTACTTCAACTTTAAGATTGTGCAGTGCTTCTTTCACAAATTTTCTGTTCCTCACATCTAATCGTGTGTTCTCATTAAATGTGAGACGGCAGGTCTCTTTAAGGTAGTCAAGAATCATCATTGGTTTATGGAATGCCATAACTGATTGATCAACATTGAGCACTGGGCCATATTCAGTGGATTTGACACTCTGTTGGAACCCTGATAAGGCAACAATACCCATCCCAAGATCACGCCCCTCATCAGAGAAAAAGTTCCGACCAACTGAAATTCTACCTCTGGATGCATTTTCTCTCATAATCACATCCAGTCCATGCAAAATATCACGTGGGCAATGTGGCTGTCTGAACTCCTTCATGGGTATTAACTTCTGGAGCTTTAGAGTAACATGATATGTCTGACCACGCACCACCACATTGAAATCTCCTTCAGGTACACGTCGTGGGATAAAGAGATCCCGCACACCATCAGAAGCCACAGTCCGCACCTGGAACTGGGAAGCATTGACGTTGAACAACTCTGTCTTGATGGCCAAAAAATCCCTCTTTGAAATTTCTACATCTGCACCACCTTCAGGCATCTTCTCTGATTTGACACTAATGTCATAGTGATAGATGTTCATCCTATCATCAAAGTTGAGAAGGAAATGGTTGACACGAAGACGGATAGGATTATCGGCTCCCATCAACCCGCCCCGATCAGGACGTTGGATTGGCACAAATCTCCCTGCCACAGAGACAGTGGGTTGCCCAGCTGATGAAGATGAAATATCCAGTCTTCCGAGGTCAGATGCTACAGAGTCTACAGTAACATTCACTGCATTAGCATCAAAGAAAGTAAGCACCAAACTGCAAAAGTAGAATTCTATTATACATGACATAATAGAGAAACAGGCAACTTCAAACAACAATGCAATGAAAGGTCAAAAAACTATGAAAAACAAGATGGCTTGTTTTTTTTTCAAGTCCAGAGCAAAAGAAGCATCCAAATTTTCCCAATATTAGGAATACTTTGCAATTTCTGGTGGTATCAAGCATTAGGTAGCGATAACACCAAAATCGCGTCTGCCAGGCAAGAAAATACAAACATGTGAAATAAAACAGATTAGAGACGATACCCGCAAGAACAAGACAAAAGAGAAAAGAACAGCCATCTAACTTAAGGAATAAGAAACAAGAAAACACAACATGTAACAACACATTCATAGGAAATTCTGCCAAATTAGGCAAACAGGGAGGGCCACTAAACACACAGCATTCGAATTAAGGACGGACCCAAAAATATGCAAAAAGGGAGGGCAAAGTTTCCAACTTATAGAGGAACGCAAATACCCAACCTAAAATTTCCCCACTAAAAGAAAACCAGGTTGCGTCCCATGATCCAGGCGTATTACAAACTAAACAACATAACCACGCCAAAGATCGAGCATGAATGCAAACAAAGAAAGATCCCAAAAAAAGGGAAAGGAAGACAAAGAAAGATGGAGACTCCAAAAAAATAACAAGGAAGATAAAGAAAGATGGGGACCTTTCTCTCTCTTACCAGACGAAAGACTTGCGGGAACGGGACCCGCTACCGGGTGCTCGCCGCTCCACCCTCTGCCGTCGCCCCTCCCCCCACCAGCGCTCCTGCCTCCTCTTCCGCCTGCGCCGCCGCCGCCCCCGGCGGGCCTGGCCACCCAGCCCTGCGACGGCGCACCGCCCGAGGGCCGCTCCCCGCCGGGCCCCGCCGCCGGGCGCACCTGCGGCGCCGGACCACCTGCTGCCCTGGCCACCCACGTGGGCGGAGGCGCGCCGCCCGTAGACACCGCCGCATCTGTGGTGGGCCGCCACCCGCCGGGCGCCCCCGGCTGGCCCACCTGCTGCCAAGCCGAAGCGCCGCCGTCACCGCGCCCGCCCTGCTGCAGCCAACCCTCCCCTCGGCCGCCGCCACCGCGTCCGCCCTGCTGCAGCCAACCCTCCCCTCGGCCGCCGCCACCGCGTCCGCCCTGCTGCAGCAAACCCTCCCCTCGGCCGCCGCCACCACCGCGTCCGCCCTGCTGCAGCCAACCCTCCCCTCGGCCGCCGCCACCGCGGGCCTGGCCCTGCTGCCCGCGGCGGCCACCACCCCTGCCCCTGCGCTGGTGCTCCATACCCGTCCTTCCCTGTCCCCCCTCACCACCCCTTTGCAGACCCACCACAACGATACACTCGACCTTGTACCACCACCGCCGCTCCGCACCCTGCGCACTGCAACAACTGCGCAACTGGACACTGCAACGACTGCAGGCTATGCGCCTTCGCTCTCGAGGGGAACAGGCATGCTATATATAGAGCGTGGACTCCAGACTTGGTGTGGGAGGGAGGAAGAGAAGACTACTCCTATTATTAGTACTAGTAGTAGGTAGTAGTAGTACGAAACGTAGTAGTTGTAGTGGTAACAGGAGGAGCGACGGATGGAAACCAACCCCCCCCCCCCCCCCCCGGGTTTCCTTGCCGAGGAAGGAAACCACCCATGTTCAAATATGGCGGGCATGTGATAGGAGGCGGGGAGAGAAGCGAGTGGGGGGGAGAACGTGGATGTGTGTTTTCTTTCTTTTTCTTTTTCTTTTTTTTTGGTTTCTAAATATATAATTCTTTATGGTTAGTTAGTTTTTGGACTATTTTTTTTCCTTTTAGAGAGTTTCTAGTAAGGTTACAAACGAATTTTGAAATTCTGAAATTCTAATCTGATTTTGATAAAAATTATTGATTTTGAAATTAAAAAATGATATCGATAGTTTATCGGAATTGGTATTAGATATTTCGATAAGTTATCAGAATCGGAATTGAAAAATAATCAAAATCGAAATTGATATTTCGATATATTATCCATAAACTTAAAAGACAATATCATGGTAAACACCTTAGTTTATCAAAATTTCGGTTTCGATAATATAATCGGAACGGAATCGGAATTAATCATTCCGATTTTATCAGAATTAGAATCGAAACTATATTTCGGTTATCAGAATGAGAATCGAAAACTGTGTTTTCGGTTCCCAATTCGACTCGTTTGTAGTCCTAATTTCTAGTATGGTTTTTCTTTCCTTTTGGTTTTTTGGCTTTTTAGTTGGTTTCTAGGATAGTCCATTTTCCTTTTGGCATTTTTTGGGTTTCCAAGTTTTGAGCTGTACAACCTTCTATAAAAATTTCGAGTCTAGTGTTTTTCCTTTTTTTTATTTTTATAGTTTTTAGCTAGGAATATTTTCTAACTAGTCTATAATGATTCTACCCTTAGAAATTTACCCATGAAGTTAGGAAACTTAAATTGGAAACTTAAATTTCTAAATGACCTACTTTTAGTGCTAAAGAGTTTTAGGTTTCCTTCATAGACACCTTTCTTAAATTGAAATTGTAACAATCAAAGATCCAAGGTTGATAAGAAATTTGTGCAACACGAATTCTAAAGCACTACCCACGCATCCAAAGTTGGGATGTTAAAAAAATCCATAAATTCGATTATCTACGTCACTCGATCTATGATGGGTCAAGTAATATCTGCATAATCGAGTATGGATATGGATTTGAGTATTTTAAAATATTTATTTAATTTTCAAGTCAGGGATAAATTTAGTACAAAGAATCCATTCTCGAACAGAATCTATGTTTAATAAATAATAATTAATAATATGCTTTCCACAAATCTCTTATCCCACCTTTCCTTGCAAATTGTAATGATTGTTCCCCTCCCCAAACATGTCAGATAAAGATCCTAGATTCTCATCTCACTTCTAGAAATGATTGTGACCAACACTGAGAACTAAGCTGAATTGTAGTATTGCATTTCACCCGTAGACAAATGGTCAGATTGAAAGAACAAATCAGATCTTAGAAGACATATTAAGGGCTTGTGTTATCAACTTTGAAAGTTGTTAGAATGAACACTTGTCACTTATAGAATTTACATGCAATAATAGCTATCAGACTAGTATACAGATGGTACCTTTCGAAGCACTATATGGCAAAAGCTATAAGTCACTTATATGCTAGGAAGAAGTAGGTGACAGGCAATGGCTAGACCGATATCACAGCTAGAAACATCCAAATTGTTCGAGACAAATTAAAGGTTGCACGGTCTCGACAAAAGAGTTATACAGATAAACAAAGAAGAGATCTGGAATTTTAAGTGGGACATCATATCTTCCTAAAAGTACTGTCTCCTACTCATAGGATTCAACCGGTTTGAAATCAAGGGAAAGATGAGCCCCAAGTTCATTGGCCCTTTTGAGATTCTTGAGAAGGTCGGTGAGGTGGCATATAGACTGGCATTACCCCCGCAACTGGGGAGTATACACAATGTCTTCCATGTATCCATGTTAAGGAACTATCTATGATGCTACACATGTAATCCGGCATGACAACTTGGAGTTGCATAGATACGTAACCTACGAAGAAAAGCGATCAAAATCTTAGATCATAATTAAGCTACACCAACTGTGGAATAGAGCGACAATAATGGTAAAGATCCAATGGAGTAGGCGAGGTCAAAAAGAAGCCAATTAGGAGCGAGCTAGAAAAGACCATTAAGAAGCAGTACTTAGAATTGTTCTCAGCTTAGTTCTTTAAGTTCTACATAGATCATGTGAATTTGGGGACCAAATTCTTTTTTAAGTGGAGAATAGTGTAACAACCCAGATATTTAAAATATAGGTAAATGAAAAAATTAAAGAATAAAATAGAAAAATTAGTAATACTCAAAAGCCTATTATTAAATTGGGTTAAACGAGCAAAACTCTAAGCTAAATGGGCCATTAATTGCCCCCAAAATATAACCCAATAAGAATTCCAAGTATTGTTCTACTTCTAGTTAAAACAAGAGTAAAAATCAAGAAAACTAGTCTTGATTCGAGTTAGAATCAGATTGGAAAAGGTAAGGGCTAAATGAGGACTCTTAAGATCCTAACCACCCAAGAAAGCCTGATCTCCACAAACTGAGGAAAGGGGGCTCACAACTGGGAGGAAACCAAGCAAGAATTTCAACCCTTAGAAGTTTGATTCCTGTTGGGAAATCTAAAGTCATACCGCTTTAAACAGAACATAATTCCTCTTTGGCTGACTCTTACTACTGCTAGGGAAATTCTTGGACGTGTGCAAGGCTGGTTGGAGGGAGAAAGATTTGCAGCAAGCAAGAGACCTGTTGTTCTTCTTCATGATTCATTTCTTTCTTCTTAAATAATCAAAGAGATAGATGTTCTCTCAAGCTAAACATGAATAAATCTTTCAGTAGGAAAATTCCATGGTAGAAATAAACATAAGTTCTTGTAGATAGTCCCATGCATGTAGAATCATGTGCATCCTGTTTTTAAATCCAGATTGTTATTGTTCTCTGTGATACTCCTATTACACATGGTTTAATTATGTTGTTTAAAAAGCCATGTTCATGTGCTTCTTGTGCCCTAGTTCAAAGTTTCTTGAATTCCATCACAGTCTCATGATTATTTCTCTTCTTGAATTTTGTTCCTAAAATCTTTGATCATGAATAAATATTTATTCACAAATCCTTAATCGTAGCCAAGATGTTTGTCACGCCTAGATTTGGGAATATTGAAATGTGAGCAGATACATGCATATCAATCAGTCGTGTAATTCAGAGCAAACTAAATGTAAAATATAGCATGGGTACTTCGATGCAATGCCACACTACTGTCAATCAACTCCCATGGGTATAAGTACTTTTTGACGCTCCTTCTAGGACCAGATCAGACCCTATAATTTTCAAAGTTAAGGTTATAGATCATGTAATATCTAGATAACCATTTAGTGGCCAAATGAATTCCAAGGAATTAAGCTCATATAACCAAGGAATAGACTTTAGTAAGATTTATGACTTGAGAATGATTTTTATGCAGATCATCCATGATTTATGTCATGCACCGCCAATTTAGCAGCAGAATAAATCAGGGAGGCATGAACAACTCGTATGGTAACGTAAATTACACATACATTCGCAAATATCAGAGCAACTAACGAACAATAATAACAATAAAATCTTCATTTTATTGATAATTCATCTAAACTATTACAACCACTAATTCAGAGCCAAAACATAGGGCTCAATAATATCATTACATTGGAAAGGATAATTAAGCAAATATCTAACTAAATTCTATGATACTAAGGTCATTCTGTTGCTATGACTCCAGATCGCTCATCACTCCAGTCCATTCCCGTTGGTGTGTGTAAGGTCAACATTCGACTTACCTGAAAACACACACAACAATAGTGTAGGGTGAGCGATAATGCTCAGTAGGACTTAATATCTCATGTAAACAAGTATGCTTTAAGTGATTAATGTCTTGTACAGGATGGAGTAACTAATGCTGGAGAGAGTCATGCAAGGTCGAGAAAGTAATAGTACAAGTAACATGGTTCAATTAGCATGTAAGTCAAGTATAGCACAATGATTACGATTAAGTCACGATGGAAAGCGATAACTCAAGATAGCAAATACATGTAGAGCAAAGAGAGAGAAAGTGGTTGTATGATAGCAGTGCAACAAGAGAGCAAGACAGTAGTCGCTCAATAACAGGACAATAGCAGTTCAGTAATAGTCAGTGATAGTACAGTAATAGTGCAGTACGTCTGAACTAACAGACTACAGTAACAGTATAATAGTCAAATGTCTAGCCAATTCAGAACAGTCAGTCAAAACCGGTGTAAATGTAGACACTGTCATTAGCCTCTGCAGGTATTTTCGGGTGGATCTCTGCCCCCAGGACTAGATTGGAGCCTCTCGGACACTCTCTGTGCCCTCAGCAGTATGCATTCAAGTCCAGTAAAGTCATAAGACTCATTATAGTGCTAGACAGTCAAGAACAGTACAATACAGTAGGAGCCACAAGGCTCAAGGGTACCAAGAGAGTACTAGATGAATAGATGAGAGTGTAGAGAGAATGTGAACAAATGAGAGTACCGAGATAGTAGATGAGATAGGGGTATAATCGTAAAATAAAGTTAACCACGATAGTAACATTGCACGGCACCAGGTCGGGTACCAACAGTCAGGTAGAAGTCACATCCGCCCATTAGCCATGCTATGAACATAGACTAGATGGTCTGACGTGATCCCAAGGTAAGAGAAAACACACTAAGGTTGTTTGGATCGTACTGATCCCTATGGGTGTAACGGGTTTTAAGGGTACAACCAGCTCGTCGGCAATAGACGTGCGCCAAAGCCAAGAAGACTTACGGAGGCCTTGACAAGAAGTCTCTGGTCCAGTCAAGAGTCTTCCCGATGGAGAGGTGGTCCATGCCAAGAGAGTGTGTAGAAACTAGGGTCCGTCGTGCCTCGAGTGCTCGAAGGCCGAGGGAAACGATCACGGTGTTTAAATCATGTGATTAAAACGAAGACAAGTGTAAATAATTAAATAGGGAAATTTAGTAATTAATTTTACTTAATTACTAGATACATTAATGAGTAAATTAATAAGGTCTCATGGCAAACATGATTGTTTAGTGTGTGCAAGTGTGATGGAATCAAGAAAGCATGTATGATTGTGCACATGGCTTTTAACTTAATTAATTTCATGTAGATATCACTCATTATCAGTTAACAGGTCGAAATTAATCATGACAGTACTTAATTAGAGTTAAACAAGGTTTATATGACATAAATTGCAGGGTATATGTGCAAAAATCAGATTCTGGTCGCTCTGTCAAGGTCGCGACGTAAGGGTCTGTCGCGTTCAGGTCGCGACAGAGGGTCCGGTCGTGTTCTATCGAACCGGCCGCCGGGGTCTGAACCAGGGAAGGTCGCGACGAGTCGACCCGTCGCGTTCAGAAAGCGACGGTTCTCCTTGTCGCGACCCCTTTCTGAGGTCGCGATGAGTCGGGCCGTTGCGACTTCAAAAGGTGGCCCGAGCCCAGAAAAGAGTTTTTGCCCTATTTCTAGGTGGGTTCCATCCTTCCTTAGCATGACACAGCACTCTTATAAAATCGATATCAAATCACTCGATGATCCAAAAATCATGAATCAATTTTGAACGAACCTAGACATGGAGATCTATCACTGAGCATGATTAATTAGAAAACAACTACATCTAAGACATGCTTTGATCAGGTTACTTTTCAGTGACCTAAACATGAATAGTCTTGAATAAATGAATTAATTAGCAATGGTCACATTATAAAAATTGTGGAAAATAGGGGCGTTTGAAAGCTATCATCATGTAGCATTTACGAGAATATTTACAGGACATGAGATCAAGTACATGCAAGGATTGAAAGCCAACTTTAGGGTTCGGCCACATGATGATGACAGGGATTCAAGTATTAATTCTCCCTCATGGAAGAACGAAAATAGGAAAATAGAGGGCTTTTACAGAGCAATGAAATGGCTACATGGGTTAAGGTTTCACGATTTGTGCTTGAGAGATTGCCTACCTTTTCTCACTGTTAAGAAAATCCTAGGGTTTTGATGAAGAACGAGATGAAATCCCTCCTTTCCAAGCTCCTCCTTCTTGCTCCTTCGTTTTTCAGCCTTTCCCCTCGTCCTCCAATGCTCCAGCAACGACCTATGGATGGTTAGGGACGAGTTGGGGGTGTTTTGATGGGTTTAAAAGTCCTTATTTCCTAAAACTCTTCCTTTCTTTTAAAACTCCGAATTTCCATCTTTATCTCCATCTTTCTCTCTTTTATCTACCTAATAGGATTGGGAAGAGAGCTAATTTAGGGGGTAAAGGGTTACGGTAAGTTTAGGTCTCTTTTTAGGATAGATATTGGTTATTTAATAATTATTTTAACCCATTTACTAATTATCCCTAATTTTTATTACGAATTTCACTTAATTAGCTCCCATCTCATAATGGGCTCTTCATAAATTGGCCCATTCTTTTATGTTTGGCTATTAATACATCCCATTATTAATATAGGTTAATGGGAATAATTTAATTCCCTTTATTCCAATTTAGTCACCATTTATTCTAATTTATCACATGTATTTACTAATATCTTATTTTATTTCAATTTAGTATAATTTATCCCAATATTTCTAATCTCATCCATCATTTTGGCTCTTGCTTTTGGCCCAATATCTTATGTATGGCTCAATTGTACAACCTATATACTTAATTTTCTTAATGGGTTTTAATCATCTTTTTACTAGAAAGTTTATTTATGGGCCAAAATTGTCCATTGGTCTAATTATCATAATGGGCTATCAACCCATATTATTTAAGCCTACCCATATATTTATTTTAATTTATAATCCACTTTGGCTCATAAAATAATGAGTTCTCCGACTTCTTCCTTAATTACGCTAATAAGTCGCATAAATACTTAAACTTAGTCCACATGATTTTTCTATGCCCAAATTTCTTTATGGGTCATTAGAGAACATTATTTAAAGTATAACTACTATTTTTACAAAAATGTTATATGCGTTTATACGTATGCAATAATGATGCGTACCTTTTTTAACTAGTTTGAATTTATTAATAGATAAATTTTCAATTATCTATAATTTTTAATTAATGAATTTTTTGGGGTACTACAATTATGCATGGAACAAAAGATAAGGTGAAACAATCAAATCTGATGCAGTCAAACCTGGGTTTCACCAAACATAGCCAATCATTGAGGTGCATTCATAAATGTAGTTGGGGACACAGGCACGTGCACAAAATTGGGTTTACTATAGTCATTGTCACAACTACGATCAGAGGAATAGGATTGGGAATGTGGTCAGGGTACACGACACATTCACACAAGGGACTCTGACGCAATTGGGATCCAAGTCGTGATCAAAACAGACTAGACAGAGTTATGTCCCAAGCAGGGAACGTATCTTCAAGGCCTTTAGAAACTCTTCTCACAATAGTAAGACGAGAATCTAGAGGGTTTTAAGGTCTTTCGGTACAACCAACTCAACGGTCGTGTAAGCATCTACGATCAGCAGAGACTTATGGAGACTTTGATGAAGTAGTTCCAATCTGATAGAAGGAATACTCGGCTGAGGGTTCTAACATTACCAAGAAAGTGTTCATAGGTATGGCATGACATGGTTTCTATTAACATGTCGATAAAATGTCGGTCCAAAATTAGCATGGAACACTATCACCAATCATAGTGATTTAAATCCATTAAAGCAAAAGCTATCATATGGATAAAAACATTATGGAATCACATGACACAAATCTTACATTTATAAGGAATGAGGTTAACATTATTTCATGCATGACAAGAACATATGAACATGGAAATAACGGATTATGATGAAAGATCAATGATATGAGAATGCAAATAAGCATGATTGACCTTAAGAAAGTTAGATAATAATCTTAAATCAATTATATGTATTTTTAAAAGAGTTATCAACTATTTAACCTACTAACATTGACAGGATTAAGGGCAAATCATGCTTTACATAACAAGGCTTTCATATTTAAAATACTGTTTTAAATTTTGAAACGACACCACTACAAGAAATAACGCATATGTCAGCGGCTAATAGCTGTTGACAAAAGACGTATAGCCATTGACATAAACGTATGTCAACGACCATATAGTTGTTGACAAATAGGCCGTCGACTAATGTTTGTCAGCGGCTATTTTTAGTTGTTGACATACGAGACATATATCAATGGTTTGTAGCCGCTGACATACATTATATATATCAACGGTTGCGAACCGTTGACATATGGAACATATATCAGCTGTTGTTAATTGTTGACGTATCAAAAATATGTCAACGGAGTTACACAGCCGCTGACAAAAGTCTTTTTTTTAATAATAATCCATGTCGACTCTTTCGCCCCTACAACCCCCTCCCCCGGCCCTGCATCCCCCCCCCCCTCTTCTCCCGACGTGTATGTGCGTGATCGAGGTGGCTGCGACAGTCGCATCGGGAGCTACTGGATGGAGTAGCCATCGCCGGCGTAGTTGGAGCTGTCGTTCCTACTGGTGAAGTTGTCATGCGGGGGCGGAGGCAGTGGAGTTGGAGCTGTCATGCAGGGGCGGAGGCAGTGGCTGCAGCGGAGACACGGTGGTGCTAAAGACCTTCCCAACAACGTCAAAGCCTCAGATCGAGGCGAGCTCAAGACCAAAGGGGCAGCTGGAGAAGGCCTCAACTGGGGCACGGGCGTGGGAGGAGGCGGCGGAGGCACAGGCCCCGTGGGTGTCCCAGTTGCACTCCTGGCACAGAGCGAGGCCGTCCATGGAGCATCAGAATGCGATGGGCTCGGAGCCATAATTGTCACAGATCTGGGAGCAGTGGTGCTTGCAGGTGAGGGCGTTGGCCAAGTGGACATGATGGTCATAGAAGAGGCAGAGCTTGGCGGTGTCGGCACCGCAGAAGAGCACCACCACCTCCCTCGCAACAAAAATGGTAGGGGACCTTCTCGATCCTCCTCCTCTTCGACAAAGGCTGGCTCTTCTCCTCCATTCCTGGTACAAAATCACCCAGCGAAGTGGTAGGGGATGATGTTGTACATATCTCTGCCAACAGAGGCTAAGTACCCCATGATCAGCACTCGAAAGTGAAGGGAAGAAGGCCAAGAGGCTATATTTAGCTGTTGACATATGCTCTTCATTTGTCAATGGCTTCTACTAGTTGCTGACATATGCTCTTCATTTGTCAACGGCTTCTACTAGAAGCTGACAAATATTAAACTTTTGTCGACGACCCTCGATAGCCGTTAACAAATGGTGATCATATGTCAACAATTAAATGTAGCCACTGACAAATGCTAAGCATATATCAACGGCAATACATCACCGTTGACAAATGTTAAGGTATGTCAACAGTTTCGTGTAACCACTGACAAATTAGATATATGTCAACAGTTTTTTTTAGCCACTGACATATATTCGTTGACAAATCTTATTTTTCTTGTAATGCACAGAAAATAATCAGAAAGGCGGTCTGTGCAAGATCTATGATGAAGAATGTGGTCTGGGTAGATGGCATGTCTGATGGATGGAAAATGGGCTCCTGGAGCCTTGATTGCCTGAACGTGGTCCACTGGGAAAGCGTCTTAGAACGTGGTCCCCAATGGAGCCGCCTTTAGAATGTGGCTCTCTTGGGAGCCGTGATCTGAACACAATTGCCACATTCAAGATAGTGATCGGTGGTTTCTAGGTGAGTCGTGTTCCTGAAGGCGGTTGATGCACATCCACGTTTCGAGATACAGATCCTACCAAAGCCGCATTAGCAGGTAAAAAGGGGCTTTTTGTGTGGGAAAATGGGAAAAACAATGATGCTAGTCCAATAGAACATGAAATACATGAAGAACACTTCATAGAAATTGGGGGAAATACTTTTAAATCAACATAGACATACAAGACATCATGTATGCATGTTTAATTATATTGGGTCTGAGAGAAAACTTACCTTTGATTTGCTTAAAGGAAGAAGGGAGGACGAACATGACGAACTGCGATGGAGTCTAAGGATCTATCATCTCCTCCTCCTAGCAGGCATGACCTCATCCACTCCTAGCAGCCACTAGGGATGAGTAAACTCAGTTGAGGTTTAAGACTCTACTTAAGGACCTAGGGTTTCCAAGAGGACGAATTTGTTCTTTCCTAAGATATGGGTCTCAAGCCCTAAATTTCTCTCATCTTTATCCCAAATTAGAACCTCCTTCCATTTTTAACCCTTATAACTATTTAGGGTCTTACATGATTTTGAATCTTTGATCTCCCCTTAATTATGGTTTGGATTTAACTTTTGGCCCATTAATAAGGCTTGGATTTGGGCTTAACTAGCTCACATTAATAAGAATTTGTTTAGATCATTATCAGTTTTAGGGATTTTGTATTTCCTTTAAGCCCAATAAGCCTTATTTGGCTTAATTTCCCTTCCGATTATTGTGATTCATTATTTAGTTCTCAAATATTACTTTTTATTTTGTTTTTTTTTGTAACGAGTAAATCCCGTCCCGTGTGGCTTTGTGGGCTCAGGGATTGGTGTTCGTGAACTCCAAAGTCAGGACTTGGTAGCTCATACTTTCCGTGTACCGTATTGCCTTTACCTCACTTGACCGAAAAAATCTCAGATCTACACACCTCGAAGATTGTATGTAAATCAGGTAGGAACGACAATAAGACATTTTATTTGTCATGTATTTTTAATTCGGATTGTTACACGATCCCTACCAACTCATCTTCTGATCAGGCAAACACATTTGAGTGCTCCAAAAGGCTTGGAGCAGATTGCACACCTCCTCGATCAGAGTTGCGCCATCTTTCCCTTCAATAATATGGTGGCCATCTCCACGGCTAGCTCGGTCCAAGGTGAAGACTCGACTTCTAACTTCTCAATGGCCGTCATGGTCTCAGGCTTCTGAGCACAAAGTGCCCTGTTGTAGCACTTCCTTGACTCAACTTAGTTTCAGCGATAGCTTTCTTATGGTGCTTGCAACAGGCCGCCATGACACCACCTCTACTTGAAGTAGTTACATGACACATCACCAAATGTTGGTACCACATATGAAGCAGCTAACACCATAGTTAGATGCCAATTTTGTCGATCCTTTTGAATAGAAATAGAATAGGCTCCTCGCAAACGCCTTTAGTATTCTTCATGCATCTTTTCTGCCCTCACCCTATCACTGGTGAGAAACACTTGGAATCATCCATGTGCCACCCCCACATTGTTTTGGCTACAAACCCATCTCCACACCATCTTTATATATTGCATACCATACCCCTCTCAGATACCTTTAATTTGGTGTACATTCTTGTGAAATCCTCCTAGGCAGCCCTATAAAATCCCTTTTGTTTGAGATGAGTAGAACGAGTGAAAAGGCGCTTGCTAGGTCAATTCATGCTTCGATGCCCTCTCATTGTCCTTTTTACTCTTGTGCCAGTGACATTTTTTTGGTCCATTCTCCTTGTGTTGAGGTCGTCTTTCAAACACTTGTTAAAGTATGTTTTGGTACGTAGGGTTGTTTACGATTTGGTTCGGTTTAATTTAAAGTCATTTTTCGATTCCACCTGAATGTAATTGAAATTTATAGCGAACTGAACTAACCAAAAAAAAAAAAAAATGAATTCGCATTTTAGTTCAGTTCAGTTCAGTTCAATCCATCGATTTGGGCTTATTGAGCTTTCTTTGGACTGTTAATATATAGTAGAGAATAAAAATCAGTGATAGAAAATTAAAAGTGAGAATAAAAATTAGTGAAAACAAAAATCAGTGAGAATAAAAATCAGTGAGAAAGTACAGTGAGAATAAAAATCAGTGAGAAAAATAGTGAAAATAATATCAGCGAGAATAAAAATCAGAGAGAAAGCAATGAGAATAAAAATCAATGGTAAAAACAATGAAAATAAAAATCGGTGAGGAAAACAGTGAGAACAAAAATCAGGGAGAAAACAGTAAAAATAAAAAACAGTGAAATAAAAATCAGTGAGACCAACAATAAAAGATAGTTAAAAGTTGCTATCCATTAGCAAAAAATATAAGTATAAAAATCACTAAAAATAATCCTAAAATCACTAAAAATAATCCTACAAAATCACTAAAAAATAAAAAAAATCAGAAGAAAAAAACATTAAGAAAAAATCACAAAAATTGATTTGGTTTATTTCGTTCACACAATTTGGAGTTTGGTTCGGTTTAGAAACCGAAACCGAAACCGAATTATTTAAAGTTGTTCTAAATTCATTTGGGTCATTGACCCGAATTTCAACATTTTAAATCGAATCGAAATTTAATTTTTCGGCTCAAACCAAGAAATAAACATCTCTACCCTAGCTACTAGCTAGTGTTCTGTAATACCTTTTCCTACTCCCGACCTGCAGGGAATAAGAAACAAAAAGGCCCGCTGCTAGCAGAGAAGCTAAAAACCTAAGTTGGAATCCGGGTATAGCAGTACGTGGAAGCTAAGCTAAGTTGGAAAAGAAGGCCGGGGCTGTGTCAGATGTCTCTCCATCCGTGTGGCCATTAAGCTCTCGATCTCCTGCGCTATCTATAGATAAGAAGGAATCGAATCGATTTGGTCGATCGAGGGAGAAGGTGCAACGGCTGTATTCACAAGCCAAGGGCAAGACGAATCGATTGCCTCCTCTTCGTCCATCCAATTCCTCAGTTAGTAGAAAGTGTTAATCCCATGCGTGTTCGAGGAATCGGATGCTAAGGAGTTCAGAGAATCGGATGCACCTCACCTCACCTCAGTTAGTCAGTCTAGCTAGGCTAAGATTCCCCGATCGATTATGGCGTTGTAGGTCGAGATCACTCCTATGATAACGAAGTAATTGACCCGAACAATGACTTGTCTAGACTCGGATTCAAGAGAAATAGGGAGACAAACAACACCTTCGACAACGGCTGGAGTCCTATTAAAATTGTAAATTGGGGTCTTAATGGGCTTGAGCCAACTCGAGAGAATATCTAATTGTTAGAAGTAAGGATAAGATAACGCGTTTGGCACACTTCTGTTATCCACTAAAACATGTTTTATATTAAATTGATTGATGGTGTTCGAGACGACCAACGTTTTCTCGTTAAGACTCTTTGTACCCTGAAGATCTTCAACTGAGAAAGTAATGGCCTCGTTTGTTCGAGGTTGCTTCTGCTCAATCCACCTAGTAGATCTCGTGTAGGTGGGCCTTCCTCTTGTCGGAGCTTTCACCAGTCAGGCCTGAGCCAACCATGATCATCATGACATGTACTTTTGACTAGGGTTGCAAACGAATCAATATACTCAACAAGTAGCGCGAGTTTAACTTGAATATTACTTTAATTCGACTCGTTTAATAAGATAAATGAGTCAATCTCAAACAAAAATTTAAGCTCATTTTATAAACGAACCAAGTGTGAGCAAAGATCTATTCGATTCATTTAAGGTCACGAACAAGTTTATTTAATTTTTTAATTATATAAATTACAATTATATATATATATATTAAATATTATATTAAAATTGTTAAATTAAGTAATTTATCAAGGCTCTTGAGATATGAACTTGAAATAAGATAGATTTAAGTCTTATGAACAGTTAATTTTACTCGTAGATTGGATTGGGGTTATATATACATACATACATACATACATACATACATACATATATACATACATACATACATATATATATATGTATATACACAAATTCAGTTGGACTTGTTAAGATACTTGTTAAGGGCTTGAGCTCGAGAGTATTTAGGTTGGATTGGGGTTATATATACATACATACATACATAAATTCAATTAGACTTGTTAAGATACTTGTTAAGGGTTTGAGCTTGAGAGTATTTAAACGAACCAAGTTTGAATAGCCATTTTCAATACTCAATAAAAATTAACTTAGCTCAAACTCGATTAAAAATTACTGAACCGAGCTTGAGAAACATAGTAATCAACTCAACTTAGCTCATCTAGACCCCTACCTTTGACAGGTTGTTTGTCATCATGATCAATGTTAGGATACTGCTTTCTTTCATCTCGGCACCCACGTCCCTCGTAGCTTTTATCGATGACGCCTCTATAGATGAGTGCCTGGATGTAGCAATCTGAATTTTTTGTAAATGAAATAATAATTTGAGAGCAAATAAATAAAAGTTAATAAATTAAAGAAATTAAACAAAGAGTTTCATAATGTAAATGGGCCCAAAGAAAAGATTTAAAAAGAGTTTAAGAGAGAAATACTATTAAATTCAGAATGCCCAATTTAGGCTAAATGAGCTTAAAAACAAGTTTAATGAGCCATATAGTAAGCCTAAATCCTAAAACAATAAGAGAGTCATTTTCTGGTGGAATCCCAATCTAATTAGGGTTGGGAGGCTCTAATTTGGAACTAAAATAGCTAAAAACTATAATGTTTGAATCCTAATTGGACTCCTAAAGTCTGACCCTTTAAATAGGCCTCGTAATTCCCTCATGGCCGACCTTAATCATTGTTGGGAAGGTTTTAGACATGGGAAAGATTGTTGGAACGAGGAGGATCATAGGAAACCCTAGGATATTGTTGGTGTTCTTCATCGGTTTTGCCCTAGCTTCATAATCCAAAGGTAAGTGTTTTCTTAGGCCAAATCCTAATTGTTCATATCATTAGATTGTTTTCCATGTCTAGATCATGACTATCATGCTTTCCCAATTTCTATTGCATGGTTTGCATGTATTAAGCATTTTGGGAGGAAGTGTCCAGATTTTAGGTTCGATCTTAAATTGCTTCCTAGATGTCAAAAACATCGGTTTTGATCTTGTTTCCACCCTTTTGTAGGTTTAGAGTCATGTATTAAAGTGTTTATATAAATTTTCCCTCTTGTTAATGCATCATATATATTTTGGGTTTTGGATTGAAACTCGTTAAAAAAACCACACATTGCAATGTAGTCGCCACCCCACTCGTTTTCAGAATGTGACTGCCCAATAGGGGGCATTCTGGTCATGCCTGAGGACAAATATGCATTCACTTAAATAGAATGCATCCTATAAGGAGACCGCTTTTGTATGAGCCCTTGCCTTAGGCGACACTCATTAATATTGATATGGATGTACACTTAGATGGGAACGGACAAGAGTGAAGAGTGATCAAGTGATCTATTATCTTAGAGTCATAGTATAATCTTTATTTCTAGTAAGTTAAATATAATTGACATAATGAGCCCTATGTATCGGCTCTAAATTAGTGGTTTTAGTGGACATTAATGATTTGATATCACTAAAATATGAGTGATTATTTCACATTATTTTTTTGTTATTCTTCCTATAATTAGAAATTATCTCCTTAAGTACTTGCTCTAATCAACATGACTGATTGATATGTGTATCTGCTCACATTTCAATATTCTACATCGGATCTTAATATTGGATCTCATACCTTGTTGTCAGCACTAATCATGGTGTGCCCACAATCCCAGTGGAATTTGTAGTATTGGATTTGTCGCATCAATTTGGATCACCTTTCAACTTCTTGGGCCATCTAAGATAGGACTGGTCTCTTATCTCCGTAAGGATCTAAGAGGGAGGAATGGCGAAGAATAGTGTTGACAATCTCCCTAGCTGAGATGTATCTCACCAGTCATGTCTCCTTGGCTTATTTTGTTGGCCCTTTATGTACGGCAGTAAGGTAACCTAGAGGGGGGGTGAATAGGTTTTTCTGAAATCTGAAATCAAAATGTGAACACTTAAAAGTTTGGTTAGTGTTAGTGTGATGAAGAGTGGCAGTGCGGAAGCAAAAGAACAATCACACAAAAGGACACAGGAGATTTATCCTGGTTCGGCCCTTCCCATATAGAAGTCCTACGTCCAGTCCCCAAGCAAACTCTTGGGATTTCACTAACCGAAGGTACAGTCCCCTTCAAGGACACTACAACACCCTGGATACCCCACCAGGTCTTCTTCTCTTCCCGGGCAAGAAGGCAGCCCACTTCTTTCTAGGCTCAAAAGCAAACCTACTTCTTTTACAGGTTCAGAAGTAAACCTCCTGGAACAAACCCCAGTGTGGTTCTGCTAGACTTAAACCCCTAGCTAGGTTCTGTTGGTACAAACTCCAACAAGGTTCTGCTAGACACTAACCTCTAGCTAGGTTACACATGTATACAATCCTACAGCTGGACAGAAATCTTTCTTAGAAAAGAAAGATCAGACTGAGAGCTATTACAAGATGAACACTCAGGACTTAGCTCACAGTCACAGACTCTCCCCCAAGATTACAATGAGCACAGGGAGAATGGAAGAGAAGAAGGCTTGAAGGCGATGAAGACTTCTGCTTTGAAAGCTTCTATAGATTTTGGCTCGAGCTCTTCTCTCTTTCTTTGAGTGTTTGTGGCGTGAAGGTTCTTCTCACAGTTGTACACTCCTTCAAAGATGTTCAGGAAAAGGCTCTTGTTTTTCTTCAGCTAAGCTTCTTCTTTTATATGAACAATTTGAATGGATCCGTTGAAGAGATCCGTTGGAGTTCTAGTCGTTGCTCATCTCCTCTTTATTTGTCTTAATCAGACTCTGGTGGTCTTCGAGGTCTGTAAGCATAGAAGAGAGTGTTAGCATAAGAGAGTGTTTATGATAACTGTTCGTACCACTGTGTTTCTGCTAACATGCTGAAAATAGTAGTTCATATCTATTTGACAAGACTCTGAAATATGCATGCAGTTTTTTGTCAGAAGATATTTGACTTTTCATTTAAGCGCCAAAAACACTTTCAAAATATTCAAGAGAAATCTATGTAATATGACTTATACAATCGTTGTTCATTTACAAGTAAATCGTTGCAAGTTTATGAACAAATCGATGTGAAAGACAAGTCGATGCGTTCACTTAAGAAATCGTTATGGTCTAAAGAAATCGTTGTGAGAACAAATCATTGTGCTCACTTATCAAATCGTTATGCGCTTTAGCGAATCGTTATGGAAGGCAAATCGTTGTGAGAGCAAATCGTTCTGATCACCTGAAGAAGTTGATGTGATCACTTATGAACGTATGGCATCGACTTCTTATCAAATCTTTTCGGTCACTTAAGGAATCGTTATGGGAACGATTTCTTATCAAATCAATGAGCTCAAAGAAGAAATCGTTATGGCCACTTATCAAATCGTTATGGCATCGACTTCTTACAAATCGTTGCGCTTACAGAAGAAATCGTTGCGAACACTTATGAAATCGTTATGGCATCGACTCTTAACAAATCGTTGCGCTTGATACTTTGGCACTTAAACAGAAATCGATGTATATGAGTTAGACATCGACTTTATCATTTTAGTGCACCAAAATATTTCATCAATGAAAGACTTAGCATTTTTCTATGAGATTGATGCGACACAGATGAAACAAAATATTCAATTTTAAATTACATCATAAATTTTGTTAGCACAAAAATATGAAGGTAATAAAGAGTGTTCAACAATCTCCCCCTTTTTGGTGATGACAAAATTTATGAGAATTTTCTGACATTCAAATATATGAAACATAGAAAATGCAGAAAATTCATAGAACATACAACTTCTCCCCCTTTTTGTCACTAACCAAAAAGGAAGGATCTTACCATGGATTTCTCTCCCCCTTTGAGAAAATTTCTTACCATAGAGGGGTTCAACAATAATAGTTGATAAGGAATGACTCCCCCTTAATCTGTGCTCCCCTGAGCATAAGACTCCCCCTTAATGTGAGGCAAGTCAGATCTTGTTGCTCTTGACCTTTGACATGTTGTTTGTCAAGTCTTCAAGATTTTTATCTATATATAAAAAAAACTTGCAAACATTGTTAGTAGCATTGTAGTTTACTGAATATAACAAACAGAAATGAGGTTTAAAAACAGAAAACTAAAACTAAAGGATGACTACTTCCTCTTCAGATTGGAATGAAGTGAAGAGTTGGTAATCACCAATCGGATGTTTTTGAGCATCCTCTAACCATACCCATTTGAATGCCTTTTCCTTTTGTTCATCAAGAGTAGATAGGCATTTTCTTCTTTAATGTTGAAGCTACCTGAGGAGTTGTTTACAGAAGATGTCTCCTGAGAAGTTACTTGGATTCTATGAGCCTTATCCTCAACTTTTTCATCATCAAAAGCTTCTTCAACGCTTATTTCTTTAGAGATATCCTTTTTGAAAAAGATATGAGGCTCCCCCTCAATCTGAGGTTCCTCCTTTATCTGTTCTTCTTCATGTGGAAGGATAACTTCCTGAGGTGCTTCCTGTTGCTCCCCTTGAGTGGCGACAGTTAGAGATGATGGAGTTATAGCTTCCTGTCTTGTTTCTTTAAACACTTGAGCATCAGTAGGTATTTCATCGTAGTGGGTATTTCTTCATATGTGAGCTTCAATTTGGTCCCATATTTTAGCAGATATACATGCGGATACTTTACTGAATTCTATTTTAGATAAAGCACAACATAAATAATTTTTACTTTAAATTCAATGATAATCTACTTTTATCTGCAGCTATAATAGCAGTAGTGCCTTCAGTAAGAACAATAACAAAATCACCTACCTCAATTACCTGCCATAGATCAAAGTCTGTGCCTCGAATGAAGCATTCCATTCTCATCTTCCAGTATGGTAGTCCTCTCCATCAAAGAATGGAGGTCTGGTGACTGATTGGCCTTCAGCATATCATTGAGCTGCCATGGATCTTTGCTCTAAGATCGTTAGATCTTCTTGAAGTTCAGAGACCCGCTTTGATACCACTTGTTGGCCCTTTATGTACGGCAGCAAGGTAACCTAGAGGGGGGGTGAATAGGTTTTTCTGAAATCTGAAATCAAAACGTGAACACTTAAAAGTTTGGTTAGTGTTAGTGTGATGAGAGTGGGCAGTGCGGAAGCAAAAGAACAATCACACAAAAGGACACAGGAGATTTATCCTGGTTCGGCCCTTCCCCCATGGAAGTCCTACGTTCAGTCCCCAAGCAAACTCTTGGGATTTTACTAACCGAAGGTACAGTCCCCTTCAAGGACACTACAACCCCCTGGATACCCCACCAGGTCTTCTTCTCTTTCCGGGCAAGAGGTAGCCTACTTCTTTTCTAGGCTCAGAAGTAAACATACTTCTTTTACAGGTTCAGAAGTAAACCTCCTGGAACAAACCCCAGTGCGGTTCTGCTAGACTTAAACCCTCAGCTAGGTCTGTTGGTACAAACTCCAACAAGGTTCTGCTAGACACTAACCTCTAGCTAGGTTACACACTGTATACAGTCCTACAACTGGACAGAAATCTTTCTTAGAAAAGAAAGATCAGACTGAGAGCTATTACAAGATGAACACTCAGGACTTAGCTCACAGTCACAGACTCTCCCCAAGATTACAATGAGCACAGGGAGAATGGAAGAGAAGAAGGCTTGAAGGCGATGAAGACTTCTGCTTTGAAAGCTTCTGTAGATTTTGGCTCGAGCTCTTCTCTCTTTCTCTGAGTGTTTGTGGCGTGAAGGTTCTTCTCACAGTTGTACACTCCTTCAAAAATGTTCAGGAAAAGGCTCTTGCTTTTCTTCAGCTAAGCTTCTTCTTTTATATGAGCAACTTGAATGGATCCGTTGAAGAGATCCGTTGGAGTTCTAGCCGTTGCTCATCTCCTCTTATTTGTCTTAATCAGACTCTGGTGGTCTTCGAGGTCTATAAGCATAGAAGAGAGTGTTAGCATAAGAGAGTGTTTATGATAAACTGTTCGTACCACTATGTTCTGCTAACATGCTGAAAATAGTAGTTCATATATTTGACAAGACTCTGAAATATGCATGCAGCTTTTTGTCAGAAGATATTTGACTTTTCATTTAAGCGCCAAAAACACTTTCAAAATATTCAAGAGAAATCTATGTGAATATGAC
This sequence comes from Colocasia esculenta, assembly GCA_014218235.1. NCBI lineage: Eukaryota > Viridiplantae > Streptophyta > Magnoliopsida > Alismatales > Araceae > Colocasia > Colocasia esculenta. The sequence continues at coordinate 122,154,880 of CM024763.1, read as the reverse complement.
TTATACAATCGTTGTTCATTTACAAGTAAATCGTTACAAGTTTATGAACAAATCGATGTGAAAGACAAGTCGATGCGTTCACTTAAGAAATCGTTACGGTCTAAAGAAATCGTTGTGAGAACAAATCGTTGTGCTCACTTATCAAATCGTTATGTCTTTAGCAAATCGTTATGGAAGGCAAATCGTTGTGAGAGCAAATCGTTCTGATCACCTGAAGAAGTCAATGTAATCACTTATGAATCGTTATGGCATCGACTTCTTATCAAATCTTTTCGGTCACTTAAGGAATCGTTATGGGAACGATTTCTTATCAAATCAATGAGCTCAAAGAAGAAATCGTTATGGCCACTTATCAAATCGTTATGGCATCGACTTCTTAACAAATCGTTGCGCTTACAGAAGAAATCGTTGCGAACACTTATGAAATCTTTATGGTATCGACTTCTTAACAATCGTTGCGCTTGATACTTTGGCACTTAAACAGAAATCGATGTATAGAGTTAGACATCGACTTTATCATTTTAGTGCGCCAAAATATTGCATCAATGAAAGACTTAGTATTTTGCTATGAGATTGATGCGACACATATGAAACAAAATATTCAATTTTAAATTACATCATAAATTTTGTTAGCACCAAATATGAAGGTAATAAAGAGTGGTTCAACATATTTATCGTCCTGAGAATAGATCTGGGGTGCCTTCCTTTTCTCCTCAATGGGTGTTGGAGGGGCATGTGCCTACAAGATTGCTTCTTGGTTGGTATATCGATTGGCCTTCTTCATCAAGTCGACAAAGGTCGTCATAGGCCTCTTCGCCAATGAACCTCATAGGATGAGGTTGGTTGTGTCGCCCATCAAACCAAGACAATGGTGGCGACATAAAAAGTTGAGATTTGAAAGGCTTCGACATGATACTTTGTGATATATCCCCGAAGTGACTCTTCGGGCCTCTAGCAGACATTGAGGAGGAAAGCCGACATTCTGGCCAAATGTGCATAACCTGTGAAATATTCCAAAAACTTCATCCTAAGAATATGGAAGTTTGGGATGGAGTTTGGAGCCAAGGTCTTTAACCATGCCACCGTGCTACCCTCTAGGAGGGACAAAAATGCCTGGCACTTCACATCATCTGATACTCCCTAGAAGGAGAGAAGTGTGTTGATGCAATCCATATGATCTTTCGGGTTGGTGGTGCAACTGTACGTCTTCATGCTAGGCATCTCTAGGCAAATAGGATGTGAGGCCAACAAGACCTCCTCGGTGAAAGGAGATCAAAGGTGTTGCACTTCAGGTAAGGCAGAACTGGACAATTGTCCATCTGGACACTGGACTTATCTTTTCATGTCCTCAAGCTTTTTCTCCAGGTTGACGGAGATAGGGAGGGAAATTGTTGTTGTAGGAGCTAGTGGTTGGCTAGCCGAAACAAGTCACGTCAAGTTGGCCCTAGGCAGAGGAAGCAAGGTGCTGCTCAATGTTACAGTGTCAGGATCTGACGTGATTGGAGGAAGTGGAGGAAGATATACTTAAGTCACTGCCCAAGGTGAGTTCTAGAGGATCCTATGTGCGGGACAGGATGCAAGCTTCCTAGTAAGAGTATTTGCCACTTCTGACAATGTTGCCAATCATTTAACAAACTCTCTGAGGTCGGTGACCTGACACGAGAGGGCATGGAACTGCTCAGTGGCGATTGCAGGGTTGTTTTTGCCCTCGATGGTCACCTCAGTTTCTCAAACTTCAATTTTTTCTAGGAGAGGTATCCCCTTGCTTCTAATCGAGGCCATGGCTGGTACTTCTTTTTCCCATAAATGGTGCCAATAACAAAGTTGGTCTCATGCCACAAGGGTCATTGCAAATCAACTTCAAGAGGATCCAAGATGAGCAACTCAAATTTGTTGATGGAGGGGAAGCAGAAGTTGCTGATGTCGTATATGTCGGTGTCGACACTATCCGATCTATAGGAGGATAAGCCCAAGAAGGGGTTCTTGAGGTCGTCCCTCTGCTGCTCAAGTCAAATGTTGGCTAGAGAGAGAGAGAGAGAGCAAGTGCGCAAGTTGGGCTAAGATCTCTAGTGGATCTAGAATGTAGCCCCTTTACCTGTGGTGTGGGGACTACTTTTATAGACAAAGAGTTTTATGTCAGTTGGGATTTTGTGTCGTAGACAAACATGGAGAACTTCGGGTGGCCTATCTCTCAACTAGGACTCCTAACAGGAGTCGAGGAGAGTTTCCTAGCTAGGTTTTTGATATGCAGAAGGAGTCGTGGTAGACCTCAAATTTTATTGCCGAAGAACTCGAACCAATCATGGTCAGACTCCAAGTTCTAACATGTGTCCTAGTTCGAGTCGATCTCTTCTCAGTTGCCCATCTTCTGGACTGTTTTACTCTTGGGCTGAAGTGAAGGCGGAATGGGCCAATGTCTCTTAGTGGGCCTAGACATAGTGAGTTGAGCTGAGACCTCCATTGGGCAGATACCGAGACCCATCAAATATATAGACATTTAGCAAGTGATTGTGAGATGAGCAAGAGTTCGCTTCCAGTTTGTTTGTAAGATGATTCTAAGTGGAACAAGTAGACGCAAATTTCTACCTTAAAGTCGGGTAGTAGTAGTAGAGAAAGGGGGGGGGGGGGGGGAGAGAGAGAGAGAAGAGAGAGATCCACTAAAAGAAGGTTGAGAGAAAGAGGAGAGAGAGAGTCTAATTAAGATATGGAAGAGAAAAGGCTTGAGGGAGAGAATCGGATTCAGAGAGAGAGAGAGTTCCACTAAAAGAATACTTTTTGCATAAACACCTCTTTTAGAAGCCTAATTGTGTGATAGCATCTTAAAATCACTTTTTTTTTATATACTCTTCTTATGCGATGAAAATATCTTTAGAGACCCTACCATACACATCAACGAGATGGGTTGGGAGTTATATTTTATGTGAAATATCTAAAATGACTTATCCCTATTTGCAAAAAAAGTCTTTAATATTATTTTCAATATACCCCCTCCCTCCCTCCCCCCTCTCTTTCCAACACCACTCAACTCTCTCTCTCTCTCTCTCGCTCACTCGCGTCGGAGCCAGAGGGGACACCCCCTCGCACCCTCTCTTCAGAGTCTCAGCAGGATTTCCTTCTTCTCTTTTGGGGTTCATCCATGGACAATGGAGAGGGAGACATTAACATAGGAGGAGGTGATGCCACCGAGCACCTGGAGCTCATTTTGGAACTCGTGCTTGGCGACCAGAGCGGCGCAGCAGTCTAGACCGAGGAGGAGGATGACAGCCAGATCCACCCGCTTCATAGCAAATGATCTTTTCACCAGTGAGCACCCTCGCTGACAGTCTCCATCCACTCTTTCCACCTCTCCCAACCAAGCTAGCTAGTAGTTGTAGATTCTGGACTTGGATTTTGGACCAGATGTCATATGCATCCCACCAGTAGGTGATAATTTGATCCCTCTTTAATCCTGGAGGGGTGGAAGCACGTGCAGGAGGGTCAGAGGTAACATGCATAGAGGGATGCGGGAGTCGACGAGCCGCTGCTCGTCATCCCTGGACGTGATCAAGTTGGTGCTGTGGAGGGGAAGAGGAGGGGCGCCCCCGCCGTCACCTGTTCACCAAGGAAGAAGGCAACATCGAGAACTCTGTCATCGCTGGCTTTTCCTACGGCATCATGGTATAAATACAGTACTACATAATCTCAAACGCCCGAGATATTAGAGGCTGCGGGGAGGTTCGAGCTATGGATGCAGCCGCAGCTGTTCACGTTCGCGGCCAGCTTCCCCATCGCCAATTCCTGTAGTCACTCACAGAGGTTGGTGCTTGTGATCAAGGTTTGTAAAGACTTGATGCGGTCATGAGGTGGTCGGTTATAGCCTCAAGAGGCATAAGCCTCAAAGCGTATTAAAAATAAGCCTCAATAAATATAAAATATATTATATAAATATATAAAAAAGTTATACTTAATTCAATGATGGAGGGTGTGATTGATAGATTGATTCAACTTATACAAACAATAAGTCGTATGATGGTAATATCTAAATTATTAATTAAGATTTGAGATATCAAAAAAATAAAATAAGAAAAGAAACTACAAGCATAAAATAAGTCAAAACGACAAAGTCACAAAATACTATTTGCTTAATGTGCATTCTATAGTCATGCAGTCAAGTCAAATTCTCTAAAAAATCAGTAAAAATCATATAGATCTGTGGTGGTGTTTTCTTGTTTGGGCCGGAGCCAAACGGGCCTCCACTGGAGAAGATGGAAAGACGATGTCGGTGGCGGACGGAAGCCTGCAAGACCAGAACAAGGTTCAGGGGGGCCCGGTTGAAGAACCGGGGAGAATCCTCCGATGCCTAAGTCAGTAGGAGACTTGAGAGGCTTGAGGGAGGAAGGTTCAGTGGTGTGTGTCGCTCGAAGGCGAGTGTGAGTCTTTGAGACCACATACCCGTGCAGGGAGGTTCCCTGGGCCTATTTGTAGGCGAAGTACTGAGGGAGAGAGAGACGAAACGTTCCTGATTAATGCCGCAAAGGGCGCGCCTATTAGCATCTCCAGGGGGGGGTTACGCGTTGGGGCGTCCGTTGAGGAGTTCCGCAGTTAACGCACCACTTGATCGTGGGGCGCGTGTGGTACAACCGTTAAACCGCCACGAGGGGGTGAAGAGCAGCTTGGATTCTCTTGGACGGAAGGTATCGAGCAGGTAGCCTGTTCGGTTAGCCAGACCTGCTCTGCTCGGTAGTTGTGCCGTTGTTCGGTGTCTGGTACCCGGAGGCATAGCTTGTGCAGACGAGGCCGCATCGTGCTTCGAACAGTGTCTGCTTGTGCAGACGAGGCCGCATCGTGCTTCGAACATGGTCTGCTTGGTGAGTTAGACCGAACAGGCTGGGGGTATAATCTGCTCGGTAAGGATTCATCATGTCCGAGCAGCGTTGCGCGGTGTTCGGAAACTACCGCTAGGACCTTGGGGGTTTAGCAGCTGAAGCATGTTCGGAAGCTGGTTGGCTGAAGCCGAGGACACGTGGCGCGAGGGCCATAGCCGTTTTGCCTTGCTGGGTCTTGATGGGCCTGGGAGGCTAAAAATAGCCTCTACACTTGCCCCCCACCCTCTAGAGTCTGCTCGGAGGTGATCGTGAGCACTTGAGATGGGAGGTGTCTTCATGCCTGCGGCAGAGTAGCCGGTTGATTGTGACGAGATGACGTCTTGCTGAGGAGCGCCTGTAAACGAGGTCGAAGATCGCTTTGGCGGGCGCGGCTGCCGAACTGGTGGCAGGCAAGGTGAGTTCCGTTGGTGTCTAGAGGCTCGTGGGTTCCGCGCAGGTCGAGCTGAAGAGCTCGTCAACCGGGGTTGAACGAACACCTCTGTCACAGGACGGGTACCGCGCTGGTCTTCTGAGCTGAAGAGCTCGTTATCAGGGGTTGTACCATTCACCCGACTTCTTTAACTAGCGTTGTCCTTTTCCCCCTCCTTTCTAGTTGTGTTCTGTCCGAATCGGAATTCGTCGGTGTCTAGAGGCTCGTGGGTTCCGCGTAGGTCGAGCTGAAGAGCTCGTAAACCCGGGGTTGAACCGAACACCTCTATCATAGGACGGGTACCGCGCTGGTCTTCTGAGCTGAAGAGCTCGTGACCAGGGGTTGTACCGTTCGTCCTTTACATAAACCGATAGAACAGCGAAGAGAAAAGTAGGACACTAAGCAAAGAGACTTTCGTAAATAACAGCCTTTACATGTCAGGTCTTGATATGGTTTTGCCACCGAAGGTAGGCAGCTGTAGAAACCTCTTCCGAGAACTCAAATGACCTTATAAGGTCCTTCCCGTTCGGGGCGAGTTTGCCTGGTTGGCTCGGCCGGCAGCTAGATTCTCCTCACACGCAGCGTGGCGTTGGGCAGTGGAGAGGAGCTCGGCGAGGGTAGGCGGTTGCTGGACCCCAAGGTTCTCTGAAGGAAGCCGTCGCGAGTGCCTCGGATGAGGGCACTGGTGGCTAAAGAGACGTCGAGGCTCGGGATGCGAAGTGCTTCTGTCCGGAACCGCTGGACGTAGTCCAGAGTGCTTAGTCTTTCTTCTGCCGAACAGACAGAAGTGATGCGCGGTGTGCGGTTGAGACCTTCCGACCAGGAAGTTGTCCGAGAAGGACTTTTTCAACTGGTGGAAGGAAGAGATGGAGCCTGCGGGGAGGGCTTCGAACCATGCCGCGCAGCCTCTTCAGCGTGGTCGGGAAAGACCGGCATTTGGCCGCGTCTGATGCTCCGTGGAACATCATGTGCGACTCGAACCCATGGACGTGGTCTGCTGGGTCACTGGTGCCGTCGTAGGGCGCGATGGAAGGTAGAGGCAGTTTTGGAGAGACCCTGGCTTCCAGGATCTCCGCGGGAACGAGGAGCGGAAGTCCAGGTCGTCGTCCCCCAAGAGTTTGCCTTCTGCCTTCTGGATCATCGCATCCATACGACGCTCAAGGTCAGCGACGCGGCGGAGGCATCTGATCACCAATTCCTGGTCGGCAGGAGTTGAGCCCTCGAGCTAGGACGCAAGGGCATTGGAATCGGCGTCGGAACGCGCGGGGGCCTGAACCACCGCGACACGGCGGGGTAAGTTGGCCTGTCGCACTGGTGTTCGGCGTGCGAACGGGGGCGATTTTGTATGCTGCTCTTGCGGCGCTGAAGGGGCACGAGACCGTCGGTGAGACGACTCCGCTAGTTGCTCCGGTGGCGGGGGAACCACCAGAGCCGGCTGTCTGGCAATTGGACCTGGAGGCCCTGACAGATTCCTATCAGATGTTGCATCTACCGCCGGAGCTGCTATCTCCAGGGCAGTGGCAGGTACTGCAGCAGCAGGATTGTCGCCGGGTGCACCAGTGGGGGCGATGGCGGCGTCGACAGGGGGGGGGGGATCGACGCGCGAGTCTGCGTGCGGCTGTCGAGACCTCGTCGCCCTACTGCTGTAGTTCTGGTGAGAGGAACGTCCGCGAGCCATGGCTGCTGTCGTTCCCACAGACGGCGCCAAAATGTGGTGGTGTTTTCCTGTTTGGGCCAGAGCAAACGGGCCTCCACTGGAGAAGATGGGAAGACGATGCCGGTGGCGGACGGAAGCCTGCAAGACCAGAACAAGGATCAAGGGGGCCCGGTTGAAGAACCGGGGAGAACCCTCTGATGCCTAAGTCAGTAGGAGACTTGAGAGGCTTGAGGGAGGAAGGTTCAGTGGTGTGTGTCGCTCGAGGGCGAGTGTGAGTCTTTGAGACCACGTACCCGTGCAGGGAGGTTCCCTGGGCCTATTTGTAGGCGAAGTACTGAGGGAGAGAGAGACGAAACGTTCCTGATTAATGCCGCAAAGGGCGCGCTGTTAGCATCTCCAGTGGGGGGTTACGCGTTGGGGCGTCCGTTGAGGAGTTCCGCAGTTAACGCACCACTTGATCGTGGGGCGCGTGTGGTACAGCCGTTATAACCGCCACGAGGGGGTGAAAGCTGCTTGGATTCTCCTGGACGGAAGGTACCGAGCAGGTAGCCTGTTCGGTTAGCCAGACCTGCTCTGCTCGGTAGTTGTGCCCGCTGTTCGGTGTCTGGTGCCCGGAGGCATAGCTTGTGCAAACGAGGCCGCATCGTGCTTCGAACAGGGTCTGCTTGGTGAGTTAGATCGAACAGGCTGGGGGGTATCCGGAGATCACCCTTGGAGACCTGGAGGTCGTCGGGCGCAGAGACTGCACGGTGCCCAGTGCTCGGGTACCTTTGGTGTTTTGCGAGCTCGAGTAGGAGTCACCTAATCTGCTCGGTAAGGATTCATCATGTCCGAGCAGCGTTGCGCCGTGTTCGGAAACTGCCGCTGTGACCCTTGGGGTTAGCAGCTGAAGCGTGTTCGGCAGTTGGTTGGCTGAAGCGAGGACACGTGGCGCGAGGGCCATAGCCATTTTGCCTTGCTGGGTCTTGATGGGCCTATGGTTCTAGGAGGCTAAAAAAAGCCTCTACAAGATCTATTTTTAAAACTTATTTTAATATTTTAACTATCTCAAATGTAATCTTGTCCGTCTATATCTGCATACGCCTCAAGTTCGCCTCAACGCCTCAACCGCCTCATTTGAGAAAAAATGTAAGCCTCATATATTTGTTCCCAGGCGTAAGCCTTAAGGCTGTTTGTAGGCGCCTCGACTTGAGGCGTGCGCCTCACAGCCTTAAGGCGGCGCTTTTTTAAACCTTGCTTGTGACGGCAGCGATGGCGGGGAGCTAGCACACTGCTGCTGCAGGCGCAGTGCTCAACTGTTTCTGGTGGTCAAGCTAGGGTGCATCCGGTTGCCGGCTTCCGCGTCCTGTTGAACGCGTCATGGTGGCATAGACGGATCCAAAAATTTAGTTAGTGACACTAATGATACTTATGAATTTATATTCTCATCACTAATGATGAAATTTAATTTTTTTAATAGGACTTCTATATTCAGTGGGGTCACGTGACCCCACTAACTATACTCTAAGTCGTCCCTACAAACGCGAGGACGATGTCGCAAACGTTGCAGTGGACATGGTAGAGCTGGTTGGAAGGAGAAGTGATCTAGAGCGAAGGTGGCCGAGGAGGATGATGAGGGGATGCAAACTTAAGCAGTGGAAGGTTTCCTTCTATTCTGTCACGTGCCATGACGATAGAGTTTTTGGGGATATTTTGATCACACAAGAGAAGAGAGGTATATAAAAAAATACAATTTTAAAACGGATTGTCGTGCAATTAGAAGTCCAGGAGAGATATTTATGCTGAAAGCTTATAAAAGAAAGTTGTGTGTGATTGTGTGTGTGTGAGAGAGAGAGAGAGAGAGAGAGAGTCTAGTTAAGATAAGGAAGAGAAAAGGTTGAGAGAGGGAGAGAGTAGTATTGAGAGAGAGAGAGAGAGTCCAATTATGAGAGAAAGGAGAGTCCATTTATATAGATCATAGATATTGTTAGCCCAACTAAGAACAATGGCATAGGGTGCATGGTACCCACCCCAAAGGGAAATGCGTCGGTTTGACAGGGGTATCCTAGTTAAATCAAGGGTACCTCTGGATAAATCTACTTTTTTAGTTTGACAAGGTGGGTAGAGGTAATCGGGTTACCCACCCTATTTGTAGGTAACCCTGCCCCACCTCAGTAGGTGAGGTGGGACAGAGTACCCACCGTGGGTTTTTTTTTTTGAAAATTTTTATAAAAATAATTATTAAATTTTAAATATTATTTTATTACATATCTATGATTATTATCTTACTTTTTGATTACACAAAAAAAGATAAATTGAGTCAAAGTTTTAGTTGACTAAAAAAAGTAAAAAGTGGTAAGTCTACCCATGGTAGTAATGGTTAGTGGGGTAAGATGGCAAAGTGGGGTAGGTTATTTTTTGAGTTAAGGGACCCATGGTTAAAGTCAAACCGGCTAATGATTGACCGGTCAGGTAAAAAAATTACTCGGCATGTGTCGTGATTAGCTCTTGTGTGGAGCCCACATCTGCCACGGTTGCTCGTTAGACAGAGGGCCCCGCATGGCGAGCCAATCACGGCGCGGCGGGGTAAATTTCTTACTATTCATGCGGCCCCTTGTATACTCAAGTGTGGAACAAAATATTTGTCAACAAAGAAATTTGAAACAACTATTTATCAACAGAAATGAAGGATGGGGGCTAATGTCACGTTAATGCAAGCTTTTCTAATTTGCGTTATATTGTATGGATCAAAAACCCTTGGAGATTGTAACTTTTTTTAATTTGTTTGGAAAACTAGTCTCTTACATCATCATTTATAAATTCTTCATAAACCTGTTTTTTTGTGGGATTTGAATCTTTAACCTAGCCTGGTTTCAAGAAAAAAATAAATAAATACTTCAACTGCTGTCATGTACATCTTAACACATCCAAAAATGAATATTCTGATGAAAAAATACACTTTCCTTACGTGGATATTTAACAAAGTGAGGGATTATATTTCTTTCTAATTAAGAAAGTATTATGACTTCTAGAAACAATAATTTAACTGTCAAACTTATTTTACATGATACAGGGAATTGGATTTATGTATGTAAAAGATTCGAACTAGGCCAAGCTGGCCTCACGAAAGCCCTAAGTCTCCATTGAAGTCTCCATGCTAGCTAAAGTCAAAACATATGCTCTATCATATAACATGTTGTACCTTGTTCATACCATCAATGACAAAGTTTCCCACCCAGTTCGCTCTTCAGTCCAACTCTTCTTCTTTTTTTTTTCTCTGATCAGTTTGCTTTTCCCCGACCGGTTTTGTCTTAAAATCTTCATTCTTGGAGCATTGATCTCTCTCTTTCTTCAGCTTTCATAAGAGAAATGTTGGAGCTCTAGACAACAAGAATTACATGAATTATTCGTCCACCTCATCTATTGATTTAAGTCAATCTATAAATAATTATTACATTGTCCGCATATTAAGAGAACCTTCCACCACCATCCACTCCACAGCACTTGTCATCACTGCCCATCGTTGCTGCTAACCTCCTCCAGCAGCTGCAACCTATCATTCGTGTACACTAGGAATGACCCAGTTGTTTGGGCGTTCCGTCGTACACCAACAGGGAGGGCAGAGGGTTCAATACCCAAGTTCGGCAGGTTTAAAAAGGAGATTTTCTCAGCGCCCACTAGTCCGTAGAGGATCCCAGTCCACCTGCCTTTCCAAAGAGGGACACCACGCCATCGAAGGCATCATGGCATAATAGATTTGGGGATGGTGCAGCCGTGACTGATGATAATGGCAAAGAAACAATCAAGTGCGGATATCTTGACGGGCTGCTCGGAGAAAGAAGGCAAATAGGGGCGAACAATCTCTCTCATAACCAAAATTTTCTGAAATTGTGCACAAGGAGATATGCCCTCCCAGATCCTGCTGCAAACCTGGATGTTAGAATCTGCTCTGTTTTGCTTCGTTCAAGGTCTGTGAATCCAAAAAGTGCACACGCACACATAATGACAAGTTAACAAAGTTTGGATGAAACAAGAATCAAGCGCAGAAAGGCAGATTTGCATCGGCCACTGCGGAGTTGATCGATCAGGATATGATCAGCCAGTCACTTTTGATCACCACCCACTAGTGTTCAAGCTCAGCCTACTTTAGGTACATCAGCTGCGCATCACTTGGAACTTGACAAGCAGAAGACGTGCCATAAGTACACACAACATGATACAAGTGAATGGAAAATTAAACTTTTTCCTTTTTTCTCATTCAAAATAAGATTTTTCCTACTGTATAATTTTACAGGAGAATAGTACAGCCTTGGATCTATTTGTGTATGTGTGGCAACTGAGAACACAGACTATCCAAAAATAACTCCCAGAGGGGTTAAGACAACATTGCCTTGTCGTCAGTAACTCCCCCATCCCGCTGCCGCTTGGAAGACCTATTTCTAGATGCAAAGCCTCCTAAGCTCTGACCCTGAGGTGGAGCTCCCTGATATGGGGGTGCTGTACGTCTGAAGTTGGAATGGTTGGATGCCTGAGCCATGTCCTTGCGGAAGCGAGATGCTGTAAATCTTCCAGATCTAGAGCCATTTGATGCTGGACGTGCATCGGTATGGAAATCGTATGAGTTCTTGGTGAATGAATTATCTGCCATTAGTGACTTCAGGAAGCTGGTTAAGTTGCTTGTTGAGTCTTTGCCCATTCCCCTTCTGCCCGGCATTGATTTGCTGATGCTACCATTGTTCCCTACTGATATGAAAGAATCCACAGGTTCTGGGGCAGTTGGCACCCCAAATGATCCTTCATAAGAAAGAATGCAGGCAATTGCGTATACTGATGCCCCAAGGGCCGGAGGGAGAACTGCACGAGGATTCTTTATCTGCAACAGAAAATTCAGACATAAGGAAAAAGTTGATAGTAGTTGCCCCCCGGTGATTGTAAAAGAATTGCTAAAACTGAAGCACATTATTTTCCTGTGATTTTTCCCGGGTTTCGTTCCAAACTGGAATATATTATACAGGATTGTGAAAAAGGGATCTTTAGTTTTTCAACTTTAGTAATTAGCCCCTTGAATACACATTTATTTATAAACACCTACAGTTTGACATTCATTGGTAACCACCCTCTTCAGCGGGACTCTCTTAAAATTTCAAATGGTTTTGAAGGCCTATTCCTAATAATTTGGGGCATTGACAAACCTACAGCTTCACATAAATTGGTAACCACCCTTTTGCAGGGGGGATTTTTTAATTTTTCAAAGGATTTTGAAGGCCTATTCCAAATATTGTGGGCATTGACAAAGTGTGTAGTCATGAGGGTTTATAAATGAATATCTGGATTGTTGGACTAATCTCAAAATGCGGGCAGACTGTAGAAAAAGGAAGACCAGTTAAATATAGCTGAGATAGCATTGCAGACCGTCCCAACAGAATGAACATGCTAAACCTTGTTAAAAGAAACCTACATGGACCTAAAAGTTGAGTATTCAATTCAGGGTCGAACAACTCTAGGAAGATGGAACACAAACACTTAAGTTTCTCTCTCTAGCCTCTTCTAAAGAGAGACGCTGTAGGATTCAGCTCGGCCATCATGGCCAAACGGCATCCCCGTTGAGGGGGAGGTAGGGTTGAAAGTTTAGCCAGAGCTGGGTGGGGCCCAAGGGCCCCTGAGGTTCGTTCTCCTCAGATGGAGGCTAAACATGGAGGAAGAGGGGCAAGCCTGCTACAGCTGTGGTAGGGGAGGGCATGTCAGAAGATGGTGCCCTGTTGCTCGCCGGACTGCTGAAGAGAACAAGTGGAAGCAGGAGAGCAAGGGGGTAAAAGAGCATGGGGCAGATCGAGATGGGGGGGGGGGGGGGGGGGGGGTCCTGGGGAGCAGCAAGAGACTCCAGGAGCTCTGCTGATGCGGTTGGGGGCCCGTGAAGCATGCTGTGGCGGGCAGAAGAAGCAGGAAGGTCGTTGAGGTGGGGACTTGCTGGAGGATTTTGTAGCTTGACGGGAGAGTTGGAGGAGATCAGTGGCTGTCTCTCTCCTTTTCTGTCAGGTTGATGAGGGGGAACCAAGCGAAGCTTAGTGGACCTTACAGGGGATGAGTGGGGAGTCTTGTGGGTTGTTCTTAACCTTTTCCTAGCAGTGTGTAGCTGTGAAGAGAGGGGGAGAGGGCCGAGAAAGCTAATAGGATTGTGTTCGGGGGTGGAGGGGTTGCTTTTTCAGTCTGCCTGGTGACCTAGAATGCTTCTTGGAACCTTCCCTTCCTTCCCGGTGAGGAACTTCAGGATCTCAATGGAGGGGATTCCCATAGCATTATGTGATGAGGAAGGTGTAGGGACCTGGGCCCACCACTTTGGTGAATTGGTTCATGGGTCACTGGAATTTGCCTTGTCGGGGGCAAGGCTGAACATCTTGGCCACCGTCAGGGTGCTAAACCCAGATGACTTACCGACTTGCCGGCGGTTCTAATCGCCAGCTTCGACGGCAAGAGGGTTGTCATTAGATGTTGAGTTCTTCAGGAGATGCAATGTCCACCGCCGCCGCCGCCCCCCCAGGGCAATAGCCAACAGGAGCCCCAACTGGAGGTTGAAGGCGACCTATTGGCAAGCGTTTCGATTTCAAATCGCGGTGGTCCACGATCCCTCCAATCGATGAGGATCTGTTTAAACATGTCACTAGCAGCTCAGCAGGCCTCAGCCGAGGCACAGGTCAAGAGGCATGGGAATCAGCTGATCTGGCTGGCCAGGGTTTAGATCCAAGACTCGAACTAGCGGCCAGTGACTTACCCAATATCCAGGAGGCCACGCATATCGGGTCCCCGAGGCCCATTAATCATGGAAGGCAGGATCAAAATCGGATTGAGATCGCCAGGTGCCGATCCGATCCGATCCGGGATCGGATCGCAAGATCCCACGGATCCAAGGGAAGTCTGGCCGATCCTGGATCGGCCAATTTTTTTTTTGGAGGGGGAGGAGAAATTGCGGAAAATTCAGGAAAAAAACAGCAAAAATCAGAAGAAAAAAATCTGGTTAGTTGAAAGAACTAACATTTGCATTAAAAATCAATCATACATGCATTCATAGTAAATGAAACATAAGACTTTGTGTATTATTACCAGGGAATCAAAACTCGGCCAACTCGGGATCGGATCGCCGAGTTGGCTCGGTTTTGGCCCCTCCGATCCGAGCCGGGGTAACCTGTCCGGTCCCCTGCGCTCGGATCGGTCGGGCTCGGCTGGGCTCGGCGGGATCGCCGAGCCCGGCCGGTCCGCCGCGGATCGGCCTGGACCGGGGCGATCCGCGGCCCAACGGCTAGTTCAGAACTAGCCGTTTTCTAGCCGTTGGAGACTGTTCCCCAACGGCCAGAACGGCTCTTTTTTGGAGCCTTTGGAGGCCTTGGGGGTCTATATAAACCCCCCAAAGGCCCCCAATATGTTCTAAACTCAAGTTTTGAGTTCTCCTCCCCTCCTCTCAATATTTTGGGCATTCTCTCTCTCTCTCGGGCGCTATTTTGCACTATTTGGGAGGCGATCTCATCTTTCACACTCTTGGGATTCTTGTTCGACTATTCGGGCTCTCTCACACACACTCTTGGCCCGAACTCTTGGCTGCGATTCATCTCCCTCTCTCTCATCCGCAAAAAAAAATTATTATTTTCTGTTTTATTATTATTTAACTTCTTTTTTTGTGTTGTAAGTGATGGCCGCCGAAGGTGGTGCTGCTCCGGCTCCCCATTCTTCAAGCAACCCTCCTAGCACCGATCCCGCTTGGCTCATGGTATCGTTGTGGACATGGCTCGAAGGAAGGTCCAATGTAAATATTGTGACCGGGTCTTATCGGGCGGCATATTTCGTTTGAAACAACATCTAGCGGGAATTAAAGGTGAGGTGGCACCATGCTCGAGAGTTTCTGCTGAAGTTCGAATGCAATTTTGCCAATATATGAAGGAGAAAGAGACATCCAAAGCAAACACTAGTAGAAGACGGCAACAAATCCGGGAAGATTTATCTGCCCCTCCTCGAAGGTCCGTAGATTTACCAAGAGGGAGACAATTCTTTGATCTTGATCAAGATGAAGAAGGTTAGTAATTAGTTAACTTACTTTTGAAACATTTATTTTAGTTTAAGGCTTTAAGCACCCTCCGACCCTCATTCTATTTCTATCTCATATTATAGAACAATTTCGTCGGGCATCGGAAGCAAGTCGAAGGTCTAATGCGGAAGAGGACTATCTCCGACGTACCGGTCGTCACGTAGGTCAAGGTAGTGGCCATGGGGGTAGCGGACAAGGGAGTTCAAGTGCTGGAATGAGTTCAAATATACCTGAGGTTCCAGTGGATATCCCTAGAGACGGAGATCCTAGAGTGGGACCAATAGACCCATTTCTCACCAGGCGAAGGGAGAAGCAACCATCCATTTCTGCAGCATTCAAGAATTTGAAAATATGCAAGGAGAAGATAGGGAGAGCGACGTCAAGATGGTTCTTCTTCAACAGCATACCGGCTAATGCAGCAAAAGGACCATATTATGAGTCCATGATAGAGACTATTGGTGAAGTGGGCAAAGGGGTGGAAGGCCCTACTTCATATGAAATCTACAACAAATACTTGGATATGGAGGTTGAAGATATGAAGGCATATGTTTCCACATTTGAACGAATATGGGATGAATATGGTTGCACGTTAATGTGCGATGGATGGACAGGTATGTACAAGTGTTTGGCTAGTTAACTGTTATTCACTTATTCATTAATAAGACATAGGTTTTAATTTTTCATATGGAATTGTGCAGGCATTACACGAAGAAGTATGATAAACTTCTTAATCTACTGCAAAGCAGGGACTGTTTTTTGGAAGTCGGTAGACGCTTCTGGCAAGGTGAAGAATGCGGACTACCTATTTCAGTTGATGATGATGAGATGGTGCAGGAGATTGGAGAGAAAAGAATGTCCAAGTGGTAACCGACAATGCAGCGGCTTTCAAGTTGGCGGGCCAAAAACTAATGGAGAAAAGGGAACACTTGTATTGGGTTCCTTGCTCCGCGCACTGCATTGACTTAATGCTAGAAGACATTTGTGAAGATCCAATGGTGGAAAATGTGGTCAACAATGCAAGGTTCGTAACCACTTTCATCTACAACCACAACAACATATTGGACATCATGAGGACGCATACACATGGACGGGAGTTGCTTCGGCCAGCACCTACAAGGTTTGCATCCCAATATATTGCATTGGATAGCATAAATGGGCAACGTAGCAACCTTATTAGGATGGTAGCATCGGAAGAGTGGGAAAACTATATGTCCCGACATGCTCCTACACGGGTGAGGGAGAATGGAAAGAAGGTGACCGACATTATCCAATCAAAGCCATTTTGGAAGGGGGTCCAAAATGTGTTGAATGTAGTAGAACCGCTTGTTCGAGTGTTAAGGGCGGTAGATGGGGAGAGGAGATCCGAGATGGGTTACTTGTACGAGGCTATGGATCGAGCAAAGGAGCTTATCCAAATGAACAACAAAACAACGTATGCCAAGTGGTGGGAAATCGTAGATCGACGATGGGAGCACACATTGCATCATGATCTTCATGCTGCAGGTAAGCATAACACTTCAACTCTTGTGAATTGTGATTACATATTATTTACAACTCATGTTTTAACATTTATCTTCTACATGTAGGGCATTTCTTCAACCCCCATACATGTATAGGACTGATGGGAGGAGGAGGAAACTATGACAATTCCTCCGAAGTGTTGATTGGGGCCAAAAATGTAATCAAACGGATGCTAGACAATGAGGATAGGGCAATCATAGCATGCAAACAAATGCATGATTATAGACTTCAACTCTACCACTTTGGTACTAGCACGGCACAACGAGCTGCTCAGATTTTGAGTCCAGGTTAGAAGTTACTCATCATATTTATTTGCATGTACATGAGTTGGTTCTATTTTCTAACACATATACATGCTTCATTTACAGCGGATTGGTGGTTGGATCATGGAAGAACTTATGGATATGAAGACTTGGCCTATGTAGCTATTCGGGTTTTAAGCCAAACAACGTCTGCCACAGGGTGTGAGAGAAACTGGAACACATTTGGCTTGATCCACAAAAACAAAGAAACCGGTTGAAGTCTGCACGTCTTGAGAAGTTGGTATTTTGCCACTACAACATGAGATTGAAGCTTAAAAACCTCCAATTAATCAAGCAAGTTCAAGATAGAGAGAGATATAGATCCTCGGGGCAACAACAAGCTGAAGCAACTCCATCGGAGACAATAGATATAGAAGAGTTTTTGAGGAGGAACATCCACTACATGCATGGGTAAATGCAAGCACTTCGGTTCAACCAGAGTTCACCCGCATGATCGTGCATGGGCTGAAGGTAAATGACATTTACAATGTACATGCATCATTTATAAATTATTTATTTCTCATTTTAACATGTTTATGTCTCATTTAGGTGAGCTTGATGATGTGCCTTTGCTTCCGGAGTTCGAAACTCCCCCAGCCCCTAAACGCCAAAAGAAGACAGTGGGTGCAAGAGGAAGGAGCACGAAACATGGCATTAGCATTGCAGACTTGGACACGATCGAGGAAGATATAGATGATGAAACACCGGAGCCAAGCGATAATGTTCAATACCAAACTTCTAATGACTCGACATCGAAGACAAGTACTCCTAGTGAGGGATCCGATCATGGAGGAGATGTCCTAGTTGTCAGCAGTGTACCGCCACCGGCACCGCCACCCGACCCTATTGTATTCACCGGAGAGGAAGACTTCACCCATGCTACTCAATCAACATCATCATGGGAGTAGGGAAGGGAGGGAAGCACAAACCTCAAGTCAAAAATATGCACGAAAGGGGAAGAAAGTGGCATCTCAATTGCAAGGGCAAGGGCAAGGCCAAGGCCAAGGAGCATCCGAAGATTCGGGATACAATCCCAACTTCATTCCGCATAGACGGAATTGGTTAATGAAGAAGAAGAAGATGCAAGAGGAGTGGGAGCGTCAAGAAAAGCTACAGATGGAGTTTGAGACCATGGAGCAAGCGTCAGATACATCATCTTATGCTTCCACTGAAGGATATTACCAAGGGCAGGGAGCCTACTTGGGATATCCTCAATACCCGGATGCATCATATTACACAGGGTGGAGCATATGCACAATCCATTGAGTCCGATTCACATTCACATGACTCATATGAGTCATATGGCTCATATCAAGTGCCTGAAATACCGGGCTACACACCTATCACTATCATATATGCGAACACGGATGCCTATAGTCAATATTAACTCAATATGAGGCATATTACCAACATTATATGTCTTGGACAGATTATGTAAACCTTATGTCCACACAATATAATGTACGATTCCAATAAATACATTTTTTCATGTATTTCAGTTCATAAATACAATGTTCATATATTTCCTATTTTTTCATATTTTTTCTAATTTTTTTTCAATTTTTTAAGGGGGGCGATCCACCCACCTTTTGCTTGGCCAGACCGGTCGGGCTCGGCCCGGATCGGCCGAGCCGGGCTCGGGATCGCCGGGTCGGATCGGTTTTGGGCCGACCGATCCGATCCCGATCCCCGAGATTTTGAACCTTGATTATTACTACTATAATAATACAAGGAAAGCATAAAATATTAAAGACTTTGTGTATTATTTACCTGAATATCATTTAAATAAATGCTAATTAAGATATTACATGTAAATAAAGAAGTATCCCCATTTGAATCCAATAAAAATATCAGAAAAATCATATAACTAATCAAAAGTCAACTCTAACATCCAAGAAGAAAAGTACGATTTTGGTGATTCCATCAAAATAGCGACTTTCTAATCCCTTATATTTTGGTCTATCTAAAAGTTTCATAATTAAAATAAACCCAATAGAATACTAAAAATCCAAAATTCGATAAAAAAAAGTCAAACGTACATATGACTTCTCCAAGGGAGCCACTCTCCTACTAATTATGAAATTTTTACATGGGCCGAAATATGAGGGATTAGAAAGTTGTTATTTTGATGGAATCACCAAAATCGTGTTTTTCTTCTTGGATGGGAGAGTTGATTTTTTTATTGGTAAGAGATATGATTTTTTTGATATTTTTATTAGATTCAAATGAGAGGTACTTCCTTATTTACATGTAATATCTTAAGTAAATGAAACATTTACTTGAATGATATTCAGGTAAATAAGTAAGAGAATCGGCCTGGATCAGTCTGGAACATGGTATGTAATCTCGCGAGATTCTCGCGAGAATATCGGTCTCGGCCCCTTCCCGAGAAACGAGAAGGCCGAGATGAGTCAGGTAGGGTTGTCAGGATGTCTTCAGGCAGGGTTGTGAGGATCTCTTCAAACAGGGTTGTCAGGATCCCCTTATTTACCTGAATATCCTGAATATCATTTAAGTAAATGTTAGTATTTATAGTTTCATTTACTTAAGATATTACATGTAAATAAGGAAGTACCCCCCATTTGAATCCAATAAAAATATCAAAAAAATCATATCTCTTACCAATAAAAAGTCAACTCTCTCATCGAAGAAGAAAATCGTGATTTTGGTAATTTTAGCGAAATGCTAACTTTCTAATCTCTCATAATTTAGCCTATCTAAAAATTTGATAATTCAAATAACCACATGAAACACTAAAATTCAAAGTCCGGTAAAAAAAGTCAAACATGCATGTGACTTCTCCAAGGGAGCCACTCTCTTACTGACAACACTTAGTCTGTTTGAGACCTCTCAAGATTTGGTCAAACATAAACTATCATCACCCAAACTCATGAGAATTCACTTCCTAATTTCTTTATTTATTTACCTGTGTTATATTAAATATATATATAATAATCCTATGCGAATCAGATCGATTCATACGAATCGAATAGAATCAAGGCGAACCCGATTCGGTCCAAATCGCCGCTCCAGCAAACCATGATGTGAACCTATGTCATCCACAGTTGAGACTTGGGAATGTATGCAATTATCTATGTTCCTTAAGGAATTATCTATGTGAACCTATGTGATCCACTTTTATGTTATCCTGATCTCCCGAGATCTTACCGAGATCTCTTCTCTTTGACCCTCCCGAGACGAAGCCGAGATCCGATATGGCAAACCTTGGTCTGGAATCGGCCGATCCCTGCTCGATCCAATCGATCCAACTCGATTCTGGATCGATAAGAGAATCAACCTGGATCAGTCTGGAACCGGCCGATCCCTGCTCGATCCAGTCGATCCAACTCGATTCTAGCCAATCCAGCTAGAAGTCTTGCTGATTCAAGGACTTCTCCCCTGACTCGGATCCTCATGCTGCAATCCGATCTTGGATCAGCCGATTCTGGGCCAATCCCACCGATTTTGCCTTTCATGCCATTAATGGTCTTCTTCCCCACCGATCGAGGAGCACGAACACGGCATGTCTGCACGCAGTAACCAGGCGGTCAGCCGCCCTTTCTCTTCGCTCGTCGGTCTCTGACAGTGTCCTCTACTGCTCTGACACAACTTTCGAAGAGAGCGACGATAGAAAAGGCCATGGACTATCGCAAGGATGTGATCGGAAATGAGAGCCTTCTGCCTCTACGGGGCCAGTCGTCTACCAACGTGCAATCTCTCTGTAAGACTTCCCCCGAGGGTGAGAGGGCCCAGGATTGTCTAGACATCATCTTTCGGGGAGGAGGAACGAATCATTCCCTGTTTCCTTTGGATCTGGTGGCGGAGGCAGTGGCCTCGATGGGAAACACAGTGGAGCTTACCGGTCCGAAAGCTCAAGAACAATCAGCACTTTCGGGGAGGAGGAAAGAATCATTCCCCATTTCCTTTGGATCTGGTGGCGGAGGTAGTGGCCTCGGTGGGAAACACAGTGGAGCTTGCCGGTCCGAACACTCAAGAACAATCGGCACTTGTTTTGCTGCATCATTGTGAGTGTGATGAAGGGGTGCAGACTAATAGGGATTCCCAGATAGAAGGTGATGATGATTCCCCTATTCAAGATGATGGTGATGGGGTAGGTAAATATTACCTGAGAGCAAAGGTGTTGAGAGATATTCTTAAGGATGTAGAAGCTATGTGTACCAAGCAGGCTAGGGAGGTGGCTGGCATGGTGGGCATTTCTTCTTCTATGGCAGTTAAAAAAGACCTCAAAGGGGCATTCTCCAAATTTTATAAGAGGTGGAGTGCCAGTTTATGAGCGGGTAAGAGACTACACCAGAGAGGAGGTGTGTCTGAGGAAGAGAGGGTTGAGAGAGGAAACACATCATCCTAATGAGAATTCTCTCATGGAATGTCAGGTGGTTTAGGTGGGGCAGAGAAGAGAAGGGCTGTAAAAGAAGTGGTGTGGAGATGTAAGGTGGATGCATTGTGTGTGCAGGAAACAAAAGTGAGATGGGGATAGGAGTGCCATTATGAAGGAGATTGGGGAGCTAGATTGATTTGCTTCTCCGACAATAGGAACTCAGGAGTATCCTCGTCTTATGGAACCCCTATAAGCTGGAGGAGATGGCATGTGACAAGGTGGTTAGCAAATAGGCCATTTCTCTTCACTTCAAAGGTGTCAAAGATGGCTTTTCTTAGAATTTTACAGGGATTTATGGCCCTCAACCTAGGGAGGACAAAAGGTGGCTTTGGGAGGAGCTCCGGCTGTTTCACTAGAATTTAAGGAGGTCGTGGTGTATGGCCGAGGATTTTAATATTGTTTCCCACCCATCGAAGAGGGGACCAAGACTTCTTCTTATGTTGAAGGTTGTATGGAAGATTTTTCAGATTTTATTCAAGAGGAAGCATTGATCGATGTTGGCATGTCGGGTGGCTTCTTCACCTAGTTCAACATGAGAGATGAGACTGCATGCTCAAGGCTGGATAGATTTCTCATTTCGGCGGACTGAGAGGACTGTTTTCCTCATCCTTAAGTGTCCACAATGTCTAGAGTTCTATCAAACTATAGGCCTATTCTCTTGAAGACTAATCGTGTGCATGAGAGAAGGTATAGCTTCAAATTGGAGCAATTCTGGCAGGAGAGGTGGTGTCGAGGGCGTGGAATGTTGTGGATGTGGGACCGTCAGTGATGGGCACCTTAGTGAGGAGGTTGAGACCATGGTTCAAAAACTCGGCCGGATCGGGATCGGATCGGCCGAGTTGGCTCGGTTTTGGGCCTCCCGATCCGAGCCGGGGTAACCTAGCCGGTCCTTGCACGCGGATCGGACCGGCTCGGCTGGGCTCGGCCGGCTCGCCGAGCCCGGCCCGATCCTGTTCAACCTTGTCGTGGACTGAGTCAGGCCAATCCCAGGCTGAGTTCAGGCTGAGTCCACTGCGATTTCAGGCCTTATTTACCTGAATATCATTTAAGTAAATGTATTATTTGTAGTTTCATTTACTTAAGATATTACATGTAAATAAGGAAGTACCCCCCATTTGAATCCAATAAAAATATCAAAAAAATCATATCTCTTATCAATAAAAAGTCAACTCTCCCACCGAAGAAGAAAATCGCGATTTCGTTGATTTTAGCGAAATGCTAACTTTCTAATCTCTCATAATTTAGCCTATCTAAAAATTTGATAATTCAAATAAACCATATAGAACACTAAAAATCTAAAGTCCGGTAAAAAAAATCAAACGTGCATATGACTTCTCCAAGGGAGCCACTCTCCTACTGACAGCACTTAGTCTGTTTGAGACCTCTCAGGATTTGGTCAAACCTAAGCTATCATCATCTAAACTCATGAGATTTTTCACTTTTTAATTGAAAAGAAATTAGAAAGTGACAATTCTCATGACTTTGAGTGATGATAGTTTAAGTTTGACCAAATCCTGAGAGGTCTCAAGCAGACTAAGTGTTGTCAGTAGGAGAGTGGCTCCCTTGGAGAAGTCATATGCACATTTGATTTTTTTTACCGGACTTTGAATTTTTAGTGTTCCATAAGGTTTATTTGAATTATCAAATTTTTAGATATGCTAAATTATGAGAGATTAAAAAGTTAGCATTTCGCTAAAATCATCGAAATCACGATTTTCTTCCTCGGTGGGAGAGTTGACTTTTTATTGGTAAGAGATATGATTTTTTTGATATTTTTATTAGATTCAAATGGGGGGTACTTCCTTATTTACATGTAATATCTTAAGTAAATGTTTAACATTTACTTAAATGATATTCAGGTAAATAAGACCTGAAATCGCAGTGGACTCGGCCTGAACTCAGCCTGTATAAGATATACACCTGTATAATGGGCCGATCCACCCACCCCTGGCTCAGCCGGGCTCGGCCCGGCTCGGCCGAGCCGGGGTCGGGATCGCCGGGTCGGATCGGTTTTGGGCCGACCGATCCGATCCCGATCCCCGGGTTTTTGAACCTTGGTTGAGACACACTGCTTTCACATTGAGAGGTTGGAGCAAGGGAAGGCTTGAACTTTTGATTTAATGATGAAGAGATAAATGACCGAGGACGAGGACCTTCAAGGAAGGTTTAGGTATCTGAAATATGGAAGAATGGAACTGAACTTGCATAGATTCGGACCATTTCGAAATAAAAAGTGGTTGTCGTGGGGTTTTCCCATAAACACGTGCCTTCTCCAACTCGACATCTTAATGGAGGTGCCCTATTCAATTGATTGAGGACACTACCTCCCTGAGTGAGACCGAGGTAACCAGTTTCGTTAAAACACTGCTGGGAAGAGAGGCGAAGCTGAAGATTCTACAACAGATTGATGGACTTGACAGTTTGGAGGAGACAGGCTTACTGGATGAGGATAGAGCTGCTAGGATTTCTCTCAAAGAATAGTATGATGATATTCTTTGCAAGGAGGAAATCTACTGGAAGTAGAGATCCAGAGACGGGTGGGTCAAGGAGGGTGATAGGAACACAACTTATTTTCAACCGATTGCTTGCAAAAAAAAGAGTGAACTCCAGCCCTTGCATCATGGTGGGGGACACTACATTTGTGGAGAATGTGGAGATCAGAGGGCAAGCGAAGGACTTCTAGTCCAAGTTTTTCATGGAGGAGGATTGCAAGACATTGATTGCAGATGAGGGCCTCTTGCACCAGTTACCTCCGGGTACTAATGAGGGGTTTGACCGGATTTGCTTGGAGGAGGTATGGCAGACGATTTTCTCTCTTCCTGGAGATAAGGCTCCAGGACTGGATGGCTATCCTATTGCTTTCTTCCAAAGAGGTCCTTGTGGCTGCAGTTAAGGAGTTCTAGAAGGGGAAAGCCCACTTGAGAGGTATCAACCAAATGCACATTGTCCTTATCCCCAAGAGAAAGGAGGTAAAGGAGTTTACTGATTTTCAACCCATTAGCCTGCTCAATGGTACTTGCAAGATTATTTTCAAGGTGCTTGCATTGAAGTTGGTTACAATCATGGATAGGCTGGTGGATCGCTTCCACCGTGCTTTTATTAGAGGAAGGCATATTCTAGACAACTGTTTGGTGGATCAAGAATGCTTGTTTGCCTTGAAGCAGCACAGGGGGAAGGTTTAGTCTTGAAGCTAGATTTTGAGCAGGTTTATGATAGAGTCAACTGGCATTATCTGTTGCATTGCCTTAAGAGGATGGGTTTTGGCGAGAGATGGATTTCTTGGATCAGGGCCTATGTTTCTTCAGTTGTTTTTACTGTGCTCATTAATGGGAAACCTTATGGGTGGTTCCATGGTGGTAAAAGACTCAGGTAGAGAGACCCTCTCTCTCCCCTTCTCTTTGTCCTTGTTGCAGTGTCTTGAGAGAGTATGGATGAGGGCAAAGGTGGCGGGTCTTACTGGAGGTTTCCAGGGTGTGAGAGGCAGTTCCTCTATCTCACACCTTTAGTATGCAGATGATACCATTCTCTTCCTAGCAAAGGGTGTGCACATGCCTATTATGGTGAGATTGCTATTACAATTACCGGAGGAAGTGATAGGCTTGAAAGTTAATTACAACAAGAGTCTTCTAGTTAGGGTGAATGTTGAGGAGAGTGGTATGGGAGGACTACTATAGTGCTGGGGTGTGGGATTGACAGATTCCCTTTCACCTACTTGGGTCTCCCACTTTCTCGAGGTGCTTTTAAAGTCGCTGACTAGCAGCCTGTTATTCACAGATTTGAGACCAGATTGGCAAGTTAGGAAGGCCAGGACAATATCTTACGAGGGGAGGCTTATGCTCTGTAGCTCAATCTTGGACAGTTTACCTACGAATTTCCTTTCTATGTTCAAGACTCCAGTCCAGGTGGTCAAGAGGCTTAAGGCTATTAGATGCAGGATTTTTGACATGACAGTGACCACAAATGCAGAGGCTAGCATGATGTAGCTTGAGGAAGAGTTACCAAGAGCAGAATTCAAGGAGGTGTGGGCCTAAAGAATATTACGGATTTCAACTTGGCACTCTTAGCCAAGTGGCTGTGGAGGTTGGAAGCTGGACAGGATGGTCTGTGGGCATGTATTATCAGTCAGAGGTATTTTGGGATATATAGAGTTTAGGACCTGCTTCCTACTCCATAAGCTAGTACTTCTCCTCTTTGGCGGGATATTTCTTCATGCAGAGATATTATTTCTGTTGGTGTCAGGATCCGGCTATGAAAGGACGACAAGGCCCTTTTTTGGAAGAACACATGGTGTGGTGACTTCTCCTTTAGTGAGCTCTTTCCCTCTCTTTTCCGGATGGCTTCAGACCCCTGAGCTTTCAGTCTCCCATGGCATTCATGTCCCTTCCCGGCAATGTGTGGTCACCCACCTTCAGGAGGGGCTTGACGCACTAGAGAGTGGAGACTAATCAACTTCAAGACCTACTTCCCATCTTTCTTCCATAGTCCTATCAGATTCTGAGGACCAGTGGTTGTGGCGATGAAAGAAAGCTAGTTATTTCTCGATCAAATCAACTTATAGCATCATTTCATAAGGTGGAGTTCGGCATGGATTACAAGCTCAGGTTTGGAAGCCAAATAGCCCCCTTAAGGTGAAAGTTCTAATGTGGAGAATATCTATTGGAAGGCTACCTACGCGTGACAGATTGCACCACTGCCTGCCTACCATTCAGACCACTTGTGTTCTTTGCGGTAGAGGATGAGTTTATTGATCACATTTTCTGTTGCTGCTCCTATTCCTCTACGGTTTGGAGGGAGGTGGCTACAAGAACTCATTGCATCATCCTCTCCCACTGTGAGATAAAGGAGATGATGCTGAAGTGGAAGAGACATTGGCCTACCAAGGGTGATAGAACAATTTGGTGACTCATTTTGCATGCTACTCTATAGATGATTTGGGGTGAGAGGAATAGGAAGATTTTTCTAAGGTTGCTCGAGATGTTGACTCTCTTTCTGTTGGTATTTGTAGCAAAGTTACGGAATAGGCGTCAATTCTTTGTAATGTGGATCAGGCCAGTCCTCACTTTTTGCCTTGATGGGGGGTAGAGATTTGTAATCCACCAAGGGTTGGATGTCGTCGTATAGGCGGGCAGGGCTGTTTTGGGGGTTTCTTTTTTTGGTCTATAGTACATTCTTCATTCTCTTTTTAATATATTGGTGGTACTACCCACTTTTCAAAAAAAAAAACTCTAGGAACATGGAACTGTACAACCTTCTGAAGCAGATGAATTAAATATAAAAAATGTGCTAAAGTCATCAAATAATATAAAATCAAAGAACAATTTGAAATAATTTGGATGAATTCACTTTCTATACATGCCAAAAAACCAAAATATAGAAATGTAAGTTTCCTTTCAACTAGAAATTTCCTTTACTTAGTGTTTCATGTGCACATCTACCAAAACTTTAAGACCAGTGTCATGGAAATCACAATTTTTTCACAGAAGTTACAATCAAATTAGATTCTTTTCATCATATAATTGCTTCATGGAGTTGATGGCATTCAGAAAAGGCATGCTTGGTATAATCATAAAACCATTATTGAAACCATGTTCTTTTCAATATTGTCAACTTTTTTCAGCAGGTTACAAGGGAAAACGCAAACTTGCCAACAGAAAACACCAGTGAATCCTTGACACTTCGCTTCTCCCAATCCTCCTATTGGCTGGCATCAATCTCAAAGACCTCACCAATAATCTTGGACTTGAGAACCACAGTCCTCAGCAGGACACTGTCACATGATTGCAGCTGGTTTCTGTCGTTATAGGTTTTGTTTTATGGGAGCTGCTTCCCTCGGTCCTCGTGGAAGCATCTTTGCAACATGAAGGTATATTCTCCTTCAAAGTCAAAATGAGCAGTCATTGCTAACGTAACTACGCCTGATTTTTTTTTGCTCGTTTCAGACCTTTCTAGTGTTCTCATTGCCTCAGAGAAAGTAAAGGAGCCACATCTTTTCTTAGGTGTCACTTTTAAAGTTTGTCTTCAATGGATGAACCTTTTTACACATTGCACTCACCTTCACATATCTATTTTGCAAGCAATTTTTAAGGGGGATAGCACCACAAATATATTAATGAAAGGGAAATAGAATGTACAAGAATAGGTGAAATGCATCAAAAACCAACACCCCACCACCATTACAAGGAGATCCACACAAAGGTCGTGTGGCGGAACTAACTCCCCAAAAAACCAAGAAGAGAAGATATAGGTGATTCTACATTACAGAAAGAAGCAGCCAATTCCTTTACTCTAGCATAAACAGCATAAAAACCAGCTTCCTCATGCCATGAAATTCTTCTAAATATCCGACTGTTCCGCTCTCCCTACAGCATCTAGAGGCCGGCGTGAAGGATTAGCCACTAGATCGTCCTATCTCCTCTAAGGGGCCACTACCTGTTCCACTACCTAAATAGTTGTTGGACATCCAAGTGCTGCCAGAAGGTATAGTGAGTCTTTCTAGCCGCCTCCCCCCATACTCCCTCAGAGTAGGAATAGCCCACAAAGAAATAGTCAAGAGACTAGTCCTCCTCCCCACATAAAACACAAGACTGTTGAATATCTAGCATAAAGCGGCGTAGCCTGTCCTGCGTCGAAAGGTGCCCATGAGAGATTCTCCAAATCAAGACCTTCACCTTGAGGGGGCTCTTAGGAAGCCAAACTTTATCGTGCAAACAGTTTTGAACCCCACCATGTGAGATGATATGATAAGCAGATTTGGCAGTGAAGCATCCTCCCTTCTCCCACCTCCATGCCCACTCATCCTCTCTGCAAACGGGCAAATGGAATGAGAAAAGCTAGAAGGTCCTGAAGCTACATCATCTCATCAAGTCTGAGATTCTTCCTAAAGGTTGGCGTCCAAACCCCACCCAAATGGGTCGGCTCAAGTGTCTAGGCTACTATCCTAGGGGTCCGTCAAGATCCGAAATAGAGAAGGGAACAGATCCTGCAATGCAAAGTCCCCACACTATCTGTCCTTCCAGAAGAGTCTCACATCCCCCCTACCAAGACACCCTAGCTCTCGAAGAAATAACATCCCCACATAAGAGAATATCACGTCAGAGTGGAGAGGTGCTGGTGTTAGAAGTAGGCTACTGTTGACACAAAAAATTAACAAAATAAAAAAGCCCCAAAATTGCCCCACAAACCACCCCACGGGGGGGTTTATGCTCACAGCACCCCCCAAGGGGGGTTTAATTTTTCATGGGCAGGGCATATGTGTAATTTGATACACCCGCCCAAACTTTACATCTTCAGAGGCCTTTGTGTAATTTTACACAAGCTTCTGCCCACATGGGGGTCTTCATATTTTGAAGAACAAACATCCCCGGAGAGGGGGTTTCATCTCCCCCAAAGGAGGGAGTCTTCAGGCCAGACTTCCTCTCCCCCCACCTTCCAAAAACCGGAGTATTTTTTCTCTGGATCTCCTTCACTCTCACCCTTGGCTTCCTATTTATAGAAGTTTGAGGGGCAAGGGGAGGCCCCACGTGTCTGTGGAGTATTGGCCCTGAAACCTCCCCGTGGGAGGGGGGGTTTGCTAACAATCCGAAGGTTCACGTCTTTTGTCTAACCCGGTGGAGCGGGACCCACGCCACTTCTATGAAGCGGCGTGCACTCTCCTGGGTGTGACTTAAGGCTAAATACATTGGGAATTCTTGGAAAATGCCAACAAATGGGGGAGAAGTCCAAACAAACCGATAAATGGCAAGAGCATCTGGGAAAGTCAATCAATGACGGAAATACCCAGAATTACTCGGAAAAGTCAAGAAATGACTGAAAGGCCTGGCTCATGCTGTTTGCACGGCCCGGTGGAGCGGGACCCACACTGTTTCTATGAAACGACGTGCGCTCTCCAGGGCCCGGCTTACGGCAGGTCACTCCAAATCTTGGGATTGTCAAATATCGGCAGAAACCCTTGAACATGTCAAGATATGGCTGAAAAACCCCGGAAGGTCAAGATACAACTGAAAAACCCCGAGAGGTCAAAATACGACCGAAAAGCCCCGGGAGGTCAAGATACGACCAAACAGCCCCGAGAGGTCAAGATACGACCGAAAAACCTCGGGTTTGTTTACTTCGAACACCTGAGATAAACGGGTTCGAAGAAGACATATACAAGAGGATCGGCCACAAAAAGGTCGAAAAATCGAAGGAGAGAAGGGAGAGAAAAGTACCTCTCTTGCTGTTTGCTCTCCTTTGCCCGTGCTCTGGTGGTAAAAGACCATTGGTGAAAAGAAGGCACTGCAGGTCTATATATTGGTCATGCTTCTTTTGTAAATAAGTCCTCTCGGGTTTTAAAATACACGTGTGAAGGCACAATGTTGTCCTTGTAAACATTTGGCGGCATATACACCCCATTAAATATATATATGTGCAAGTGCACGAAAATATTGGTGGATGCAAATTGTGAATGTCTAAATACCATTCATAACCTCCTAATTGGCAAGGTCTTTTAACAAACGTATCGTATCAAAGGTCTTCAAGTTTTTACTCGATGTAAATGAAACACCGACTCCATTCGGTGGGGAATGGTCCAGTACACGATCACTCCAATCGCCTGATAAAACAGACACGCGCGGAATATATACATATAAATGTTCAAAGGCTTAGGACCTATAACCTTATGCACCGCATGAATATCAAACTTTGTCTGTTTTCTTAAACAATATGGCACGCCCATGCATAGATGCACAAGCACATATATTTTTATATGTATATATACCCGCACGTGTGTATATATACACCAAAATCTTTGCCAAATGAGCTTCAATATATTTTTTTTCGCGTTCCACAGCTACGAGTCCCAGTGACTGGTCCTACCAAAATATTGTTGTCTAATCACTACGGTCCATAATCCCTCCTCTCCACTTCCTAGCCTCCAAAGCCATTTGCAAAGAAGGGCATGGTTAAAATCACTAAAAAAATTTAGACCGAGACCACCTTGAATTCTTCTAACGGCCACCCTCCCCATGCAATATCATGCCAACCCCTGCACCTCCCTCCGTTGCCATGCCAAAGAATCTACACTGGATGGACTCGAGCTTCTTCACCACCGTCCTCAACATCCTGAACATGGATAGAAAATAGGTGGGTAAACTATCTAGCACCAAACTACACAATACCAATCTCCCTCCAAAAGATCGAGCTCTAGCCTTCCATCCCGCAAGTCTAGACTCAAACCTACTAATGATTGGCTACCAATCAACACACCTAAGAGTTCCCGGGATAAGAGGAAGTCTTAGATATGATAGTGGGAACTTGCCAGTCTTACAACCCAGCAAGCAAGCGGCCCTCCCTAGGACCCACTCATCAAGGTTCATTCCTATCAAGACACTTAAGAAAATTAACCTTGAGACCTGTTACCTCCTCCAATAATTCCAGCAAAAAATTGACCATGAGCGGCATATGCGCTCCCTTAGCAAGAAACAGAATGGTATCATCCACATACTGCAAGTGAGAAATGTTCACACCTACTCTAACCCCTTGAAAACCTGATATCAGCCCCGCCGCTTCCGCCCTCTGCCAGACATTGCTCAACACAATGGCAACCAGAGCAAAAAGGAGTGGAGACAAAGGATCCCTCTGTCACAGGCCCCGATCACTGTGAAACTAAGAAGAAGGCTTCCCATTGATGAGGACCGCAAAGGATGTCAAGGAGATACACACCCTAATCCAACCAATTCATTTCTCACTAAAGCTTGTCCAAGACTTCTAGTCAGCATTGCCAATTCCTGCCATATGTCTCTTCAAAGTCCAACTTCAAAACCAAGTCTTCCCTCTTATGTTGCTTCAAAGTGAACAAACAATCATGGGCCGCCAGGAGGTTGTCCAAAATATGCCTCCCCTTAATAAACGCTCTTGTGAATTGTGATCAACTAGCCTATCCATAACCTAAACCTATTTTGCAAGTAATATTGTCGTAAAAACTAGAAAATGGTAATGAGTGACTTTGGTGTTTGAGAAAATTGACATCAGCTAATAGTGATATAAAATAGACAATTCTACTTCTTTATGATGTTTTCCAATTTATCAACTAATCCTTTGATGAAGACGACCAAGGCATAACAGTTCTAGCGAGTACATCTTGCATCTAGCCAAACTAACCAATACTCCAACGCAAGTTTCACTAATTGAATGTGGAAAGAGAAGCTTGCAATGGAAAAGTGATGTTTGCAATGGAAACTATAGTGGACATTCTGCTATGCTAAGTCATTCCGTGGATCATTTGATGACACTGAAAGAGTTTGTCCATAAAACATAAGTAAAATGGATTAAGTCAACTTGGTAATCAAGAGATATGCTCTGGGATTTTGGGCGGCCTTCATGGCCGAACAGCATCCCCCTCAGGGATTCCGTCGGAGCTTCGCCGGTTCTAGTCAAGGCTCGTGGTTTTCAGAGGCTTGCTCCTCAGCCAAGCAAGCTGCTAATAGGGGTCGGAGGACCACAATGAGTGCTCCTCGTACTTGCTATGGGCGTGGTAGGCAGGGGCGCATCAGGAGGTGGTGCCTCTTCTGCTCGCCAGCCGATAAAGGGGCAGGGGCGCATCAGGAGGTGGTGCCTCTTCTGCTCGCCAGCCGACAAAGGGGGTCAACAAGGCACAGGGGAACGTGAAGGGCACTAACTAGAACAGAGTTCCCTAGGGAGCTAAGAGGGACTCCAGGAGCTTTGCGGAAGTGGTAAGGGGGTCGGTGAAGCTTGGTGAGGTGGCTTGGCATGGGGGAAAGGTTCTGGAGCTTGGGGACCTACCAGAGCAGTTTGTAGCCCATCGAGAGAGCTGGAGGAGGAGATCGGTGGTCGTTTCTATTTTGTTGGGTGAGGCGGAGGAGGAAGGGATCAAGAATATCTTATTGGAGCTCATAAGGGATGACTAGGATGTTCAAGGGATGGGTCTTCAACTGTTTATGGCAGTATGTGGCCGTAAAGAGGGGGCGGTCAAGGCGGGGAAGGTGGATAGGATCGCCTACATTAGGGCTTTTCTTAGCCTGCGTTGATGGCCCAGGATTGCATTGGAAGGGATCCTTATTCGTCTTTGCAACAAGGAGGGTGTGGGGCTTCTTGTCCGTTGTTTTGGTGTTCTAGTACCAGAATCGTTGGAGTTCGCCTCGACAGGTAAGGCTCCAGGTGCAGGCCTCCGTCAGAGTGGCCAATCCTAGTGAGAGGCTTCATGTGTTGTCATCCTCGTTAGTTACGACGGCGAAAGACTCGTCTTGAGATGTCGTGTGATCCAGGAAGCGACGGTTCTATGTACGCCAACGTCGCTTCTAGGGCAAGAGAGTGCCCATCCAGAGGTAGAAGGCGGCTTAGTGGTGAGCGATTTGAATTCAAATCATGGGAATTGGCGGATCTTCCAATGGGTCGTTGATCCGGTGTACCAGGCTATTGGCGGAACGTCTAGGCTGAACCGAGGTGTGGATCGAGTGGCGGTGGATGTGGCAAACCCGACTGGTTGTGACTCAGCTTGAACCGGTGGCCCGCAACTTACTCGAAATCAGGGAAGTCTTGCATATCAGGTTGCTGAGACCTAATACGGCTCTTCTTCCCCGCATGATTGTCAGTTCAAAGAAGTCGACTGAGGCGAACGGCGCCATGGTGGTCGATCGGACTCCTTATCTGCCCCCTCGGGCCTTGAGGCCCCCCTCTACCCTGACGAGGCTCCCAGATGGCATGAAGACTGGAGAGACTTTGGACTCCGAATTTGACCGGGATTGTCAGGATCCCCCGAAGGCACTAGAGAAGGCAACGACTACTCCGGAGGTTAACACTGTGAGACAGGGGAGCCCTCCGCCGCTGCAACTCAACTCGTCTTCGACAAGCAGCCATCGTAGGAGGGAGGAGCTCTCTGCCGGTCTCCTCAGGCTCTCGGAGGGGTATCTTCTTGCCATGGGGCCAGCTACAGGAGAGGATTTTTCTCTCCTCCCCATCCTCAGAGGCCTTGCAGTTGGGTTAGGAGCTCACCACAAGCCAAAATCATGCCTATGTTGGTGCCCTCTTCCAGGAGGGAGGAGCTCTGGAGGAACTTGATGAGGGGCTATTGTGCTAGTAGGGAGGGAGTTGGGCCTGTAGCAGACTGAGGTGAACGGGAATTGTATGGTGAGCTCTGAGGTGAGGGAGATGTTGAAGGAGGTTGAAGTTCTAGCCATGGAGCAGGCGAAGGGGGTGGCAGACCTGGTGAGATTTGTTGAACCACTCACATATATTTATCTCTATATTTTGGTGATAATTAAAACTCATGAATATTATAAATATATTTAATAATATTTTTCACTCTTAAATATTATGAATATATTTAATAATATTTTCAAGATAATTTATGCACAATAAATAAGATAATTTCTATTGCATTAAAGATCTGCACTAAAAATCTATATCGGTTACAGTTCAATGTGT
Organism: Colocasia esculenta; assembly: GCA_014218235.1. NCBI lineage: Eukaryota > Viridiplantae > Streptophyta > Magnoliopsida > Alismatales > Araceae > Colocasia > Colocasia esculenta. The sequence goes on along the minus strand of CM024763.1, from coordinate 122,121,254 downwards.
ATCGACTAGAGACTAAAATGCCACAACGATTAATAAAGAAGTCTATCGATGGAGAACAAATGCTTCTATCGATTGATGTTCAAGTGTTCTATCGATTGGAGAACAAATTTGCCTATCGATTGACGTTTGTGTTCTTCCAATTGGAGAACAAAAGTCTCTTATCGATTGCAGTCTAAGTGTTACACCAATTACTGAACAAAAGTTATGTATCTTACTAATTGGTGTTACGAGTATTCTAATTATTGAAGAAAGGTTTACTAACATATTGATTGGTGTTATGAATGTTCCTATTATTGAACATAAGTTCAACTTCCTTCCGATTGGTTTCTAAACATTCCGATTGATGAACAAATATTCACTTCTCATTCCAATTGGTTTATAAATATTTCGATTAGTGATCAATTTATTTTAAATACTTTGGATGCACCAATTACTGAACATATCTTTTGCTGTTGAATATATCGATTAGTAAATATGTCTTTGGCGCGTAATGAAATTTCAAATGTTCTTCATATCTTTAACTTATTATTTCTCATGTCTTGAATACTAAAATGTGGGCACAATTTTTTATATATAGCCTGCATAAAATATACTCTAACTGAAGCTACATTTTTGCATGTATCAAGGCCTCCTTTCCTGCTAGACAAAAAGGCAACTACCTAAACATAGCAGACTGTCAGCAAGAAATGTGGAAGAGGTATAGGTTGACTGACATATTATATCTTTTTTTCTCACTATCCTCTTTCTAGCATTAAATTCTCACAGGACAAAGGAGATCTGAGGCATCCGTTAGAAACAAGAAGAAGAAGAGCAACAACGGTTATCTCAACGGTCTGCTTCAGATGCTCTATAAAGAGTCGAAGACTTTGAAGATGAAGAAGAGAGTATACACACGTCAAGGCAACAAGAACTTTGCTCAAGCTTTCCAAACGCTCAAGCCTTCACTCTTTCTCATCTCTCTATGTCAATGTAAATCTGAGAGAGAGTTTCTACCTAAGAGTCTGAGCTTCCTTCTTATGCTTTAGCTCTCATATTGTTGTCGAGATCAAGAGTGTTAAGTTCATTTTCTCCTGAACTTGATCTCGACAGCTTGTTCTTTCTTTTCTTAAGAAAGACAGGTTTATTCATTGTTGGACCCCAAAATTAGCCATTGCGGCCATTAAATATATACATATATATATGTATATATATTATTTATTATTTATATTTTTATATATGTATAAAAGAAAAAGAAGGAGGCTCTCCGATTAAGGAGGCTTCCTTAACCGGAGAGACCCCTCTCCGGTTAAGGGGGAGCCTTAACCGGAGAGGTTAAGGGGGAGCCTTAACCGGAGATTCCTCTCTCCGATTAAGGAGGCTTCCTTAACCGAAAAGACCCTCTCTAGTTAAGGGGGGGGCCTAACCGAAGAGACCCCTCTCCTGGTATCCATCTCTCCTCCACCCTCTCCGAGTATTCATTTCTCTTTCCATGTAAAGAGGGGGAAACCCCTACAAATACCCCATAGAGGGCCGAAAGAGGAAGGACTTCCGGAGATTCAAAGGGGGAAACTTTCGGAAGAAGGATTTTTTAAAACGGTCGAAGAAATTTGCTCGTGTTCGACGTGAAGGTACTCGCCCCCGGCAAGCCAAAGGTCGTCCCCCTCCGACTGTAAATCTCTATGTAAATCCCCCCCCCCCCCAATGTTGAGCTAGACTTCATGGGGGGTTTTAAAATTTTAAATATACATGTTTATATCTCCATGTTGAGCGAGACTCCATGGAGATGAAAATCAGGATATCAAAAATCGTCCGGATCAGGATCGGATCGACCAATTCGGATCAGTAGCCGACCGATCCGATCCGAGGTAACCTTGCCAGGGGCTGAGTCCAGGCCAAGTCCACTCCGATTTCAGGCCTGATTTATCTGAACATCATTTAAGTAAATGTTATTATTTGTAGTTTCATTTACTTAAGATATTACATGTAAATAAAAAAAGTATCCCCCATTTGAATCCAATAAAAATATCAAAAAAATCATCTCTTACCAATAAAAAGTCAACTCTCATCCAAGAAGAAAATCGCGATCTTGGTGATTCTATCAAAATAGCGTCTTTCTAATTCCTCATAATTTGGCCTATCTAAAAATTTCATAATTCAAATCAACCCAAAAGAATACTAAAATTCAAAGTCCGGTGAAAAAACGTCAAACATACATGTGACTTCTCCAAGGGAATCACTCTCCTACTGACCAGGACTTGGTTGTTGTCAGTAGGAGAGTGGCTCCCTTAGAGAAGTCACATGCACATTTGACTTTTTTCACCGAACTTTGAATTTTTTGCGTTCTATTAGGTTTATTTGAAGTATGAAATTTTTAGATAGGTCAAATTATGAGGGATTATAAAGACGCTATTTTGATGGAATCACCAAAATCGCGATTTTCTTCTTGGATGGGAGAGTTGACTTTTTATTGGTAAGAGATATGATTTTTTTGATATTTTTATTGGATTCAAATAGAGGATATTTCTTATTTACATGTAATATCTTAAGTAAATGAAACTACAAATAATAGCATTTAGTATACACTTCACACCTGTATAAGGGGTCGATCCAGCCACCCCTGGCTCAGCCAGGATCGGCATCGGTTTTTGCCTGGCCGATCCAGCCCCAATCCCCTTGTTCTTGAACCTTGATGAAAATGAAAATGTGTTTGTGTGTTCATGTGTTCCAATATTTAAATATTTTCCATGTCGAGTTAGTCTCCATGGATATATTAAACATGGTCATATGTTCCCACGTTTAAACATTTTTCATGTTGAGTAAGTCTTTATGGGTATAAAATATTTAAACATCACTATGTTATTGTCCATGTTGAGCGAGTCTCTATGAATATAAATATTCCAATCTTCAAATATTTCCATGTCGAGTAAGTCTCTATGGGTAAAAACATTTAAACATGTTCATGTTATTTCTCTCATGTTGAGCTAGACTCCGCCTCCGCGAGGGTAAATATGTTTGTGTTCATATGTGCATGCCTCCTCTGCCCAAGCAGAGACTGCCCTAGACATACTTATATGTTCCCAAAATATATGTTCATATGTGCGTACTTTTATTGGGAGATTCTATCCATACGGAGACTCTGCCTAAAGTACAACCCTATGTTCATCATATATGTTCGTGAGTGTCTTTGCACGGAAACTCTACCTATGCGGAAACTCTGCTCAAGACACAACTCGTTCAAATAAATCCTCGGGTCTATCCCCAAAAGTGCATGTTAAACTCACAAATGGAGTCCATGCCCTTTTAAAAGTCTATTTTGTCCGATAAAACAAATTCATCGTGTTCTTGTTTTCTATAAAAATGTAAACCTCAACTTTACTATCAAGGGTGTTCAGATTTAATCTGATGTAAATCAACATCAAGGATTTAATCCGCTGTAAATTAACATCGATTCCGATCGATGGAGAAAGGGTCTAGCATACGATACCATAATCGCCTGATAAAATAAAACACGCGGAACAAATGTGTTAAAAATATAAATAGGCGCACTCGTCCAATAAATGGACATAAAAATTTTCCGCATTGAGCTGACTTTAAATTCTATCTGTTTAACAGATTAGCATGCCCCGCAAAAAAAAAAAAAATGAAAATCAAATCAAATGAAATGTCATATTTATTTTCCGCGTCCAACATTCATCTTCCTGCGAGAAGAGAAGATCAACTGGTTGTTGGGTGATTTGTCCAGCTGAGGGATTGTACTCAATGTTCCTCTTGTGTAGAGGGGAAGACCAACGAGGGTGCTGGATGTTGTGACCAACTGAGGGACTGTACTCAATTTTCCCTTTGTGTAGAAGGGAGGACCAGCAGGTTGTTGGGCGTTGCATGTCTATTGGGGGGACTATACCCCGGTTAGTAAAATCCGAAGAGTTTGCTTGGAGACTGGACGTAGGGCTTCAATTGAGGGAGGTTCCCCCCCCCCCCCCCTTCTGTTGTGCTGCCATGGGCCAACAAGATTGCCATTTGAGGGGACTAAGAAGGACTTGATGGGAGCATTCACGAATATATTCAGGCATTGGAGTGCAAGCATTAGAGGAGGGGCGAGATCTCGTGCTAGGGCGAGTAGGCAATGTAATGAGGGGGAGGGAAGGGAGGAGGGGAAGTTTTCTAACCATCAATGAGGATTCTATCATGGAATGTGAGGGGGTTAGGAGGGGCAGAGAAGAGAAGGGCAAGGTGGACATTTTATGCTTGCAGGAAACTAAGTGGGATGGTAATGCCAATCTCCTTATTAGGGACATTGGGGGCACAATGTCATCCCAAGGTGTGGGCTCTCCTACAGTGGGCAGGTTTGGGGGGATTTTAGTCCTCTGGAACCCTATGAAGTGGAGGAGTCTTAGAAGAGGGTTGTTACAAGGTGGGCTGTCTCGCTCCACTTCAGAAGTATCAGGGAAGGTCACGGCTAGGATCTCAATGGTGTGTATGGCCCTCAAACCAAGTAGGAGAAGCGTCAATTATGAGAGGAGATGATTCACTTTCATTCTTCTTCGGGCCAGCTGTGGTGTGTTGGAGGAGATTTCAATGCAGAGGCTACGGCTTGGGAGAGGACAGGGTACAGTACTGCAACAGGCAAGATGGAGGACTTCAACCATTTCATCTAGGAGGCTAAGCTGTTGGACTTAGGCATGTCGCAGGGGCCTACACGTGGTCCAACATGAGGGCGGAGGCGGTTTGCTCCAGATAGGACAAATTCTTGGTCACCATTGACTGGGAGGACCTGTCCCATATGCGCAGGTGGTGGGACTGGCGAGATCCACATTGAACCCTATGTTATCAAAGACGCTTGAGGTGATGGCCTAGGCGTTGAGGCGAGGCGACGCGACGCGAACTTACAATGCCTCTCCCTGGCCAATTTCGCCTAGGCGACTGAGTTCAGGCCGATTCTAGGATCCCCTTATTTGCCGATTCCAAGATCCCTTTATTTGTCTGAATATCATTTAAATAAATGTTTCATTTACTTAAGATATTTACCCCATATTTGAATCCAATAAAAATATCAAAAAAAATCATATATCTTACCAATAAAAAGTCAACTCTCTCATCTAAAAGAAAATCGTGATTTTGGTGATTCTATGAAAATGTCGACTTTCTAATCCCTCATAATTTGACCTAAATAAAAATTTCATAATTCAAATAAATCACATGAAATATTAAAAATACACGGTCTGGTGATATAAGTTAAACGTATATGTAACTTCTGCAAGAGATGCAATGTCCTACTGACAGTACTTAGTCAACTATCAGTAGGAGTGAGTCCTTTGGAGAAGTCAAGTGTACATTTTACTTATTTCACCGGACATTAATTTTTTTGAATTCTATTTAGTTTATTTGAATTATAAAATTTAGGTCAAATTATGAGAGATTAAAAAATCGACATTTTGATGGAATCACTAAAATCGTGATTTTCTTCTTAGATAAAAGAGTTGACTTTTTATTAGAGGAGAGATGATTTTTTTATATTTTTATTAGATTCAAATGGGGTGGGGGGTACTTCTTCTTAAGTAAATGTATATTCAGGTAAATAAAATATGAGTTCCCATCCATATCCCGATTCGGCATATATAATACATGATATAACATATTTTGATGAAATATACTAGTTTTATGCACTTGTTTGGGTGATATATATATATATATATATATATATATATATTCATATATATATATATCATATTTTTTAAATACATATATTATTTTAATAATATATTGCCTCCATCGCCTAGGCCATTACCTAGGCCTTTGAGGCTGAGGTGACCCCTCAATCGCCTCAAGCCTATGACTACATAGATTGGACCATAAGCCCATCTTATTGCAGACCTGAGGTACAATGGCAAGACTATTGGCTTTAGGTTTGAGCAAGTCTGCCTCAGGGAGCCTGACTTCTTGGAGACTATCACTGGGGCTTGGAGGAGCCTGATATCCACTTCATCAGCTATGGGCATTCTTGTGAAGAAGCTAAAGCACACTGCTCACTGTCTCCAATCCTGGGGGGCTAGCAAACCCTTTCAGGGAGGGAAGCTAAGCACCAAAATTATTCACCACCTTACAGCTCTTAAAGGAGGTAGACTTATGCATGAGGAAGACAGAGTAGCCAGGGTCTCCCTGAGGGGGTCAATTTGATGAGGTGTTGACCAGGGAGGAGATCTATAGGAGATAGAGATCCAAGGACAGGTGGATTAAAGAGGGAGATAGGAACACCGCCTACTTTCAGCGCATTGCGTCAGGGAGAACGAGGGTAAGGTTCAAAAAATCACCCGGATCGAAATTGGATCGGTCAATTTAGGTCAGATTTGAGCTGCCTAATACGATCTGGGGCAACCCAACCACTAGCTGGTGGGTGGATAGGTCCAGATCGGCCAAGGTTGGCTGAATAGGACGATCCGGTCTCAAATCTCCCCAGATCAGAAAGCCAAAAATGGCTATTTTGACCTATGGGAGGCCTCGGGGTGTCTATAAAAACCCCCCAAGGCCCCATTATGCTCCAAACTCAAGTGTTGAGTTCGCTCTCTCTCTCTCTCTCTCTCTCTCTCTCTCTCTCTCTCTCTCTCTCTCTCTCTCTCTCTCTCTCTCTCTCTCTCTCTATCTCTCTCTCTCTCTCTCTCTCTCTTGCGAGGTGATCTTTCACCCTCTTGCTCTTCGTCTTCAGAATCTCTCTCTCACACTCTCGGCCTGGGCTCTTGGCTGCGAATTCTCTCTCAACTCGTTCTCTCGTAAAAATAATTATTTATTTTTGTTTTTTTTTCTCTTCTAAGCACTTTTCATTGCAAATTGCAAGACACACGTCATGACCACCGAAGGTGGTGCTTCCCGATCTTCAAGCAACCCTTCTAGAGCCAATCTCGCTTGGGCTCATTGTACTGTTGTAGACATGGGCCAGAGGAAGGTCCAATGCAAGTATCATAACCGAATCATATAGAGCGGTGTGTGGCGTTTCAAGAAACACTTTGTGAGAATTAAAGGCCAGGTGGCACCATGTGCGAACGTTTCTTCCAAAATTTGAATACAATTTCGCCAATACATGAAGGAGGAGACATCCAAAGCGAGCACTGCTAGAAGACGTCAAGAAATCCGAGAAGAGCTGTCTGCCCCTTTTCGAAGGTCCGTGGATGAGATATGTTTATCAAGAGGGAGACAAACAATTGATCTTGATGAGGATGAAGAAGGTTAGTTTAATTAAAAAACCCTACATTATACATTTTAATGTATAACATCGTACACAATTTTTTTTACATTTTTCTATTATAGAACAATTTGACCGAACATCGGAAGCAAGTCGAAGGTCCTTAGACGAGAAAAGGGAACACTTGTAGTGGGTTCCTTTCTTGGCACACTGCATTGACCTAATGCTAGAAGATATTTATCAAGACCCAATGGTGGAAAACGTAATGAACAACGCAAGATTCATAACCACCTTCATCTACAATCACAACAACATATTGGACATCATGAGGACGCATATACATGGACGGGAGTTGCTTTGACCAGAAGCTACAAGGTTTGCATCCCAATACATTGCATTGGATAGCATAAATGGCCAACGTAGTAACCTTATTAGGATGGCAGCATCGGAAGAGTGGAAGAACCATATGTCCGACATGCACTCACGTGGGTGAGGGAGAAGGGAAAGAAGGTGTCCACCTGATTCACTCAAAGTTATGTTGGAAGGGCGTGCAAGAAGTTTTGAATGTAGCAGAACCGTTTGTCCGAGTCTTAAGGGTGGTAGACGGGGAGAGAAGATTTGATATGGGCTACTTATATGAGGCTACAGATCGAGCAAAAGAGCTCATCCAAATGAACAACAAGACGACGTATGCCAAGTGGTGGGAAATCATAGATCAATGATGGGAGCACACATTCATTACGATCTTCATACTGCGGGTAAGCATAACACTAAAACTCTTGTGATTAAATATTACTTATAATTTTTCACAAATCATATGTTTTAACATTTTCCCTTTGTATGTAGGGAATTTCTTCAACTCCCAATACATGTATAGGACTGACGAGAGGAACGAGAAATATGACAATGTCTCTGAAGTGTTGATCTAGGCCCAAAAAAAAAATGTAATCAAACACATACTATGCAGCAAATGTATGACTATAGACTTCAACTCTACCACTTTGGCACTAGAATGGTACAAAGGACTGCTCAGATTTTGAATCCAGGTTAGAGTAGTCATTAACTTTTTTGCTCAATTTTTTTGGCCTCGTTTAGGTATTGTTTCTATTTTCTAAAACACTATACATGCTTCATTTACAGCTGATTGGTGGTTGGATCATGGAAGCACTTATAAATATGAAGACTTAGCATATGTAGCTATTCGGGTGTTAAGCCAAACAACCTCTGCCATAGAGTGTAAGAGGAATTGGAGCACATTTTGCTTGATCTCACACAAAGCAAAGAAATCGCCTAAAGTTTGCACGTCTTGAAAAGTTGGTATTTTGTCACTATAACATGAGGCTGAATGATGGGAATCGAAAAGCTACACCAAAGGAGTCATGGGCCATTTGTTAATTTTGCTTGGCCCATTAGAAGCCCACTTGATGTAATTTTCTCTTTTAAAATTTTATGTATTTAGAAAGGGGCATCTTGGTCTTTTGGGTCCTTGGTAGGTGAGAAAGGGCCATGTGGGTTCCCATCCCCTTTAAATACCCATGTGTTCCGACCTTTTGGGGGTATTGAATGCAAAGAAGAAAAAAAAGATGGGCTAGTGCTACGTTGAGGGGGTGACCCCTGTTCATCTTCCTCCTCCCCCTCCCTTACTCCCTCCCCGGTGGATTCCGGCCCCATCTCCCTGCCCCCTCTCTTCCCCCTCCTTGTCCCGCATCACTAAAGCTTAAAAACCTCTAATTACTTAGACAAGTTCAAGAGAGAGAAAAATATAAAGCCTTAGGCCAACGAGAAGCTGATACACTAGCAGGCGACACAATAGATCTCGAAGAAGTATTTGAGGAGGAACATCCACTCCATCCATAGGTGGATGCAACCACTTCCGTTAAACCGGAGTTCGACCCGAATGATCGTGTCTAGACTGAAGGTAGGTGAGCTTTACAATGCACATGCAACATGGCATTTTAAGTTTTTTACTTCTCATGTGAAAATTTGTCTCATTTAGGTGAGGTTGATGGTGTGACTTTACTTCCGGAGTTTGAAACTCTCTCAGCCCCTAAACACCAAAAGAAGACTGCGGGGGCAAGAAGAATGAGCAAGCAACAGGACATTAACATTGCAGACTTGGAGACCATCTAGGAAGATAATGACGATGAAACTTCAGAGCCAGCGATAATGTCGTATACCAACTTCCGAAGACTCCCCATCGGAGACGAGTACTCCTAGTGAGGGCTCTGATCATGAAGGAGATGTAAGCAACGCACCACCACTGCCACCGCCATTAGACCCTATTGTATTCATCAGAGAGGAAGAATTCACTCATGCTACTCAAGATGAGCACCATGAGAGTAAGCAAGGAAGAGAAGCACTATAAACCCCAAGTCAACATTATGCACAGAAGGGGAAGAAAGTGACATCTGGCCAATCTCAATTCCATGGGCAAGGCCAAGGAGCATCCGAAAATTCGAGAAACAATTTAACTTCATTTCGTAAAGACAGAATTGGTTAATGAAGAAGAAGAAGATGCAAGAGGAATGGGAGCATCGAGAAAAGTTACGGATGGAGCTTGAGACCATGGAGCAACCTCGGATACATCGTCTTATGCTTCAACTGAAGGATACTACCAAAGGCAAGGAGGCTACTTGACATATCCTCAATACCCAGATGTATCATACTACACTGGAAGCAGAACATATGCACAATCCACGAAGTCCGGTTCACATTCACATGACTCATACGAGTCAAATGGCTCATATCAAGTGCAAGAAATACCCGGATACACACCTATTAGTGTTATATATGCGAATACGGATGTGTATAATCAATATTGAACTCAATATGAGGCATATTGCCAACATTATAAGTCATGGACAAATTATGTAGATCTTATGTCTAGACAATATAATATTTCAAGGACAGATTATATAGATCTTATGTCTACACAAAATAATGTGTAGTTCCAATAAATATAATTTTATTCATTTCCCTCCCACAAATGATACATCATGTACTTCTTTTTCATGTATTTCAGTTAATAAATGCAATGTTCATATTTTTTCCCATTTTTTCATATTTTTATAATTTTTAATGTTTTTTTAGGGGGCCGATCCAACCCCTATTGGAGCTACTGATCCGATTAATTTTGGAGCTACTGATCTGGGACCGATCCCTAGAGGGTTAATTCCATCTCCACCATTAAGGTGGAGAACTGGTGCTACTCTTTTCAAGTGAATATCAAAGATCAGGCGACAGTCTTCTTCTCCTCGTTCTCGGAGGAAGTCACTTGCAGGTTGAGATTTTCTTCTAACCTGCTTCCCTACCTCTGCCCTTCAGAGAGGAAGGCTATCTCTCTCTCCTTTTCTGAGGAGGAGATCCACCAGGTAGTTCTGTCTTTAATAAGTGACAGGGCCCCAGACCCTGATGGTTTTCCTGTTTTGTTTTATCAGAGATGTTGGAGTATCATTAAAGAGAGGAAGGCTATCTTTCCTTCAGAGAGGAAGGCTATCATTAAAGAGAGGACATGCTTCCCTGCCTCTCCCCTTCAAGCCTTTCCCCTTCAGAGAGGAAGTGTAAGACCCGGCCCTCTTGGGCCCTTGCCCTATCCTCAAGGTCGCGACGGGCACCCTGGTCGCGAAATGGTCACGCCAGGGGAGTCTGTCGCGACAGGCTTCGGGACGCGGCGCACCAGGCCGTTGCGACAGGGGTGGGCGTCGCGTTCTTGTCGCAGCGTCTGATGGCGTCGCGACTGCTTTTCTGGCCAATTTGACCACTGTCCTTTCTGTCAGAACGACTTTGTCGAGTGTCAGGTGCGTGCAGCGTTGACGCGACCTGGCAGGCCGTCGCGTTCTGGTTTCTCGGTCTTCGAGATTTGGCCGTCATTCGGTGTCGCGCCGGGGATGGCTGTCGCGACATGGTGGCGACGCCCGGAGGCGTCGCGACATGCTTGTTGTCGCGCTAGGCCGACCCATCGCGTCTCGGAGCCATCGGTTTAAAACCAAGGCCGGCGCCCCATTTCCCCCCTCTCCCTTTCTTTCTTCTTCTTCTTCCTTCTTCCTCTCCCGAGCTCTCTCGTGTTCTTCAGCGATTCTTGGCATTCGTGGTGCCCCTGGTGAGAAGGTGACGTCTCCTTCGTGTAGACGACGTGCTCGTGGTGCTTGGAGCGAGGAGGAGGTGGTCATTCCAACGTGGAGGCCCAACCGGGTCGGCTCTACTCTTGGAGGTAGGGACCCTCTTCTCCTCTCGTTCTAAGCATGTTCCCTTTCCCCTCAAGATCCTTGGTTTCTCCGTGGCATGGGGTTGTGGGGTGTGAGAATCATGCTCGTGGTGAGTGAGGTTTACATCGAGCGTAGATTTCCTTGAAATCCTTGTTTTATGGGGTTTGAGGGTGGTTTGTATGATTTAAATGATTTCCTACATGTTTAGCATGCTCCCCTCCCCCTTGTGGCATGTTTGTATCGATTTTGGGGCGGTCCTTGGGAGGACTGTAACGAGACGCCCCTCGGCTGAGAACGCGACAGCACCAGAGAAAGGTAAGTCTTGCGGAGTTTCGTTTTCTGTGGAGTCTTCGCCGTTTCCGGTTCTTGCTGTACCCGTGGCACCAGTGCTAGTTTCCTAGTACGGTCCTACACTAGTCGTTCGCCTGGTGCTTGGCACTTAAGGGCTTGTCCCGTGAGAGAGGTTGTTACCGTTGCCTGGGACCCCTGTCCCCGCGCGCCTGTTGAGGGAGTACTTCGGGCGGCGGGCGTGCTCAAGTGGCGGACTCTAGAGTGGTGAGGAAAGCGATGGTTAGGACAGTGGCGTTGAGTCGTTTGCAGAGCTCTCTTGCTTGGTCTGGGACGCCGAGGTCATTTGGAGTCCTTCCCGGCACAGGCCAGTCAGTCCTTTTCTCACTGCCTCGCTCTTTGTGGCCCCGGAACCACTTAGAGAGGCCAGACGTGGGACCGTAGTCCGACCAGACTACGGCGGTTACTGTTGTGTTACTTGCGTTCCTGCCCCACTCTGACGAGACGTGGAGGTTTGGACCTAGGTCGAGGATAAAACGTCAGTGGGCGCACCTGACCGGTTGACTAGTGGTAGTGTTTTCTGTAACTAGTGTCCCTTGTCCAGGCAGGGTTCACTCTGTCTGTGTTGCCAACCGTGTGGTGGTCACGATGTGTAGTTCTACGGAGTTTTCCGACCGTGGTGTCCTTTCGTACCGTCACTAGTTAGTAGCTTTGCTTCCGCACTTCCCCTTGTAGAGTAGAAGATATAACTGATGTTATTTAATTGTTTATATATTCTTATGTCTGCTATTGTGAAGCTCATCCCCTTCTTTTCCAGGTGAGACTTCTCAGCAGCAACAGGGCGCACGTCGGGCGGAGGAGGCGAGGCGGTAGTCGTCGTCCCCACAACTAGCAGTGTTTTCCCCCTTCAGTTGTACGTCACCCTCGGGGTATGCCCCTAAGGGCTCTGTCCTTCCCCTTTTTACTTGTACTAGTGTGTGTGTGTTAGGACTGTACCTAGAGCGATACGCTGCGGTCTCGCTCTCCTTTTTGCTTCCGCGTGTGTGCTTCTAGTTCAGTAGTTGACGTTTATTTTCCTTACATATTCTGTTAGATTTGTATTATAGCCCTTCCGGGTCCCGGATCCGTGGGCGACGACTGCAAAAAAAATCGGGTCCTCGGCTTGGGCCGAGGGTCGGGTTCTCGGGGTCGTTACAGTTGGTATCCGAGCGAGAGTCTAACAGGATTTGTAGTGGATTTAAACTGCAACAGGAAATCCTAACAGCAGTTGGAATTTGGAAGAGACTTACAAAGTGGAGATTGAAGCATTTGTTCTCACCACCTACCTGGACAACAGTTACAGGACAATTGGTGTTAACAGTAATGATTATAGACAGTGGAAGTGGGACAAACAGGGAATTTTCTCAGTCAGATCTTCTGTGAAACTATGGCAGGAAAACAGATAAACAGTTAGCTGGCATAATCTCTATTGGGGAAGCATGAAAACCAAGTAAAATCAAGCTATTTTCTTGGAAATTCATGTTGAGCAGGCTCTCGGCTGCCAACATCTTAGGAAAAGTGCCCATTCTTTGCTACTTCCTGGACTCCAGTTTCACCTCTTTATGGGGTGTGTAATAATAAGGGTGTTCCTAGTTATCCTGGACAAAGTCCTCTACATCTGCTGGCGGGAGCCTGGGGCCTTTTTTAGATCTCATGCAAGGATCATACAGCAACTGTGCAAATGAAAAATTAAGAAGTCTTGTGAGACACTTGGCCCTCAGCAAACATTTGAAAGAAACTGAGAATTTTGTAGGCAATTGGAACTTTCAAAGAAGAAGGGGTTCTAGGCTGAGCATGCAATTTTGATACAAAACTTGGAAGGAATGGAGAAGTGTTTGCAGTCAGGAAATTATTTTATTTCTTTTTCTCTTCCCTCCTTTTCTTATCCTTTTCCTTATTAATGAAGTGTGGTGGAGCCACTTTCCCAAAAAAAGACCTAATGCTACTTGCCCAGTGCATGGGCAATGACGACAAAATAAATGACAGACCTCATCCCCATGTCCCCATCTCTTCCTCTGCAGATTCGGAACTCTTTCCCTGCAACATTTTTAAAACTGGTTTAATGAACCAAACCTGGACATTTCCAGGCTAGTTCCAGTTCCATGGGCTGTTTTGGTCCAGTTCACCCAGTTCCATTCTGAACAGCAAATTTTCAAAAATCCTCGTTGTCTGCCAATCTGTAGCCACGACCTAGATCCAGGTGATCTTCATGTCCTACATCTTTGCTCACTGAAACTGCCACAACAAACTCCAACATATCCAGTATCATCTCGGAGGAAGTGGAGTTAGCCAATCAGGTACCAAGGCATCCTGCAAGGGGATGGCACGTCAAGCAAAAAGGTTACAGAAGGTAACAGGAGTCTCTGACCATCTGCCTTGCGACCAATATCTACAACATTGGTGAGCCCTTGCTATATTCAACCAGTGGAAGGTCTAAATCCGTTACCCGAGGCACAGGAATAGAAGGATGACAGGGAAGGTGGCAGGGTTTTGGAGCTGCATCTCTAAGGATCCTACTCCATTGGATCGGGTCTTACTTCTTTCTGATGATCAGCAACAGCAGGGCAAACACCACAAAGCCTCCAATTGTAAGATGATGGCCACGAACTCACACCCCAACGTTTCATTCTATTATGATGCTCGTCCCTCCAGTGGGCCCCATGATTAAGCAGCTGCCAAAAGTCTTGGCAGACTTTTGGTGCTTTCTTTCTTTCTTTCTTTTCTCTTTTTTCTTGTGGGGGGGTTGGGTTTCTGTTTTCATATTTACTTATCACCACTATGTTTGACAGTACTTGAGGACTCCAACAGTGTAAGGAATATTTCAGCTGCAATTGATGCCATGTACAAAATGAATGTGTTAGCCAGTTCACAAGAACTGAACCCGAATTTGACATTTGTAGGAATACAAAGAGGTCTCATAATTGCACTCATTTGTTAAGGTCAATTGAACCAAACTAACATGATCTTTCAGCAGGAAAGGCCCGAGTTTTCTTCCAGCACAAATGAACTCTGCATCAGCAGTGGTCTGTAGCAGATCCAATTTTCATTTGCTTTCATGGTATAACTACCTAACAGTTATTTAAATCAAAACTATGGTTCCACAGAATTTCCAGCTTACATTGGAAAGATTTTCATATGAGATCTAAAAGAGAAGTTAACTGAACACAAAAATTCCATGTTTTGTATGAACATCATTATTCTTCAATAGCATTGAAGGATTAAGGAACTTACTTTAAATAAGATGGCTGCAGTCAACCGTTCCCTTAAGCAGTAAATTTGAGCAACATCAAGTGCTGTTGCTTCAAAAGTTAACCACCGATCAATGACGATTGAAACAGTATTTTCAGGAGAGGACATAATTTTATCTCCTTTCTTGTCAGAAGCAGTCATCTCCATGTCCTCTCCCTCACTGTCAGAGGTTTCAAAATCTTCATCACTTTCAATTTCATTATCATTTGACGGAGCAACGGCCATCTCTGTTGCTATTAAAAGCAGTGGATATGGACCAACGACAGTGCAACTCTTTATGTACATCCTGCCTTCCCCACGAGTTATCTCATCATACATGATCAATGCGCCACCAATGGACCTGTTAAAGGATAATTTAAAGTTGGAGGAATGATGATGCAAGCTAGCTTTAGCACGACTAGCTGTCTCCACAACAGTTCTTTTGGCATTTTTAAGAGGTGGAAGCATTCTTCCCACCATTGGGTAGGTACCAGCAGTAAGCACAGCCCGCAAGATACCTGGATCTTGAGCATTGAGGCTACAGATGGACAGATCATCCGGAATGAACCCATTTTTTAGTAGTTCACTCTCAAGCTGTTTACGCATCCCATGTAACATATTCATGGTGCCTGAAGAAACAAAAAACCTGGAACAAAACAGATTTTCTAGCCCTTTATCTTTTGCACGCTTCCAACAATCAAATGCTGCAATAACTATAAATTGATCACTACAACCACCATACAATGAAGAAAGCTCAGCCTTGGCCATGGCAGCCTTTTTCCTCTCTTCTGGTGCCATTGGAAGAACAAAAGGGTCTCTGTAGTCTGCCACACATGCAAAAGTCAATGCAGGGTCAAGGCAGTTCATCAAGATAGCAAATAAAAGCATCTTGCTGACTGATGGGTGAACTGGCAGAGCGCCCAGCTTTTCTCCCAGCTCTGTGAGATTTTCATCATGTGTCAATGCCCCAATATCTCGAAGAACTACAATTGCAATGCGTATTGCTTCTGGAACTGGAGGATCCAAGGTCTTCTCTAAGAAATCCATTATTTTGCAATTTGCATCAAGCAATTTCACCTGCCATATTCAAGAAATAGATTGAGCAAATAAATGCATGATAAACACAATGTAAACAGAAAAGAGAAGATGATCTAAAAGCATGCCTGCAAGCAGAGTTCTTCAATAGGCATTCTCTTGATTTCAGGAACTTGATGATCCGGTAAAGCTGCAGCACGGGTTTTTGAGAAAAGATGATAACATATTCCCGGTTGGCAACGGCCAGCACGTCCCTCTCGTTGCCTTGCATTAGCTTTTGAAACCCAAGAGGAAAGAAGGGTGGATACATTATTATAAGGGTCATAACTTTTTTCTTTCATTCGGCCACTGTCTATAACAAAGACAACGTCATCAATGGTGATTGCAGTTTCAGCAATATTAGTTGAGAGTATGATCTTCCGAACACCAGTTGGTGGCCTTTTGAAAACTTTCTTTTGCTCAATAGAAGGGATCAGCGAATGAAGAGAAAGTATAATAAACCTTTTAGAGTCACAAAATATGGACAAATGAGTAGCTTCTCTCTAATCCGGTTTATATCATCCCAACCTGGAAGAAAAACTAATATTGCTCCTTCCACAGAATCAGCACATATTTTTCTCAACAAACGTTCGATAAGAACAGAGTCAATAAGCTCTGGGTCAACACTTGCTAGATACTTATCAAGTAGCTCTTGCTCATCAGCTGACTTGAAAGCATTTTTATGCATATGTTTTTTGAGAATATTAGAGACTTCAACCTGATTTTCTCGCTCAGCCCAGTCCAATGCAGTGCTTCCATCCTTTGCCTGAAAGCTGCAGTCTGCACCAAATGACAATAGCATGCAGACATCATCAACTCTCCCTTTTCCAGCAAATACCATAAGAGGAGATACACCAGTCAATGGATGCTGGTAATTATATATTTTTTCCACTGGCTGTGAAGAAATTAGCTCCAGCAAAGGGTCAAACTCATCATAAGAGAGAGCTAAGTTCAGATATTCATCCAAAGATGACATACATTCTTCATCCAACTCAACATTTTCTTCATTGCCACTTACATCAGCAGGATTCAAATGATTATCTTCCATAGAATGCAGAAAAGAAAGCACATCCTCCAAATAAAAGGTCTTGACCTGACAATGCTCACACATGTTATATAAAATGAAATAAAGTAAAAGGTCAACAGAGAAGAAAGAAATACTCACAGGGTATGTAAACCCAGGAACTTGGATAACAGGGCAGCCACCAAAATACTGTGAAAATCTCTCAGAATCCATAGTAGCACTCATAAGAATCTGCCAGATTAAGAAAACAGAATATAACAATCCAATCGTTATTCAGTAAGGCCAAAAAGATCAAACATGCCAGATGTGCCCGAAGATACATGAAGAATAAGCCATATCGTAAACAAAAGAAATAGACAATAAGAAGGTGTGCTAACCAGACGGACGTGAGGACAGAAAGGCAGGGCATCTCTGCAAATATCACATTATTGGAAAATAAGGGTTTATTTTGGTGCCCCATAACTAGTTGATAATGCAAACCAAAGTATATGTTGAAAGACATAATCTAAACTACAATGACCAAATCATTATTTAACACAACAATCCAGTATGAAAAACGGAACTTTCTATTGGTACCTGATAATCGCCAGCATAAAATCAGAAAAGCGATCCCTTTCATGAATTTCGTCCTGAAAAGCCAAATATGAGAACTGGAGCTATGAAACATAGTAAGTCAACCAAACCATCAAAAATTTGTATTCCAGTCAGAGACCAAACAACAGACATACAGTGAAATACAAAATGTGGAAAAGCTAGATGTGTGAACCAAAAGGTGAAGAACGTAAATCATTACCTATTATGAAAAATACACTAAAACATCAAACTATTACAGCACCTACTGTTTCCAATCAAAAATAATGAGTCTCAAGAGGAAAAAAGACAGCACCAAATGAATCAGAAGACATGTGCCATGAATGTGAGACCACCTTATCATGAATAGACTGACTCTCAACCCAACCATATTTCCTATGTTTTGTGAATCCTTGTTCCGTGGGCACTTTGAAGGTGACAAGAACAGCCATTCTGGTCTACTTTCCAGTGGAAATAGATTGCAAAAATAATAGAGAAATTCATCTCGGAAAGAAGAGCAAATATATAGCTACAGGTTGTTAGAAGAATAAACAAATAGCAATTGCATGCTTAAAAGTGACAAGTTCCAATCATCATGATAACAGAAAAGGAAGATTATCCAAGATTAAAATAAAAAGATTATTATTCAAAACAATTGCTCCATAGTTCTCTAGTTTAAATCAGCAAACTTTTCAAGCCTCCTCAAACTAAATCCACTTGTGCTTTCATGGGTCTCCCCCTTTTTCCTAGCAACCATGACCACATGCCAATGCTCTTGTTTATGTCTCCTCCTCCATATGATCTTCTTGAAGTTCCCTTGTTTTCTTGGATTTGAGGGTCTCTGAAAACCACATTAACATATAATTTCTATGGTTTATCACGTACCTTACAGCTAAATGCTATACAATTAACCAGTATAAAGTTTTGTTTTAACCACAACCTGGTCACATTTCATCAGGAAAGGAAAAGTTCAAGATACAAAGAGATGGGAACATCCCAACGATAAAGTAGAACTAGCACAAACAGAAGGCCAACAAAGGCGAAAGCCAAACAAAAGTAAAAAAAAAAACAAAGACAGCAGGGGGAAGGACACCACCCAACGATAGTGAATCAATACTCAAGAAACCCTACTAAGATGCTAGGGAGTAGGGACTGAGCAGTAAAGCAAAAAGTGAAGTTCCTCCATGAGCTAAATGTGGAGACCAACACAATGGCACAATCCTTTCCTCCTAAAACTCCACTTCAGTCATCAATGTACTTGAGGGCACTTCCACAAATTTCAAATGCTCAAACAAAGTCATTCTTGAATAGTATGTCATCCCTTTGTTTCAATATTGCCCAAGACATTGCTGCCAGGACTGCTATCCATTCGTCACTTTCACCTCTTGTAGGTCCTCTGCAGGTCCACCATAGCACAAAACCCTGAACTACATTAGGCATTGCAAATGTGATTTGGAAGTACCAACTTACAACTTTCGAAAGCACTCTAAAAATACCACGAGAGTATAGCAGATAATCAATACTTTTTTCACATATGCCACAGAAAACACACTTGACATTGCCAATAATGAAAAAAAAATGTCTCGACCCTATCTACAGATGGCAGTCTATGATTAGCTGTCTTCCATTGAAAAGTGTTGATTTCATTGATTTTAGAAGACAGTCTTCTAGTCCATATCATCTCATGCCACCACACTCAACTCAACTATGCCATCAGTGAGTAGTGCTATACTGCTAAGTAGAATTTTATTGAGGTTGACCATTTTTCTTCTATCTCCACACCCTCTGATCCTCATCTTGAGTAGATGCTCTGACTTGGGTCAACATGTGCTGCAGCCAAGAGTACTCCAAAGTCTACATAGCAGTGAGGTTCCTTCTAAGCCAAATAACCCAGACTCCAAAAACCCAGAAATCCCCAAAACCAATCCTCAAAAAACCAAAAAAAAAACAAGAAAAACACCACCTCCAATATCCCCTCTCTACCTCTCTCCTCTTCTCTCTCTGAAAGGGACCTGGGGAGGGGGGGGGTGACGTTTAGTTGTTAAAATCAAAACCCACCCCCTCTAGTGGAGGAGGACCGGAGAGAGGGGGGGTTTAAAATCAAACCTCACCCCCTCCGGTACTGTGGGTGGGGGTATTTAAACCATCCCCAGTTGCATCCAACCGGAGGGGGGGTACCTCCAGTCCTCCTCTCCCCAAGCGTATACAAGAAGGGAATTGGGAGGATGCAGGGGAGTGAAGATGGAAATGGGGGAAGCCCTGAAAAAGCCAAGGAGGAAGTGGCTGCCTGTTGTTTGTTTGTTTCATTTTAAAAGAAGGCTGCCGTGTTGCTGCTGCTCTGGTTGCCACTGTGCTGCTCAAAACCGTGTGTCAAGGAGAGGCCAAAGAAAGCCCAGTGCTTGTGTGCTGGATTTTAAAGGAACTTGGAAACTCTCGTACAGATACTTTAGAAACCTGTGAAGCCTGTTGTGCACTGCTGTAATGAAGAATTTGGTGTGTCTAGAAACTTAAACAAGTTGATCATGTTGTGCACTGTAGACTTGAAGACTTCGAAGAAACCATGCTTGGCGCAGCCACCTATGTGTGGTTTGTTGTTTTGAAAAGAAAAAGCAAAGGGCCGCAGGTCTGTCCTGCTGGACTCTTGCCCAATTTATGAAAAGTCCTTTAAAAGGACCAATTTGCCAAGTAATCCAAATTTTGTATAAAAGCCCAAGTAGTCCAAATTTTATACAAAAACCATTACAATTAGCATCATAGTAGGGGAAAGCTTTCTGCAATGAGGACATCAGGAGGGCCACAAAGAAATTCTTTGCTGCTCTCCTTTCTAAAGAACAACAGGTCAGGCCAGATTTTGGGGAGGATTTAGTGCCTAGGCTAACCCAGGTCCAAAGAGATGATCTTGTGTCTCCAATCACTATGGAAGAGATATGGCAGGCAGTGTTTTCTCTAGCGGGGTATAAGGCCCGGAGGCCGGATGGATTCCAATGTTTTTTCTTCCAACATTGTTGGAAAATCATTAAGGGGGATTTATTTGGGGCCGTTGAAAACTTCATGGCAAGCAAGGCTCACTTGAAGGAGATTAACAAAGCTTTTTTTGTTCTTATCCCCAACAAGCAAGGACCCACATTTTTCACAGATTTTCAGCCTATTTCCTTGTTGAACAGTGTCCACAAAATCATCTCAAAAATCTTGGCCTCTAGGCTGGTAAAGGTGATGGATATAGTGTGGTGGATGACTTCCAAGGGGCATTTATTAAGGGAAGGCATATTCAAGACAATTTTCTAGTAGCACATGATAGCATTTTCGAATGGAAAAGGCTGAGGAGAAGGGTTTTGGTTCTTAAGCTGGATTTTGAGAAAGTTTATGACAGAGTTACTTGGGGTTGCCTACTTAGGCAACGTTTGGCATTGTGGACACGGAAAAATTTTCTCTCTTCTTCTTCCTTCATTTGAAGGATGTTTGTTCATTTATCTTTTGACTTTGTATTGCGGGGCGTGCCAGCCTGCCTGCCAGGCAGAAGTAAGGGTCTGCGCAATGCAGAGAAAGAATTCTTACATATCCGTGAAACGGATGAGTGCGCCGTGTTTTGATCTAAACTTATTTGATTCCATGCCTTTTAATCATCAGGCGATTGGGGTGGCGTGTGCTGGACCCCTGTCTCCATCGATCGGAACCGATGTTACATTTACATCGAGTTAAAAGCTTTAGATGTCGTATTAACACCTGTTTCGACCCGAATACCATTTCATAGCGTGGGCGAGAGTATATGCATCTGTAAGAAATTTCAAGACAACATTTTTTTGCTTTGTTTATTTTGAACAGAATGAGTCCGAGTTTGGAAAATAGGGCTGTCTTTTTGAAAAGAATATGTAGCTCGTCGAGTAAATTTTAGGACGGAATTTCCGTCTTGACGGAGTGTCCTTAAGGAAATATATACATATGATTGTACTTATATGGATATGTTCTCGGATAGAACCCCTGCATAGGCAGAGTTCAACTCAGGATTCATATCCGTATGAACATAGACTCACAATTATATGAGTATGTATTTGAGGAGAGTTTCTGTTTAGACAGAGTTTCCTCAAGAAAACATATGCATATAAACGTGAGATTATGATTATACAGAGATGCTCTTGAGCAGAATTCCTGCTTGAGCAGAGTCTCCTTGACAGAATATATACATATGAGTACAAGGCATTTAAACGTCTGTATTCAAGGGTATTTAAACCACAGAGACTTGCTCGGTGTGGGGTATAAAATATACCAAGAGAGAGAGATACAAAGGGTGTTTAAATACCATATGTCCATAGAGACTTGCTCGATATGGACGGTATTTAAACCCCTGGATCCCCACAGAGACTTGCTCGATGTGGGGTATAGATATACCGAGAGAGAGAGAACAAAGGATGTTTAAATACCATATGTCCATAGAGACTTGCTCGCTATGGACAGTATTTAAACCCCTGAATTCCCCACAGAGACTTGCTCGATGTGGGGTATAAATATACCGAGAGAGAGAGAACAAAGGATGTTTAAATACCATATGTCCATAGAGACTTGCTCGATATGGACAGTATTTAAACCCCTGGATCCCCACAGAGACTTGCTCGATGTGGGGTATAAATATACCAAGAGAGAGAGAACAAAGGATGTTTAAATACCATATGTCCATAGAGACTTGCTCGATATGGACAGTATTTAAACCCCTGAATCCCCCACAGAGACTTGCTCGATGTGGGGTATAAATATACCGAGAGAGAGAGAACAAAGGATGTTTAAATACCATATGTCCATAGAGACTTGCTCGATAGGACAGTATTTAAACCCCTGAATCCCCCACAGAGACTTGCTCGATGTGGGGTATAAATATACCAGAGAGAGAGAGAACAAAGGGTGTTTAAATACCATATGTCCATAGAGACTTGCTCGATATGGACGGTATTTAAACCCCTGGATCCCCACAGAGACTTGCTCGATGTGGGGATATGGCGTGAGGGAGATGTCGGAGCCGTATACGATGGCGATCTCCCGCTCTTTTACACGTTATCGGGCACTCCTCACTCCATATTGAACAAGGAACGGACCAATACCTTCACTCCAACCAAGAACTCGGAAGAACAAGTTGAAGGGGATTGGAAGAAGGGAGCTTTTCTATTTCTGAAAATTGAGAACCAGGACCTTACAAGGCTTGGAGGGATTGGTTTACAAGGGTTTTGGGACTGGTTTACAAGGCTTGGGGGATTGCCAACCAGCAGGGATTTTTTTGGGGGACTTTGCACCTATGGGGAGTGGTTTTTTCAGCATAAGGGGGGGGGGGGGGGGGGGGGTTTGGGGCTTTGTCCTCTCTTTAGATGAAGGGGGTGCCTCCCCTTTTATAGGGGGCTGGCCTCTCCTCCCCTCCCTGCATAAACAGGAGAAGGAGGGGGGAGAACCCCATTTCGGTTGGGGGGAAGCACCCCCAACCTGTTTAACATTAAACAGGTTGGGGGGAGTTCCCCAAAACAGGTTGGGGGTGTGGGCACCCCCCCAACCTGATTTACATAAAACAGGTTGGGGGGGGTTCCCCTCCAACCTGATTTCCATATAAAACGGTTGGAGGGGGAGCACCCCCCAACGGTTTTACATAAAACAGGTTGGAGGGGGAGTCCCCCCAACCGGTTTTATATTAAAAGGTTGGAGGGGGCCTCCCCTCCAACCTGATTTACATAAACGGTTGGGGGGGAGCACCCCCCAACCGGTTTCATGTTTCAGAAGTTGGAGGGGGCCTCCCCTCCAACCGCCCTCTCTTCCCCCCATTCCCCTTAGACCTAAGGGTTGTTTTGAAATGGGGGGGAGGATGGCCTATAAATAGGCTATAAGGGGCTCATTTAGGGGGGACTGGTTTGCTGAAATCCTGCTCCCCTTGCTCGGAGTCTTGCCCGGTGAAGAGTTGCATTTGCATCCTCGGAGCTTCTGTTGCCGGCTTCTTCTTGTGCTTGTACTTGTACTTGTGCTTCATGCTCGGTCTTTATGGACCTCGTATTGTTGGATTTCTTCCATGTATCTGTATCTCACAATTGGTCTTTATGGACCTTGTGCTGCCGGACTTGTTCCGTGCTGTGTCTGTATTTGTATTTGTCACTTGGTCTTTATAGACCTCATACTGCTGGATTTTTTCTTCCATGTCATATCTGTACTTCAATGTTTAGTACAAGTCGTTAATTTCTTCCGACTTGTTCGGAAACTTAACGTGGCCTGAAGAGTTGTTGGTTTGTCCTTGAAGGAAAGTACCCAGGATGTTGTCTGTAACATTTTTAAGGTCCAACAGGCATCGATTGGTAAAAAGTAAAAAGTAGAAGAATCCGTTTTTGTAAAATGCAGGGGCGCGAAGCGCTTTGCGGTCTCGTCGCCTGCCCCTGCTGTGGCGCGGGCGACGAGGTCTCGTCGTCCGTGCGCGTTTGCGTACGAACGACAAAAATGGTATAAAAAATTGTTTTCCTTCGTCGCCATTTCCTTCCATCTGTCGCCATTGCTCAAAAGCGAGCAGGAAGCGGGTATTCGACCGCTTTTTGGCTCCCGAAGCCTTCTTTCTATCTCTCTCATTGGCACGAAAGCGGGCCAACGCGAAAGCCGATGCCGCCTCCGTTTATTTGAAACCGCTTTTGCTGTTGTCAGAGATTTTGACATCAAAATCTTCGCCACTGGTGTTGCCAAACGATGCCTTAGGGTCCTTACCAAAATGGGGTTTCACCATAGATGGATTGGCTGGATTTGTGATTGCATATTTTCTGCCTCTTTTGCAGTGTTAGTGAATGGGCAACCCTCCCTCATGTTCTCCAATAGGAGAGGGCTTTGCCAGGGAGACCCCCTTGTCTCCACTTTTCTTTGTTTTAGTGGCACAAATTGTCAGCAGAATTTGGTCCAGAGCGGAGAGGGCAGGTATTATTACAGGTTTCCATGTGGGAAACTCCTCCATCCCAATCACGCATCTCCAGTATGCAGATGATACTATTTTGTTCATCCCGGAAGAGCGGAATCAGATTGTGGACATTAGATTGATGTTGGAGGTGATTCAGAATATTTCAGGCCTAAAGATTAACTACAACAAGTGTTTGATGGCTGGGATCAACTTGAGAGATGCTGAAACTGGGAGAAAAGCTACTCTTTTTGGGTGTCATGTGGGTAGGTTTCCATTTACCTAGTTGGGTCTCCCTCTTTCTCCTAGACCCCTTCGCTGTGTTGATTGGAAGGACATTGTGCATAGATTCAAGAGCAAACTAGCTAGATGGAAAGCCAAACCGTTTGATATTTTGCAGAGCAGTCTTAGATAGTTTTCCCACCTACTTTATGTCCATCTTCAAAATTCCAAAAACCGTGGCATATACATTACAATCTATTCAAGCGAGGTTTTTCTGGCATGGAAATGGGAAGGAGAGAGGGTGGCATGACATCCCTTGCCGTAGGAGCTGCTCACCCAAGGAGGCGGGGGCTTGCAATCAGAAACATCAGATCATTCAATCTGGCACAGTTATGCAAATGGTGGTGAAGAATCAGGGCAGAAGAAGGGGGTTTGTGGCACGATATAGTGCATCACAGATACTTAGGATCCTCTAGAGGGTGGTGGGAATTGGTATCTACTCCACGGTACAGATGCTCACTGGTTTGAAAGGGAATTCTGTAGAGTTTGGATTTTGTTAGTGAGTATCAGCCAGTCAGAATCTAATTGGGTGATGGGCAGAGGTGCTCCTTTTGGAGAGACAGGTGGTGTGGGGATTCGACACTGGCACATGTATTCCCTGATTTATTTGCCACTACTTCTGCCCCGATGGTCACAGTAGCAGATTTCTTTGAGGACAGCCCTAATGGTGGGACTTGGGTTACAACTTTTTGAAGGAACCTTTCCATGGAGGAGAGTGCACACCTTTGGCAGATGTTCGCCTTCTTAGCCCTTTTCAGGTTGTCACCAGATGGGGGGGATAGGTAGTCTTGGAGTAGGAGATGGGAGAAATCAGGTTTCTCGGTTAAATCAGAATATCTCATGCCAGTTGACAGGGGATTGAGAGATGAGGCAATGGCTCAGATCTGGGACACCAAGAGCCCCCTCAAGGTCAAGATGTTCATCCGGAGGGTTTCTCATGGGAGGCTGCCCACCTGTGATAAGCTCCCTAGGTTTCTCCCGGATATTTCATCTCTTTGCTGTCTTTGTGGGGTAGAGGAGGAGAATTTGGATCATCTACCAACAGCTTGCTTATTCACTAAAGGGTTTGAGAGATGAGGCAATGGCTCAGATCTGGGACACCAAGAGCCCCCTCAAGGTCAAGATCTTCATCTGGAGGGTTTCTCATGGAAGGCTGCCCACCTGTGATAAGCTATCTAGGTTTCTCCCGGATATTCATCTCTTTGCTGTCTTAGTGGGCTAGAGGAGAATTTGGATCATCTACCAACAGCTTGCTTATTCACTAAAGGGATTTGGGATGAAATTGGGCAGTGTCTTCACCTTCCCATCCCGTCTTATGGAGGAGTTCAGCAACTTTTATTGGACTGGGGCAGAAAGTTTCTTAGCAAGAGTGATCGGGTAGTGTGGCAGCTCATTTTGTATACTACTATTTGGATGATCTAGATTGAAAGAAACAACAGAATTTTCAGGAGAGAATCAAGGCCAGAAGAAGCAGTGTTTCAAGTAATTAGGAATAACGTTATGTTATGGGCTAAACTATTGGGAAACATAGAGTCCTCAGTCCGCTCTCTTTTGGTGCTTGGGGAGGGAGGTGCATTTTTTTTGTTGGTGAGGCTGGAGAGAGTCCTTGTATAGAGGATTTTGTTGTTTTACTTTTATCTACGCACTTGTACATTCTTATCTTATCAATATATTATGTGGTACCATCCACATTTCAGGAGAAAAAACACATTGTACATATATATATGGTGTTAATGTACATAAAATCATATGTTAACATAAATAGAATAATAATATGTACATATATAGTTAATGTGTATTAATATGTATATATGACAATGAATGTGTATTTATAAGTAATACATATACATATAATCATATAACTCAACATAAGGAAGGAAAAAGAAATAATAGTAACTTGGTCTAGGGCATCTACCATTACACCCATATTTATGTTAAATATGATATGCAATACATATATCATATGTCATGAACGTATGTCTATATGTGTTTGTGTACTTATATAAATATATATGCAAATTAATGTACACAACCATATTACACATTAATTTGAGTATATATATACATATGTATTAATTATATATGTGAATGATGGTTTAATGTATCTGTTAATTAATGTATACCAAAAAATTTGTTGGGCAGAATCAGCTGGATCAGCCTAGGATCGGCCAATCCGGCTGGAATTCGGATGATTCAGGGAACAACCCCCCAGAATTGGATCACCCAAGGCCGATCCAAGCAGGAATTGGCCGATCCGCTAATATGTGCATGACAATGTTCCTTGACATATAGCCTCTCCCTCTTGCCAACAATGTTCCAGTAGGTTGCCAGAGTGATGCCGGAAAAATAAAAATTTTGAAGCTCAGATAAACTATGGAAATATTCTGACATACATAGTACTTAATGTTATGGCTGGTGGAGGATGTGGCCGCATGATAAATGCCAAGCATGAATTTCCTTTGTTATTATTTATCAAATATGTGTGTATGTGAGACAAAAAAATATGCATCAACAAGCATATCAGGGAGGAATCGGATGCGGAAAAGATTTTCTCTTTTTCTCTTTCTTTTCTTTTTTTCTTTCTTTTTTGTTTTGTTTTAGCGGGCGTGCCAATCTGTGCAACAGACAATTTCGAGTTTGCTTAATGCGGGTATTTTAATGTCCATTTACTGGACAACATTTTCCGTGCATTTATTTTACAGTCAATGTTGTCACAACAAACAGAGACAAAGGACCTTTCCCCACCGACCGAAGTCGGTGTTAATTTACATCGAGTCAAACTTGAACACCTTTGATTCTCTGTCAAAGAAAGCCCTTTGTCTCTGTTTGTTGTGACAACATTGACCTTAATGGTCCTCCTTTGTGGGTACACACTCTTGCAAAAAAAAATTTGAAACTTTAATACTTGTACACATGTAATTTAAATTACAATTGGTCTTTCAAGACTTGTACAAGGGGTCCCAATTATATAATCGGGCCTTCAACACTTCATTTGGTCACGACCTGATTCTTCTGAATTGGCTTTAGCCACGATTAAACCGTTGACTTGGATTTTATCACAACGGGACTGTTGAATCGCCAAGATGATCACTGTCAGTCCATTATGTTTGCTTCATGGTCACCATCACCATTTGATTGTGATGGAACCTTTGAGCGGTCTTGCCAGGTTTTTGCCAGCTTGTGCCCTTTCTGGGTGTTTCTATCATTTTCCGATATCCCAAGATCTTTCGGGTCATTTATTGACTTCTAGGGTACACTTGTCATTTCTTGGCTCCTCGGGACTTGTCATTTCTTGACCTCCTAGGGCTTTTCAGCCATTCTTGACCTTTAATAGGGATTCCTGCCATTTCTTGACCTTTTGACCTTCTGTCATTAGCTGACATCCTCAGGTTCTTTCCGTCATTTCTTGACTCCCCTGAGCGTTCCGGATATTTCTGTCATTGATTGACTTCCGCAGATGCTTCGGTCATTTCTTGGTGTTGCTGACATTTCTGTCATTTCCTGCCTCTCCTCGAACGATCCTGCCATTTCTTGGCTTTCTCGAAGTAGTCCCGATATTTCCACCATTGATTGACTTTCTCGGGTGCTTCTGCTATTTCTTGGCATTCTTGAGTGCTTCGGCCATTTGTTGACTTCCTCAGGTGTCTTCGCCATTCATTGGCATGCTCGGACATTTCCGTCATTTGTTGACTTCTCCGAATGGCTCCGGGTATTTCTGTCATTCGTTGACTTTTCCCGACATTACTGCATTTCTGGGCGTTCCCGAGTGCTTTGGCCATTTACTTTCTCAGGTGTCTTTGCCATTTATTGACATGCTCGGACATTTCCACCATTAACTGACTTTCCAAGCATCTTTACAAGTGGATTAACCCCGGCCCGACCCAGAGAGTGCACGCAACTTCAGAGAAGTAACATGGGTACCGCTCCACCGAGTCGTGCCAAAGGCATTCTCGCTTTGAGTTTTGTCGCCTTTGGAGCTTTCCAGGGGCTTCGCGCCATTTTCTGGACTGACCAAGGGCTTCCATGCAATTCTCGAACTCCGTGACGGTTTACATGTAGTTTTCCGCTAAACCGGAGTATTTTTGCCATTTTTCCAATTTAGGGGCATTTCTGCAATTTTTCCCACAATTGGGGTATTCCTACAGTTTCTACACCTTTCAAGAGCCTTTCTGCAATTTTTGGGCAACAGGGGAACCTCCTTGCAATTTTGCACCATTCGGAGACTTTTCTGCCATTTCCAACCTTTCAGGGGCATCTCTGCAACTTTCCCCACAAACTAGGGTATTTCTGCAATTTTCTACTCTTCAAGGGCTTTATTGCAATTTCCCACAAATTGGGGCTTCTGTGCAATTTGTCAGACAGCGGGGGCATTTTTGGAATTCCCCTCCCCCCCTACTCGGCATATTTCTGTAATTTTCACCCTCATTGAGACATTTCTGCAATTTCCAGACTGCAGAGGGTCTTTTCTGCCATTTTTCTTGAAGAGGGGTTCTTCTACAATTTCTGCACCTTCCAAGGATATTTCTGCAATTTTCCCCCAAACAGGGGTATATTTGCAATTTTTCCTTACAACAAGGATTTTCGTAAAATTTCCCCTTCTTGGAGACTCCTTGGAAGCAAGGTTCACCGCATCGGGAAATCGGGGCGAATCGGATTTTTTTTATCTGCCACGGTTCGCCAGAATCGGACCATGCGAATCGGTCCGATTCGATGGGAATCGGGCGAATCGGGTTTCTCCTGATTCGATCCGATTCGGCCGAATCGGACAGATTCGATCCGATCGGCAAACCATGCTTGGAAGTGTGGGAGGCACCGGAGCCAAGAGGGGGGAGAGGAGAGCCAGCCCAAGGGGCCAAGGGAGAGCTCCCACCCCTACGAGAGGGAGAGAGGGTCTAAAGACCCCTGCATGCTAGCACCCCCCCCCCCCCCTTTTATAGAAGGGAGGGGGGTGAAGAGGAGGGGGACCGGAGGTACCCCCCCTCCGGTTGGAGAGGGGGGAACCGGAGGTGGGGATACCTCCGGTTGAGGGTCCAACAGAGGTACCCCCCCCCCTTTCCAGTTGGAAGGGGGGCAACTAGAGCCCCCCCCCCCTACCCAACCTCCAGTTGGAGAGTGGGAGGGGGGAACCGGAGGCACCCCCCCTCCGGTTGGCTTAGCCAATCGGAGGTACCCCACCTCCGGTTGAATTTCAGGATTTTTGGGAATTTCTGGGGGTTTTGGATTTTTTTTTTTTAAGGTTTTGGTGATTTCTGAGATTTTAGGGAATTTTTGGGGTTTTTTTAGTTTTGTCTGAGAATTTTTTGGCATTTTCTGGAGTTTTGGGGGATTTTGAGGGAGTTTTGGGGGAGTTTTGAGGCGAATCGGCCCGATTCGCACGAGTGAATCGAATCATGGCCGGCCCGACTTGTGATCCGCATGGATCCGCCGGCCGGCCGGGAATCGAATGGATCCGCTTCGATCCGATCCGATTCGCGGATCCGCCACGATCCGCTTCGTCTCGGCCCTTAAGATTCGCCCGACGCCATGCGAATCGAGGCTGTGCAGTCCCGATTCGCAGGAGTCTCGCCGTCAGCCCCTTTCTCCCCCATTTTTCCCCCTTCTCCATCAAGGAAACCCCAGATCTACACTCTAGGAGACCCAAGGAGGCTTCCTACGTGGATTTGAAGGTACTTGGAGGCGTTCTTGGGCTTCTCTCATCCCTCTCTTCATCCATGTCACTGTTTTGAAGGTAACCCTCTATGTATCTTCCATTTTTTGCTGTTTTTTGTTGATGTATGGGAAGTATATTCTTGGGAAATTATGTTGCAAGTGATTAGTGTTCACTTGCAACCATTTCCCCTTTGAATCTTCCATTTTTTCACATAGATTTGCCCATTTTCTTCCAATTTCGAATTTCTGAAATTATTTTTTAATAAAAAAAAAACAAAAAATTCAAACATAATGTTGCAAGTGTTTAGTGTTCACTTGCCACCATTTCTCCCTTGAATCTTACATTTTTTACACATAAATTGGCCATGTTCTTCCATTTTTAATTTTCTGAAATTATTTAAAAAAAAACAGAAATTGGAACGAAAGTATTTTTAAAAAAAATCAGAATTTGCAACCATGATGTTGCAAGTGTTTAGTGTTCACTTGCAACCATTTCTCCCTTGAATCTTCAATTTTTTCACATAGATTTGTCTATTTTCTTCTAATTTCAAATTTTTGAAAATATTTAAAAAAAACACAAAATTCAAACATGATGTTGCAAGTGTTTAGTGTTCATTTGCTACCATTTCTCCCTTCAATCCATATTTTTTACATATAGATTTGGCCATGTTCTTCTATTTTTAATTTTCTGAAATTATTTAAAAAAACAGAAATTTAATGAATATTTATTTTACGTAGATGGCACCAAAGAAAGCCACTAGTGAGGACATTGGGTGGCAGCATGGAACTGCATTGGGCATTAGGCACAATTACAAGTGCAACTACTGCGGCCATACGGGACAAGGAGGTGGCGTCTCTCACCTAAAGAACCACCTTGCAGGTGGAGGGTACCATGATGTGCAAGGTTGCAAATCGGTGCCTGCTGAAGTGAAGCGGCTCATGATTGAACACTTGAAGGGTGTTCGAGCCGAGACGCAAGAAAGAGGGCGGACAGGGACATGCAGGAGAGGATCATCTCAGGAAGGCAGCGAGATGAAGACGACGATGATGAGCCAGAAATTCATGCAGAGTATGTGCCTGATGTTCCCGAGCAGAGAGGGAGTTTTCAGGTTGGCAGTGGTAGTGGAGGCAGTGGGTCCAGAGTTGGGGGTGAGGCGCAGTCCCGTCGGTTTTCCAATGTGGGTGATTACTTCACTCATATGGCGGGTGACATCCCAATCCCAGAACAACATGAAAGGCAAAGGAAGAGATCCACAGGTGTAACCTTAGAAGAGGTGGATCCTAACATATATTCTCGGGAGCATGGAAAGCAAACGAGAATTGATGATACATTCAACCAACAAGGGCCTAGATATAAATTGGGTCGTGCAGTGACTAAATGGTGGCATCATTCGGGCATTTCATTTAATGCAGCTAATAGCCCATATTACAAAACCATGATTCAGGAGGTACAACGACATGGGCTTTATGTGCAACCACCCCCATCAAGAGATTTGGCAGGGAGATACCTAGATGAAGAAGTGCATGAGATCAAGTCATATATTCAAAGCTTCAAAAAAAGTGGGAGAATATGGTTGCACATTGATGTGTGATGGTTGGTCAGGTACCACCAAGAGTAGCCTTATCAACTTCTTGTGTATTGTGATAGACAGTGTTCTACCACAAATCTGTTGATGCATCCGATAGAGTGCACAATGCTGAATATATTTTAGTTTGATGCGAGAGGTTGTGAATGAGATAGGAGAGCAATATATTGTGTAGGTAGTGACCGATAATGGCTCTGCATACAAGAAGGCAGGGGAGGAGTTGATGCTTCTTTATCCCCATCTTTACTGGACTCCTTGTGCAGCACACTGTGTAGATTTGATGTTGAAAGAGATTGGCACATTGCAACCTGTCAAGACGGTGGTGAAAACTGGGCAGAAAATCACAAGGTACATTTATAATCATCATGTTGTGTTGGCGTGGATGAGAAAGTCCACAGGTGGAGAGTTGTTGAGGCCGGCTATCACCCGCTTCGCAACTAATTTCATTGCCTTACAAAGTCTCCTAAAGCACAAAGATGGTCTAAAACGCATGTTTAGGACAGACAGATGGATGCAGAGCACTTTTGCAGGGACTGCTGATGGTAAAGAGGTTAAAGGGATCGTTTGCAGCGCTAATTTCTGGGACCGAGTATTCAAGCTGGTGCAAATCATTGAACCTCTTTATGAGGTTTTGGAGGGTGGTTGATGGGGATAGGAGACCAACCATAGGGTTGGTTTATGCAAAAATTGAAGCTGCAAAGAAGAAGATCCGTGACATGTCCCCTCGTTATGCACACTTGGTCTTGGACGTTGTTGAGGATCGGTAGGACCGACAAATGAGTCGAGATCTACATATGTGGGTGAGAAAATTTTACTTCAAGTTGGTTTTCATTTTAGTACAATCATGATAATTTATTTTATACCCTCATTGCAGCTTACTATCTCCATTCTGCTTACCATTATGCGTTGGAGCTATCGTACGAGGATGACTTGACGGCCGCCTTTACGTGGGTTATTGAAAGACTGTCAAGGAGTCCATTGGATGCAGCAGATGCTATTGATCAGGCGAGCATTAATCTCCCTAAATTATGTTGATGTCAATTATTCACTTAAATTTCTTCTAATGGACTTCATTGCGGCAGATGAAGAGCTTTCGAGAAGGGGTTGGGAGCAAGGTATCAAAACTCGGCCGGCTTGGATCGGATCGCCCGAGCCGGCTCGGTTTTGGCCCAGCCGAACCGAGCCGGTCCCGTACGTGCGGATCTTCGGGCTCGGCGAGCCCGGCCGATCCGCCGCAGACGGGCCGGTACGGGGCGATCCGGGCTATAACGGCTAGTTTTGAACTAGCCGTTTTCTAGCCGTTGGGGGGCGCTCCCCAACGGCTCTTTGGAGCCTTTGGAGGCCTTGGGGGTCTATATAAACCCCCCAAAGGCCCCCATATGCTCTAAACTCAAGTGTTGAGTTCTCCTCCCCTCCTCTCAATATTTTGGGCATTCTCTCTCTCCTCTCTCTCTCTCTCCTCTCTCTCTCTCTCCTCTCTCTCTCTCTCTCTCTCTCTCTCTCTCTCTCTCGGCTCTATTTTGCACTATTTGGGAGGCGATCTCATCTTTCACGCTCTTCGCTTCGTCTTCGACTCTTCGGGCTCTCTCACACACACTCTCGGCCCGAACTCTTGGCTACGATTCATCTCCCTCTCTCAGCCGCAAAAAAAAATTATTTATTTTCTATTTTTTTATTATTTAACTTCTTTTTTAGTGTTGTAAGTGATGGCCGCCGAAGGTGGTGCTGCTCCGGCTCCCCATTCTTCAAGCAACCCTCCCAGCGCCGATCCCGCTTGGGCTCATGGTATCGTTGTAGACATGGCTCGAAGGAAAGTCCAATGCAAGTATTGTAACCGGGTCTTATCGGGCAGCGTATTTCGTTTGAAACAACATCTAGCGGGAATTAAAGGTGAGGTGGCACCATGTTCGAGAGTTTCTGCTGAAGTTCGAATACAATTTTGCCAATATATGAAGGAGAAAGAGACATCCAAAGCAAACAGTAGTAGAAGACGGCAAGAAATCCGGGAAGAATTGTCTGCCCCTCCTCGAAGGTCCGTGGATTTACCAAGAGGGAGACAAATAATTGATCTTGATGATGATGAAGAAGGTTAGTAATTAGTTAACTTAGTTTTGGAACATTTATTTTAGTTTAAGCACCCTCCGACCCTCGTTATAATTTATACATTTGAATGCATGGTTTGGCGTGGCGGATCGAAACGGTCCCGATTCGATTGAATCGGATCGAATCAGGAGAAACCCGATTCTCCCGATTCCCATCGAATCAGACCGATTCTCATCTGATTCCCATGCGGATCAGGAAAAACCCGATTCGCCCCGATTCCCCGATGCGGCGAACCTTGTTTGAATGTATAACATCATCCACAAGTTTTTTAAAATTATATCATTCTATTTCTATCTTATATTATAGAACAATTTCGTCGGGCATCAGAAGCAAGTCGAAGGTCTTTTGCGGAAGAGGACTATCTCCGACGTACCGGTCATCACGTAGGTCAAGGTAGTGGCCATGGGGGTAGCGGACAAGGGAGTTCAAGTGCTGGAATGAATTCAAATATACCTGAGGTCCTCAATAACCGGATGCATCGTATTACACCGGAGGCAGAGCATATGCACAATCCACTGAGTCCGATTCACATTCACATGACTCATATGAGTCATATGGCTCATATCAAGTGCCTGAAATACCTGGCTACACACCAATTACTATCATATATGCGAACACGGATGCCTATAGTCAATATTTGACTCAATATGAGGCATATTACCAACATTATATGTCTTGGACAGATTATGTAAACCTTATGTCCACACAATATAATATGCGATTCCAATAAATATAATTATATTGCTTTTCCTCAGTACCAATGATGTATTATGTCCTATTTTTTCATGTATTTCAGTTCATAATACAATGTTCATATATTTCCTATTTTTCATATTTTTTCTAATTTTTTTTTCAATTTTTTAAGGGGGGCGATCCAGCCCCCTTTACCTCGGCCAGACCCGGTCGGGCTCGGCCCGGCTCGGCCGAGCCGGGGTCGGGATCGGCAAGTCGGACCGGTTTGGGGCCGGCCGATCCGATCCCGATCCCCGGGTTCTTGAACCTTGGTTGGGAGTTTTGCGGAGCCATCCGCCATTGCTGGTCGGGACCGTATTGACGGCGGTAATGTGCTTTCCCTTTTATAATTAGATATTAGTAAACTCAAAGATTGACTAATTGAGGAAAACTATTTTTTTTTACAGCTGATTAGTGGTTCAACTTTGGGCACTCGACACCTATATTAAGGAAAATTGCAGTGAAGATCCTGTCACAGACCTCCTCCTCCAGTGGGTGTGAGAGAAACTGGAGCACCTTTGCATTGATACATACCAAAGTCCGGAACAGGTTGTCACATAGGCGGTTGGACAATTTGGTGTATGTGCATTACAATATGAGGTTGAGGGTGAAGCATTTAACAGATGATCCAAAGAGGGGTGAGGTGGAGTATGATCCAGTTGACATTGGGTTCTTACGAGATGATGAAGACCCAATGGTTGCATGGGTTGCACGAGCGACCACAGAGCGGGGAGAATACGAGTTAGATGAGGAGGCAGATGATCCTGAAGATCCACCTCGTCCAAACACATTTTTAGCTAGGGCTATAGAAGCTGCAGATGAGGAGTGAGGTCATGGAGATGTGGGAGGAGGGAGACAACCACATTCTTCTCAATTTCGGGCCGAAGAAGAAGATGAGGTGGATCTTCTTGGCGACTTATCCATATGTGCAGAAGGTGAGACAGTAGTTATCATTTGTTAAAGATATTCATTCATTATTTTGTGATTCTCTATACCATAATTTTTTATGTTAGGAACTATTGCAGGTGGTGCAAACGTTGATGATGATGTGCAGTTTGAAAGATTGATGCTAGGCCCTACAGCCCGCTCACAGTCTACGAGAGAAGCACTTGCAATTGCTTCCTCACAACCAAGAAGGAAGGGGTCACATATAGGGTTGCAAACGAACCAATACACTCGACAAGTAGTTCGAAACTCGGCTCAATAAAAACTCGACTCGGCTCGTTTATTAGATAAGCGAGCCGAGCTTGAACAAAAATATAAGCTCGATTCATAACGAGTCGAGCTTGAACAGAGATATGCTCGACTCGAATATGTTCGCGAGTAGCTCGTTAAGATACTCGATAATATGCTCGTTAAAATACTTGATTAGTTACTCGTTATATACTTGAACAATATTAATTTCTTATTATAAATATGAAAATATTAATATTTATTTATTTTAAAAGAATTTTTGTTAAGGTACGAAATACTTATGAATATTAAAATGTAAAATATTAAATATGAGGGTGTGAATACACAAATTATGAAAGGAAGGGTGTAGACGAACTAATACACTCGACAAGTAACTCGAATTCGACTCGGATGTTACTCGAATTTGACTCGTTTAGTAAAGTAAACGAGTCAAGCTCAAACAAAAATTTAAGCTCATTTCATAAACGAGTCGAGTAAGAGCAAATTCAACTGGGCTCGTTAAGATACTCGTTAAGAGCTCGAACTCGCGAGTATTTAAACGAACCAAGCTTGAACAACCATTTTCAATACTCGATAAAGCTCGAGCTCGACTCGAGCTCGATTAAAAATTAACGAACAGAGCTTGAGCATCATAATACTCGGCTCGACTCGACTTGTTTGCAGCCCTAGTACTCACATACGCAATCTGCTGCTCCATCCCAAGCTGTAAAAGGAAAGGCGGTGGCGACATCCCAATCGACGAAAGGAAAGGGGAAGGACATAGGTCAAGCAGGTGGCCTAGACAAAGGCATTGTCATTAGAGAGCCAACCGCCCCACCACAAAAAAAGAAGAGTTGATTCTCCTGGGGATCCAAGAAAGGGAAAAAAATGGCTGCCCCTATTTTGGATCCACTTGATATTGCAGATTTAGAAACATTGGATCCAAATGCAGAAGAAACACCTCCCGAGGATTCGCCACGATTACCCAGCAGCCGCTCCCATGATTCCATGACAACTGGTTCACCGGGTGGGTCTATAGGGGGAGGTGATGGAGATGGGGGAGGGGACGGTGGTAATGATGGAGATGGGGGAGGGGGCGAGGGTGGTGGGATACATTTCACAGCAGAGCAGCATTTTGGTGGCCATTGCACCCAAGATAGCGATCATGGCGGCCCAGTGCAGTACAATAGAAGGCGGAAGTTTAGGGAAGGTGGTCGTACAGAAGGTTCAGCAGTAGATAGTGATAGCTATAACACTATGATATCTGATTTCGAAAGAATGAGCACACATGAGTCTGTGGGATCCTATGGCTATGGGGGGACATAGTTATCAGCCAGAGTCCGACACAGGCTACTCCAGTGGCTATAGTGGCTACGCCACCACAGGCTACCCTACACCATATTTTCATCCACCTCCGTCTATTCATGTTCATGTTCAGCAGATTTATGCTCCTGCAGAGGATGTACAAATGGTGAGTTTGAGGATAGTCGTCCTGGATGTGAGGATGTGAGGTGTGGGACCACTTTGTGAGGGAGTTTCGGAGCAGATACTATACCATGATGACTTGGGATGAGTTTCGTACATTTGTGTCTCAAACCAAAAGTAATCATCTTATTGGGAAGCTGCCCTCAGAGTCAGATGAGTCTTTCCAGCCCAGTGGGGTACATATGATCCATATCAGCAGGGCCAGGGATATTGGGGTTACTAGACTCATTGTACTTTGTATTTGGATCTGAGTTTCAGGTTTGTACTTTTTAGTTGATACAAGTCTCATTATATTTTTCAATTGGAATTGAGTTTCATGTTTCATGTTTGTACTTCGTAGTTTGTACTCAATTTCTAATAAAATTGAATGAAAATGAATGTTTGTGTAGTATTACATGGCATAAATATCATCAGTTATACATGAAATTCTTCACAGGACGTTTTAAACAGAGAATCAACCAAAGAAACATCAAATCCATGCGAATCTGGCCAAACCTGGGGCAGAACCAACACCGCCTGGAAGGTTCCAGGAGAATCGACCCGATTCGCCTCGATTCTGGGCGAATCGGATCGCATCAGGGCGAATCCGATTCGCCCCGAATCGGCGCACCAGCAAACCATGGGTTGCCAGAGTGATGCCGGAAAAAAATTTTGAAGCTCAGATAAACTATGGAAATATTCTGACATACATAGTACTTTATGTTATGGCTGGTGGAGGATGTGGCCGCATGATAAATGCCAAGCATGAATTTCCTTTGTTATTATTTATCAAATATGTGTATGTGAGACAAAAAAAGATGCATCAACAAGCATATCAGGGAGGAATCGGACGCGGAAGAGATATCTCTTTTTCTCTTTCTTTTCTTTTTTTTCTTTCTTTTTTGTTTTGTTTTAGCGGGCGGGCCTGTCTGTACAACAGACAATTTCGAGTTTGTTTAATGCGGGTATTTTCCATGTCCATTACTGGACAACATTTTCCGTGCATTTATTTTATCAGGACCTTTCCCCACCGACCGAAGTCAGTGTTAATTTACATCGAGTCAAACTTGAACACCTTTGATTCTCTGTCAAAGAAAGCCCTTTGTCTCTGTTTGTTGTGACAACATTAACCTTAATGGTCCTCCATTGTGGGTAAACACTCTTGCAAAAAAAAAAAATGAAAACTTTAATACTTGTACACATGTAATTTAAATTATAATTGGTCTTTCAAGACTTGTACAAGGGGTCCCAATTATATAATCGGGCCTTCAACATTTCATTTGGTCACGATCTGATTCTTCTGAATTGGCTTCAGCCACGATTAAACCGTTGACTTGGATTTTATCACAACGGGACTGTTGAATCGCCAAGATGATCACTGTCAGTCCATTATGTTTGCTTCATGGTCACCATCACCATTTGATTGTGATGGAACCTTTGAGCGGTCTTGCCAGGTTTTTGCCAGCTTGTGCCCTTTCTGGGTGTTTCTATCATTTTCCGATATCCCGAGATCTTTCGGGTCATTTATTGACTTCTTAGGGTACACTTGTCATTTCTTGGCTCCTCGGGACTTGTCATTTCTTGACCTCCTAGGGCTTTTCAGCCATTTCTTGACCTTTAATAGGGATTCCTGCCATTTCTTGACCTTTTTGACCTTCTGTCATTAGCTGACATCCTCAGGTTCTTTCCGTCATTTCTTGACTCCCCTGAGCAGTTCCGGATATTTCTGTCATTGATTGACTTCCGCAGATGCTTCGGTCATTTCTTGGTGTTTGCTGACATTTCTGTCATTTCCTGCCTCTCCTCGAACGATCCTGCCATTTCTTGGCTTTCTCGAAGTAGTCCCGGATATTTCCACCATTGATTGACTTTCTCGGGTGCTTCTGCTATTTCTTGGCATTCTTGAGTGCTTCGGCCATTTGTTGACTTCCTCAGGTGTCTTCGCCATTCATTGGCATGCTCGGACATTTCCGTCATTTGTTGACTTCTCCGAATGGCTCCGGGTATTTCTGTCATTCGTTGACTTTTCCCGACATTACTGCCATTTCTGGGCGTTCCCGAGTGCTTTGGCCATTTAACTTTCTCAGGTGTCTTTGCCATTTATTGACATGCTCGGACATTTCCACCATTAACTGACTTTTCCAAGCATCTTTAACAAGTGGGATTAACCCCGGCCCGACCCAGGAGAGTGCACGCAACTTCAGAGAAGTAACATGGGTACCGCTCCACCGAGTCGTGCCAAAGGCATTCTCGCTTTGAGTTTTGTCGCCTTTGGAGCTTTCCAGGGGCTTCGCGCCATTTTCTGGACTGACCAAGGGCTTCCATGCAATTCTCGAACTCCGTGACGATTTACATGTAGTTTTCCCCTAAACCGGAGTATTTTTGCCATTTTCCAATGGTAGGGGCATTTCTGCAATTTTTCCCACAATTGGGGTATTTCTACAGTTTCCACACCTTTCAGGAGCCTTTCTGCAATTTTCTGGGCAGAAAGGGAACCCCCTTGCAATTCTGCACCATTCGGAGACTTTTTTGCCATTTCCAACCTTTCAGGGGCATCTCTGCAACTTTCCCCACAAACTGGGGTATTTCTGCAATTTTCTACTCTTCAAGGGCTTTATTGCAACTTCCCACAAATTGGGGCTTCTGTGCAATTTTTCAAACAGCGGGGGCATTTTTGGAATTCCCCTCCCCCCTCCTACTCGGCGTATTTTTGTAATTTTCACCCTCATTGAGGCATTTCTGCAATTTCCGGATTACAGAGGGTCTTTTCTGCCATTTTTCTTGAAGATGGGTTCTTCTACAATTTCTGCACCTTCCGAGGGTATTTCTGCAATTTTCCCCCAAACAGGGGTATATTGCAATTTTTCCTTACAACAGGGATTTTCCTGAAATTTCCCCTTCTTGGAGACTCCTTGGAAGCAAGGTTCGCCACATCGGGGAATCGGGGCAAATTGGATTTTTTTTTATCTGCCACGGTTCGCCAGAATCGGACCGATTCGCATGGGAATCGGGCGAATCGAGTTTCTCCTGATACGATCCAATTCGGCCGAATTGGACAGATTCGATCCGATCCGGCAAACCATGCTTGGAAGTGTGGGAGGCACCGAAGCCAAGAGGGGGGAGAGGAGAGCTAGCCCAAGGGGCCAAGGGGGAGCTCCCACCCCCTAAGAGAGGGAGAGAGGGTCCAAAGACCCCAAGGAGATGGGGGGCCAAAGACCTAGCACCCCCCCCCCTCCTTTTATAGAAGGGAGGGGGGTGAAAAGGAGGGGGACCGGAGGTACCCCCCCTCCAGTTGGAGAGGGGGGGACCGGAGGTGGGGATACCTCCGGTTGAGGGTCCAACCGGAGGTACCCCCCCCTCCAGTTGGAGAGGGGGGGACCGGAGGTGGGGATACCTCCGGTTGAGGGTCCAACCGGAGGTACCCCCCCCCCCCCCTTTTCCAGTTGGAAGGGGGGCAACCAGAGCCCCCCCCCCCCCCAACCTCCAGTTGGAGAGTGGGCATAGTTGTCAAGGCGTAGGTGGGGTCTCGGATCGCCTAAGCGCTTAGGACGGAACCAAGTATGAGTTGTTTTCAAGTGTCCCTCTTACATGATATTTATGTATCTATAAATATATATAATGATGAAAATTCAATAAAAAAATATCATAATATGGCAGACATAAAAACAATGAAAGCAAGTAAAATTAAACTTCAAGTAAACAAACTCACATTATATATCATAAAGTCATAAAAAATCTAAATTGACATCTTCAAATAAATAAGCACACTAAATAAGAACAAGAAGTGCAAATATCATTCTATCATCAGAAAACTAATTTTCAACTTTTAAAACAAACCAGTGAATACACATACATGTAAATATGTTAAATAAAAATAAGAAGTGCAATATCTTAACACACTTAAAACAAGTAAAAACTAAATGAGTCCATTACATAATCCCACAATATGTCTAAAAATTGAAAAGAAACTAGAAAATGACAAGTCTCATGTGTTTGGGTGATGATAGTTTAAGTTTGACCAAATCCTGAGAGATCTCAAACAGAGTGTGTTGTCAGTAGGAGAGCGGCTCCCTTGGAGAAGTCATATGCAAGTTTGACTTTTTTTACCGGACTTTAGATTTTTAATGTTCCATATGGTTTATTTGAATTATCAAATTTTTAGATAGGTCAAATTATGAGAGATTAAAAAGTTAGCATTTCGCTAAAATCATCGAAATCGTGATTTTTTTCTTCGATGGGAGAGTTGACTTTTTTTGTAAGAGATATGATTTTTTTGATATTTTTATTGGATTCAAATAAGGGGTACTTCCTTATTTACATGTAATATCTTAAGTAAATGAAACAACAAATTATAACATTTACTTAAATGATATTCAGGTAAATAAGATGTTTCCTGGAATCGGCTGGACTCAGCCCTGAAAACCGACTTGAATCTGCTGTCTAAGTGGGATATTGCGGACCCCTAAAGGGTCTAGGCGCGCCCAGGCGCCCCTGGCGTGCGCCTTGGCCGCCTTAGCGGCG
Source organism: Colocasia esculenta (assembly GCA_014218235.1). NCBI lineage: Eukaryota > Viridiplantae > Streptophyta > Magnoliopsida > Alismatales > Araceae > Colocasia > Colocasia esculenta. Next base: position 122,079,268 of record CM024763.1, on the reverse strand, counting down.
CCTTGGGGCGCCTTTTCTACTCTTAAAAAGGCGAGGTGTTTTAAGGCGGCTAAGGAAGCGCCTTGGCGCTTAAGCGGCGCCTAGGCGCCGCCTAGGCGTCCGCCTTGACAACTATGAGAGTGGGAGGGGGGGAACCGGAGGCACCCCCCCTCCAGTTGGCTTAACCAATCGGAGGTACCCCACCTCCGGTTGAATTTTGAGATTTTTGGGAATTTCTGGGGTTTTGGATTTTTTTTTTTTGAAGGTTTTGGTGATTTCTGAGATTTTAGGGAATTTTTGGTGTTTTTTTTAGTTTTGTGGGGTTTCTGATAATTTTTTGGCATTTTCTGGAGTTTTGGGGGATTTTGAGGAATTTTGGTATTTTAGAGTTTTGGGTTATGGGAATTGAGGTTTTAGAATTTTTGGGGAATTTAGGAATTTCTGGTGTTTTTTGGGTTGGGGAAATGGGTGTTTTTGGGTTTGGAAAATTTTATGTGCCAACAGGAGGATATCTGGCTCCATTAATAACAACATCAAGGCAACATCTGCCGACCAGAATTTGCTACCAGATCAAAATGCTTGCATTCAGATGTTCAACGATGAAGTATGAACTAACTCATAAAGCGACCCTACAAGTCTGCAACCCTTCTTAACAATCTTAACTAGTAAGGTGGAAAGAAGTCATACTGTATCAGTTGAAGGGTCAAAGAGTATGGAAATGGAATTCATTGAAGTTGTGCAAAGACTCACATCAAGCACAATATAGCATACATAGTGCTTAGAAAATATTTGCTGTTATACGAAGAAAATGGATACGGCAAACTCTATATATGCGGTAGCCTTTCAGAAATTGAAAGTTGTCATGTGCACTCAAAGTGAAAGGAATTGCACATATAATCATCCAAAAATATTTCTTTATACGTTGACAGTTTTCCTTTGCAATTGTTATTTATGACATGAGAGTTGAATGAGGTCCCATAACTATAGCAACCTAGTTAGTTATTTCTGCTTTTTTGTCAATGTCATGGATCCTACTGTGGACTCCTTTCTATGTCAAGATAAAATTGTGAATTACAGTCAATCTCGACAATAAATCAATAAAAAAGAGTAAATCAATTAAATGCAAACAACATTTCAAATATAAGTTCAACACATGACTAGAGAGAATAATTACCACAATAATGTGCGTTATACCAAGAATTCCACCCTCTGGTGATCCTCTCCCTGATCCAGACTTTGGCAAGTCAGCACCTCCATTAATCAACATTCTCAAGATTACTCCATTTGTGCAGAACATGATGGAAGAGTGTCTCCCGCCCTTGGACTCCAACCTTATCTGAAAGCATCACAGCAAGTTGAATATCAAACGCTTTAGAGTGTCCACATGCACACATGGACACATGGTATGTATGTATACAGCATGTGATAGTGTGTATTTGTGGACTACTTTCCAGATTCTATTATGTAAGTCTGCATGTATCTTATTTGTGCATGTATGCATGCATGTATGTGTATGTACATGTATATGCACAATAATGCAAGATTCTCCTATTGGAAACTGTATTAGAGAAAAGAGTTTTTAGGTTTTATCCCTTTAATCCATTACAATTAGCTCTTATCCTGAAAACTTGAGTATTTAATGCTGGATGCAATTCCTTGGAAGAAGATCCTATTGGCCTTAGAAATAGGTCCATGGCAAGATTCTCCTATTTAGTCCTGGACCCGTCTGCCCCCAGCAGCCTTCATACAGTCTGTGCCCCTTCGCCATCGCTGCTCCACCTCCGTGGGCTCCCCCAGCTGCCAGTCTTTCCCAGCTGGGGTTTTCAGGGGTGTCCCGCTCCCCCCCCCCAGCAGGTCAGGGCAGGGACCTTTTCCTCCGGCCATGAGGGAGCCATAGGAGGGATGGATCCATCCCCTGCTATACCAGACAGCCCAAAAATGATCTCCGACGACCTTTCCCCGATGGGTGAGCTGTCTCCAGCTCTGTCCAAGGTTCAGGAAGGTGGTTCCACCTATGTCCTGGCCAGGGGACCCATTGCTTGAGGGGGTGTGGTGCTCCAGCTGCTGGGTAACGTTTCTGATGGTGGAGGAGAGCTTGCTCTTCAGGAGAGGGAAGAGAGATGTGGACAAGATAGAGTGGGGGTTGAGGACGTGAGGGAGCTATTGAAGGAGATTGAGGCTGTTGTTATGGAGCATGCTAGGGGGGGGTGGCAGATCAGGTAGGGATCTCCTTCCAGCAGGCGGAAATGGATTTTAGGGGGGTCTTTTCCAAGATCTATAGGCGGTGGAGTACGAGCATTCGGAGATCGAGGGCCGGGAGAGGCAGTGAGAAGGAGGAAGGCAGGGGGAGGGGTATACATCCGACCATCAATGAGGATACTTTCATGGAATGTAAAAGGTTTGGGAGGCCCGGAGAGAAGAAGGGCAGTGAGGGAGCTGACTAGGAGGTGTAAAATTGACATTTTATGCATGTAGGAGACGAAGTGCGAAGGGTATGGTAGTGCTATGCTTAGGGAGATCGGTGGTGCCCGACCTCCTCAAGGGGTTGCTTCCCCAGCAGTTGGGAGATCCGAGCGGGTTATGATCTTATGGAACCCATTTGAGGTGGGGGAAGTGATGCAGGGTAGGGTGATCAGCAGATGGGCTCTCTCTTTGCATTTCAAAAGTGTCTGGGATGGCTTCTCTTAGGATTTCAGCAGGACTTATGGTCCCCAACCTAGGGAGGATAAGTGCCAATTGTGGGAAGATCTGGTCCATCTTTCTACGGGCTGGCCATGGTGTGTGGGAGGTGACTTTGATGCGGTTGCCTTTGGGAAAGGTCCAGTGAATTTTCAACTGATGGTGACGTGAGATTTCCGGAACTTTATTCATGAGGCTGCTTTGGTGGATTGAGGCATGTCTCACGGATCCTTCACTTGGTCCAACTTGAGAGCAAAGGCTTCTTGCTCCGGGTTAGACAGGTTTCTGGTTTCTCTTGATTGGAAAGATCACTTTCCTCGTGCTTAGGTGTAAATGTTACCTAGGTCCACTTCAGATCATAGGCCCATTCTCCTGAAAACCTCCAGGGGTTTTGGCAGGTCACATAGCTTCAGGTTTGACAGGTCTAGCTCAAGGAGGACGATTTTAAGGATATAGTTGCAAATGCCTGGAATGCCCCAGTAGCTAGCCCCTCGGCTATGGGCACTTCGGTGAGCAAATTGAGGCATACGGCATGCGTCCTCAATGCTTGGGGAGCCGATAAAACCCTCCCAGAGAGGGTGACTAAGGACAGGATTATCTAAAATCTGGCGAGTTTGGATATTTTGGAGGAGGCAGGTCTTATGGACGAGGAGGATTGAGCCATGGGGAATTTCTTGAGGAGTCAGTTTGACGACTTGCTGGCTAGAGAAGAGATTTACTAGAGACAGAGATCGAGGGATAAGTAGATCAAAGAAAGTGACAAAAACACAGCATACTTCCAGCGGATTGCTTCGAGAAGGAGGACTCCAACCACTGCATCAAGGTGGGGGACCACTCCTCCTCAATGGAGGACATCAAACATCATGCTTCAATCTTTTACTCCTCTCTGTTTGCTGAGGACTGTCTTTGCAGGTCGAGGATTGCGGCTGACCTTCTCCCGTGCCTTACTCCAAAGAGGGTGGCCATTTCACGGCCCTTTACAGAGGAGGAGATCCACCAAGCAGTGATCTCTATGCCTAGAGACCAGGCCCCTAGGTTGGATGACTTTCCTCATGTTCTTTCAGAAATGTTGGGGGCTGCTCAAAGAAGACTTGATTGAGGCTATGAGAGAATTCCAAGAAGGGAGAGCAGACTTGGGGGGTATCAACAAAGACCACTCTGGTGCTCATTCCTAAGAAGATGGGGACCCAAGACTTCAGGAATTTCAAACCCATAAGTTGGCTTAATGGTACATATAAGATCACCATCAAGGTGCTAGCAGGTAGATAGGTTACTATTCTGGATAACTTGATCAGTCATTTCCAAGGTACTTTCATCAAAGTTAGACATATTTTGGATAACTTTTTGGTGGCGCATGAGTGTCTTTTCGCTATGAAGCAGCAAAGGAGAAGAGGGGAGGGGTGGTATTACAGCTGGACTTTGAGAAGGCCCATGATAAAGTGAGTTGGCAGTGTCTTTTTGATGTTTTGTACAAGATGGGTTTTGGGGTAACATAGATTGGTTGGATTAAAGCCTACATCACCTCGACCTCTTTTACAGTGCTTATCAATGGGAAGATGTCCTCAGGGCTCCGGTGCAGTCGTGGCCTGCGCCAAAGGGAACCCTTATCACCCCTACTGTTTGTGTTGGTAGTTAATGTGATGAGCAGGGTGTGGCAGAGGGAAGAGGTTGTCGACCTGATTAGAGGCTTCCAGGTGGCTAGCGATGGCCCATCTCTTTCTCACTTGCAGTATGCTGATGGCATTATTCTGTTCCTGGACGCAAGACACTAGTTCCACTATATGGTTAGGCACTTATTAGAACTCTTGAAGGAGGTCACCAGCTTGAAAGTTAACTTCAGTAAGAGTCATCTGCTTGGGGTGAATATCGAGGATAGACCACTTTTAAGGGCGGCCACATTGCTAGGATGCTCTATTAGGGAGTTCCCCTTCTCTTACCTGAGCCTTCCGCTCTCCCCGGGTTCTCTCCGATGTGTAGATTGGCTCCTCATCATTCAACGATATGAGGCTAGGCTCGCTGGATGGAAGGCTAGATTATTATCTTACGGGAGGCATTTGACTTTGTGCAGATATGTTTTGGACAGTCTACCCACTTATTATATTTCTATGTTCCACATTCACTGTACAATGGCCAAGAAACTTGATTCTATTCAGTGGAGATTCATTTGGCATGGTAGTGAGGAGAGAGCTAGAGGATGGCACGACATTTGGTAGGATCACCACTAGCAAGAAGCAATGTAGATTGGGGCTGAAGCAAGTTAGGGATTTTAATATGACTCTTTTGGGTAAATGGCTGTGGAAGTTGGGGAATGGAGAAGATGGGCTATGGGCACAGATCATCAGGCAGTGTTATTTCTCTTCATCTAGGGTTGGTACTTCACCCCCTCTCCATGTCACAGGACTTACAGCTTTATGGTGGGATATTTTTAGTTGCAGAGATTTTATTGCTACTGAAGTTCAGGTCCATCTAGGGGATGGCCACAATTGCCTATTCTGGAAGGAAAGATGGTGCGGAGATTTCAGCTTGGAGCCCATGTTTCCTAGTCTATTCCACATTGTCGCGGCCCCTTTTGGCACAGTTGCTCAGGCTTTCAACCACCTTCTCCTAGTTGGATTCTGGGCTCCGACTTTCCGACAGGATTTCCAACAAGACGAGCTTGTGCAATTTCAGGCTCTTCTTTCCTTCTCCACTCCCTCCATTTGCGGTCATGTGAGGATGGATCGATACGGAGATGGGACAAGAAAGGCACCTTCTCAGTCAGCTCAACAAATGCAGTCATCTCTGATGGAAGGGTTTGCCAAGAGTTCCAACAGTAGGTGTGGAAGCCAAACAGCCCCCTCAAAGTAAAGGTCTTGGTTTAGAGAATCTCTCAGGAAAGACTACCTGCCTAAGACAAGATGGTGCACTTCATGCCAGACTTGACTTCGACTTGTTGTCTTTGTGGCGCCAAGGAGGAGTCCATTGATCACCTATTTGCTAGATGCTCCTATTCTCAAGGGGTTTGGAAGGAAGTTGCTCGGAGGACCAATGTAGCATAATTCTGAAGAGTGAAATTTGTTCTCTTGCTCGACGGACCTAGGTCTTGTAAATCTGATAGGAATGTGTGGTGCTCGTCCTTCATGCCACGCAATGGGCTTTGTGAGGCGAGCAGAACCACTGTATCTTTAGGAGGGAGTCGTGGACCGAGTTAACTATTGTTGATTTTGTATGCGCTAGATTGAAGAAATGGGTGGGCACTATTTCTCATATTAATTCTGATGTATCTCCTCTTTTTGGGTTGATTGGGGTTAATTGAATGACACTTTCTTGGTGTGATCTTCGCTATATAGGTGTTTTGGGGGCTTTCCCTTTTTGAGCCTTGAGCCACCTATACATGTACATTCTCATTTTCATTTAATATATTATTGTGGTACTGCTACTACCTACCATCAAAAAAAAAAGGTCCATTTGTTGCAAACAAAAAAGACCTGCTTTTAAGAAAAGTTAAAGTTTCTTGGGACCAAGACTAGATAGTCGAGTGATGAGGAATAAAAGTTAATTGAGAAAGATTACAGAGAACTATTGTTGAAAAGATTTGTGAATTTTCGGTCACTATAAGTCTACATCAAAGTTCTGCACTAAATCCGTATCTCTTTGCTCCAGTAATAGATGAAGTAACAAAGCAATTGCATGATGATATCCCTTAGTGTATGTTATTTATAGAGGATATTGTCTTAATTGATGAGAGTATTAATGGTTTAAATGCTAAGTTAGAAACTTGGAGACATGCCTTGAGTTTAAAGATTTTAAAATCAATAGGAGCAAGTCAAAATTTATACATTATAATTTTAGTAAGGAGAGGTTGTTACAGGAAGATATAGTTCTAATTCATAGACAAAACATTCTTTAGAGTAGCAACTTTCGATACTTAAAGTCTACCATCCAAGAGAATGAGAGATTTTTTATGATGTTGCACACAGGATTAAGATAGGCTAGTTAAAATGGAGAAGTGCATCAAGAGTCCTCTGTGATCGTTGTACATCCGTGAAACTTAAAAAGAAGTATTATAGAACGGCTGTGAGGATTGTCTTGTTATACAGTACCAAGTGTTGGGTAGTGCTAAGGAAATATGGAAGGTACGATCGGATTGGCCCAAGATTCAGCCAAGGCTGATCCCAATCCAAAATCGGGCCGATTCTCGATCAGAATGGGCCAGAATCGGCAAGATCGGTCAAGATCGGCATAGCCGATCCGATCTAGAATCAGCCGATTCCAATCCGAATAGGCCAATTTTGTCTTCCATGGAAATGAACACATTAACAAAATGTGTATAGTAGAGATGAGGATGTTGAGATGGATGTATGGCAAGACTAAGAAACATAAGATTAGAAATGAGTGCTTATGTGAGCACTTAGGGACAGCTCCAATTGATAGCAAAATGAGAGAAAATAGACTTAGGTGGTTTAGAGTCCAGGGTATCAAAAATCGTCCGGATCGGGATTGGATCGGCCGATTCGGATCGATTTTGGGCCGACCGATCCGATCCGGGGTAACCGTGCCAAGGGCTGAGTCCAAGCCGAGTCCACTCCGATTTCAGACCTTATTTACCTGAACATCATTTAAGTAAATGTTATTATTTATAGTTTCATTTATTTAAGATATTACATGTAAATAAAAAAATACCCCCCCCCCTCTATTTGAATCCAATAAAAATATCAAAAAAACCATATCTCTTACCAATAAAAAGTCAACTCTCCCATTGTTGACACGGGGGAAATTTCCTATAAAATATCGTGCGATTGCGTTCATTCGTTTCGGTTCTTTATTTGTGGGTGTTGACACGGGGGGGGATGATGAGGAGATGTTGGTGATTTCCGCTCTCCTACTTCTTTCACACTCGGTTTTGCCCATTCGTTTTATTTGGTGTGTGTATTCATTTATTTCCATTGTTTTATATTTTGATATTTATGGGGGCGTGCCAGCCTGTCTAACAGACAGAAAAAGAGTCCGCGCAATGCGGAAGAAGAATTTTGGTGTCCGGGGAAAGGACGGGTATGGTGTCCGTGGAACGGACGGGTATGGTGTCCGAGAAACGGACGGGTTTGTCCGCGAACGGACGGGTGTGTCCGCGAACGGACGGGTGCGCCGTTTTTTATCTGAACTTCTTGAGTCCCATGTCTATTCTCATCAGGTGATTAGGGTAGCATGTGCTGGACCTCTGTCTCCATCGACCGGAATCGATGTTACATTTACATCGAGTTAGGACACTTGGTATTATTTGATACCGGTCTAAACCCGAATACCATTTCATAGTAAAGGACGAGAAAAATATACATGCTCTTTCTTAGAAAATCCTGATTATGACATGTTTTTGTTTCTTTGATTGTTTTGGAATGTTTTTGTTTTGGATGTTTTATTTTTGAAATGACTGTCTTTTGGGAGTCCAAAGTTTGATTTCTTTTGAAAAGGGGAGCGGGTATATACCCGTGGACCGATTTGAGGTCCCTTTTTTTTCTCCTTTTTGCAAAAGGTTGGTTATGGGTTTACATTTGGGAAAACATGGAGATTATTATTGTGAACGGGTATATACCCGTAGATTTTGATTCTGAATTTGGGGGTGTTATAACCCAGAGTAACACTTCCGTATTAGAAGGGCGATTGTACAAATTTTTATATGAGGTTCTTTTACAATGCCATTTCTGAGCAGAGTCCGAGTTTGAGGTAGAGTTCTTTTTTTCCTCATTTCGTACTTGTGCGGGTATAATTTCCGAGATCATATGGATGTATCTCCACGGAAGTCCTTGTCATATTTGTGATTTTTGTCCGAAGTCCATTTCCACGGATATAGTTCTCGTGGAGGTGCGTATGTGCTCCCATTTGGGGTATCTGAGCACGATTCCTGTCTCACTTCCCTTTTTCTTTGGATGTGTGTATATTATCACAATCCCTTTTTTTATTTTTTGAATATGTGAATATGTCTTGGTAAGTCCCTGCTTAGGCAGGGTGTCCTTGTAGAGATATTTTCATATTGGCATATGTTTATATCCATGTGTTCTCGGAAGAAACTTTACCCGGAGGGACTCTGCCTAAGAGGATATAGGTGTATAAACACAAATTTGCACTTTGTGAATATATTCTCAAACGGTATCTCCACTTGAGCAGAGTATCCGATAAGAAGGAGCCTCCCGTATGAACGGAGTCCCCTTTTGAGAAACATATACAAATGGGGCATATTTGTGATTATATAGATATATTCTCGGACAGAATCTCTATTTGGGCAGAGATTCCACTAAGAAATACATTTATATAACATGAAGTTTGTGATTATACGGATATGAATTTAGAGGGAACTTTGTCCGGGCAAGATTCCTCCTAAGAGACATATGCGTATAGGCACAAATTTGTGATTTTATGGATATGTTCTTAGGGGAGTCTCCATTGGGCAGAGTTTCCTCTAAGAAACATATACATAAGAACATAAATTTGTGAATATACGAATATGTTCTCGGACAGAACCTCCGCTTGGGCAGAGTTTCTTCTAAGAAACATATACATATAACACGAGTTTGTATTTACATGGATACGTCCCCTGAGAGAGATTTTTGCCGGGTGAAATTCTCCCTAAGGAACATATTTGTATAATTACAAATTTGTGATCTTTATATATGTGTTCATGGACGGAACCTCCGCTTGGGCAGAGTTTCGTCTTAAAAACATATATATAAGAACACAAATTTGCGAATATACGAATATGTCCTTGGGCAGAACCTCCGCTTGGGCAGAGTCTCCTCAAGAAAACATATACATATAAGCACAAAATCCACCATCCCAGAGACTCGCTCGATGGGCGGGGAGAACATGGGTATTTAAATACCATGTGTCCATAGAGACTCGCTCGATATGGCCGGCATTTAAACCCCGGGAATATCACCCCACAGAGACTTGCTCGATGTGGGGGATGGAGATTAAGAAGGAATGCTGATGACGATTACGCCGACCGCTCTCCTTTCCGCGCCTGGCCTATCGGGTTAAAGAAGGGGATTTGTACCTTCACACACCGAACGGGAGGGATTTGAGAATGAGAGAGGAAATGAGCAAATGTCCTTTTCTATTTTCCTGGGATTTTCCCAACAGGGCTTCGCCGGAGCAAGTAGAAGACCCCCTTTCCCTATGGAATAGGGGGGGTATTTATAGGGGTTTCGGCCCCTTACATGCGTGGGAGAGAAGAGAGAGAGATCCCCCACCGATGGTGACCTCATGATGAGGTCACCATCGGTTAGGGGAGATTCCCCCTTAACCGATGGTGACCTCATCATGAGGTCACCATCGGTTAAGGGGCTAACCGATGGTGACCTAAGCCTCATGTTGAGGTCACCATCGGTTAGGGGGTCCTAACCAATGGAGAGAGAGAGGAGAGGGGGGGATTTTGTCTATAAATACCCCCCCTACACCCTCATTTACAAGGCTATCTTGGCCAGGTGCTGGAGTTTTTCTTTCTGTCTCGGAGTTCTGCCCGACTTCTCGGAGCTCTGCCCGATCGGAGGGTGCCTTTGCAAGCCTCGGAGTTCTTCCTCGAGCTTGTTCTTTGTGCTTGTTCTTTGTATTCGGTCTATAGACCTTGTGCTGCCGGAGGTGCTACTGGAGTCCGGCTCCGTTTCCTTGGTGCTTCGCCCTGACTTCTCGGAGTTCTGCCCGATCAGAGGGTGCCTTTGCAAGCCTCGGAGTTCTTCCTCGAGCTTGTTCTTTGTACTTGTCCTTCGTACTCGGTCTATAGACCTTGTGCTGCCGGATTTTTCCGTGCTTCGTACTTTGGACGGAGACATGTTCTCCTTGTACTTTCATTTTAACCGGGACTCCGGGCACCATTTTAAGGGCCGGAACTCCCCTGCTGAATTTTGGGGAAGTATCCCGCTAATAAGTTTGTAACTTAAATAACCTTGGGGTCATTTTAAATCACAACTTTTTGGCCTCTGAGCAGGCTGCTGATAATGTATCGTAACCAGGCCTGCTGATAACCAACTTTAATCTTCGTAGCCCAACGGCCCCTTTCATCATGTCCACGACTCGAACCGTCGTCCGCCAAAAATAGGCTTCAACTAGCCAAGTCGCCGGACCATCATCTGATGGATTTTGTAATTTCCGCTGAAATAAACGTGTCACACTTTTGCCGTTCAACACCCATCCAAGAAGAAAATCGCGATTTTGGTGATTCTATCAAAATAGAGTCTTTCTAATTCTTCATAATTTGACCTATCTAAAAATTTCATAATTCAAATAAACTCAATAGAATACTAAAAATTCAAAGTCCGGTGAAAAAAGTCAAACATACATGTGACTTCTCCAAGAGAGTCACTCTCCTACTGACCAAGACTTAGTTGCTGTCAGTAGGAGAGTGGCTCCCTTGGAGAAGTCACATGCACGTTTGACTTTTTTCACCTGACATTGAATTTTCAGTATTCTATTGGGTTTATTTGAGTTATGAAATTTTTAGATAGGTCAAATTATGAGGGATTAGAAAGACGCTATTTTGATGAAATCACCAAAATCGTGATTTTCTTCTTGGATGGGAGAGTTGACTTTTTATTGGTAAGAGATATGATTTTTTTGATATTTTTATTGGATTCAAATGAGGGGTACTTTCTTATTTACATGTAATATCTTAAGTAAATGAAACTACAAATAATAACATTTACTTAAATGATGTTTAGGTAAATAAGTTATAAGATATTGTAAATTAGTATACACTTCACACCTGTATAAGGGGTCGATCCAGCCACCCCTGGCTCGGCCCGGATCGGGATCGGCCGATCGGATCGGTTTTTGGCTGGCCGATCCGGGCCCGATCCCCTTGTTCTTGAACCTACTTTGGACACATGTACTATCACCCAAACTCAGCACCTATTAAAGATATGACCAAATTTTAGCGGATGTCAGAAAAAGAGTTAGGGGAAGACCTAAGATGAGATGGTAGGATGTTATTAAGAAGAATTTAGACTTCTTAGGTTTAAACACGAATATAGCACTTAATAGAAATCTTTGACGAAAAAAGATTCATGTAGCCAACCCCAAATAATGGGATAAGGCTTTGACGATGATGAGGACAAGGAGGAGGAGGAGAGATTACAGGGACTAGAAACTAAAACACCTGAAACATAATAAAAAACTGAAAATGACATTGGTAGAACTCAAAAACTGAAAACAGCAAACAAACAAAAATATTACTCAAGGAATTAAATTGTTTCAGTTATGCAAGAGTGATCATGCCAAAGAAACATTTGAAGTACCTTGTAACCAACAGTTTCCCCAACATTTTCTCCTCTTTCATAAGAGATTCTCTCAGCAACTGAATTAGAACGAATTGAAACATGAGAATATGTATCAACTATGACCAATAATCACAAAAATTGATTATGTTAAAGAGAAACAACCAGATATTGCTGATAAGCGCCTGGGCTGGGTGCATACAATTTTACATGCCTTGCCTTTACCCCACATGGACTCCAAGATGTATTGAGGAACCTGTGTTTTGAGTCATGTTTCAGTTGGCATTATAGCAAGAATCACTGTCACAATTAGATTATCACATTCTTTAGTATAATATAATTTACGAACAATATACTGGATATGGTGCTAAAACTGGATATAACATATTCTATGCTATCTTACAACAAAAATTAGTACAATATTATTTTATATCATATTAACAATAGGTGAAGCTCTCATGTGTTACATTAATGCAACATCAGCTTTCTTTGTAGTAGATCATATAACATCAACTTTCAAAGTTTTTTTCAGAGTATTTTGGGTCAAGAAGATGATCAGCAAACCTTGGGGGTCAACCCTGACAGTTTTTTACATAGAGAAGCATCAGACAAGAAAGCCAAAATGACACATGAATATGTTTTGATCAAGTGATCAGGGAGAAGCAATTTCTGATTGCTTCAGAGTTCAGATGCAGGAGCTCCAATACGAGTCATCAACTGCCACCGCCAGCACTACCCCCACCAGTGGAAAGATATCAGGACCACAACCTAATGGCAATTTTCCAATCACTTCATAGCCCAGACACAACAGCTCTAATAAGAGTAATCAGACATTCAAATGTGACAACCCTCCTCTCCACCAAGAAAAGATGTCAGACAAATATCAGACACAATGACAAGGAATGTCCAAATAGTAAAGATTCAAGGAAATTGGAGTCATTTCAAATGAAAATTGATCTTGTACAGCATATGGTCAATATGGGACCAAAATCACCTTAGCAGCCAAACTATGACAGAAGGAAATTAGTTTTGTCCACTAATTCTAATTACAGAAAAATTAAGTTTGACCGAAAGTAAATTCAACACTTTCTTAAGTTATGCCGATCCTATTTTTCAGGCCATGTTAATCATCCTAAGTTCTGGACCCAAGAGAAAAAAAACACTGTAAAAGGAATCCCAGTCACATACATTATACATGTGCCCTTAGAACCCCAAAAGGGTACTGTAATAAATTTCATTGAAAAGGACAAGCTGGCATTTCCAAAGAGAAAGTTCTAAAATTGCTAACACAAAGTCACATTTGCTCAATTTTATGTTTTGTCATTTTCCAAGTTCTGTATCACAACAAGTATTAGTCATCAAAATCAGAAGCAATATGCCCTCTTTGCATATGGTTTGTTTGTGATTCTCCACAAGCAGGAAAGAGATTTTCTTTCATCGCCAATTCGAATGAAACAAAAACCAATTGACACCAATTATAATAGAGCAGCTTGATAGAAAAAGCCACCCACAGAGGCAGAGAAACAAAGAGACAATTCCAATTCAGAAGAAAAGAAAGATCCATTTTGCCACAGTATCTTTCAAATTATAATTGAGGTGTACCAGAAAGAAGAGGAAGCAGAGAGTTGGGAACCTGTGTTGTTTTTCCGCAACCAGTCTCACCAGATATGAGCACCACCTGAATGGTAAATGGAAAAGCCAACCCTCGATTAGAGTCAACAACAATTGAAGGCTAAAGAAAAGAATCAAGTTCAAAAACTCAAACATAAGATAATTGTAAAAACACCATATATGAAAAAGCAAAACTTAAAAACACTATACATATATGGCTCCCATCATATTATCAGTTGTAAAATGCAAACAACATGGCAAACAATGTAAACCAGGTCCAAACGTTATAGATGATCCACCATCTCTAACCCAATTTTCTGTCTACAAATAAATGAAGTGTATACTTGTCAAGGAGAATGGAGAACAACAATGATTATTTTTGAAAAGTGGATAGTACCACTGGTACATTAATGAAAAAGGAATGTATAAGTATAGGCAATATGCACCAAAAGACAACTCCCCACACCTATACAATGGAATGCCACACTGAGGCCGAGTGGAGCAAACTGACTCCCCAATAAACCAAAAAGAGAAGAAGTGGAGGAATCCATATGTTTACACGTGGAAATTTTATAAATAATATGCATGTATTTTGGCATATTATTTGTTCCGCACTTTAAATTTATCAAACAATTTAGAATTTGTGTACTGGACCTTTCCCCACAGCCTGAAATCAATGCTAATTTACATCAGAACAAGTCTGAATACCTTTGATACCCTGCCAAATATTTCTTTTGCCTCTACGATGTTCTCACAATATCGAGAGATTTATAAAAAAAACCCTTTGTGCCCTAAAGTGGGACATGTTTGTATTTTCCACAAAACAAGGGTTAATTTGTAATTTTGCCCACAAAGGACTCATTTGTAATTGTCTCTGATATGAGGGTGAATTTATACTTTCCAACATCATTTTGCAACTATGTCATTTTTCTGAATTTTTTAATTTTTGGGGTATTTGTGCAATTACACAAGATTATAGGGTATAATTACAATTTTCTGTAATTCATCAAAATCCTTCATTTGTTGAACTTCAAAAATATCCAGAAATTTACTTTGTGTAATTTCTTCTTCATATGAAATACACATAATCAATTTCCCCCTTCTTAGAGGATGATTGTACAAACATAAGCCCAAATGAGGGCATGTACATAAAATTCCTTAAAACAGGGACAGAGTCCAGCACACCTAAGAACTCTGCTCCCTCTTTAAAAAGGAAATTTTCCTTTCTTCAAGGCCCACGCAGCACAGTGGTTTTCAACATAGATGGCAAAATCGGCAGACTCGGGTCGGAATCGCCCTATGGTGGTGCTTTTCCGGAAGCAGCTCTCGTGCCGCTTCAGGGAAAGCGGTCGCGGCATTTCCTTCCAAGGATGAGGGTGTCGGTTTCGGTTTCGGGTTCGGGTAGGGCCGAAACCGAAACGGTTTCGGTTTCGGACGAAACCGTCCAAACCTATAAAAGTTGACAAAAAATTGTAAAAAAACTCAAATAAATCTGTAAAAATATAAAAATTCATCACAACACAAAAGAACCAGTGGACATGCATATAAGATTGAAAAAAATTGGATTAAGTGACAGATATATGTGGGTGGCATGTTAATGGAATATTCGATGCATATGAGCCCACTCTGGATCATCCAGTCCCTGGCTTTGCTCTTCTCTAGCTCTAGCCATGGTCCTACAATAAAAAAATAAAGCACAAAATTATGTAAGTAGAATGACATAAAAGACTGGTTGGAACCTAAAACAATCAAACATACACTTATTGTTCAAATGTGGAGTCCGAACTCTCAAATGTGCGCCTTCGCACGCGGATCGACCTGCGCGGTCAGGGGTCAAGGGGGCAGCGCCCCTTGCGGGGGTCTCTGGGGGCGGAGCCCCCAGAAGAAAAATTTTATAAGGGAAAGGCTAAAGCTTCCGCCCCCAGAAGAAAAAATTTATAAGGGAAAGGCTAAAGTGGCAGCGGGAAGAGCGTCTCCGACAATGCGTCCCCCTCCCCCCTTGCGCCCCTGCCTCTCCTCCCACCTTCGGCAGAAAAAATCCCCCCCCCCAAGAAAAGCCGAAACCACCCCCTTGCGGCCCTGCGGCAGTGTCCACCCCCCTTTTGCCTCAGATCTCAGATCTGAGGGGGTCACGGGACGCGAACTCCCTTTTCAGGGGAGTTCGCATCGGGTTTCGCCTGGTGTCGCCGGTTTCGGGCCGACACCGGGTGGTGTCGGTTTCGGTTTCGCCCGAAACCATTAAGTCTCGGACCGGAACAGTGTTCCGGTCCGGTTTCGTGTCGCCCAAGGCCGAAACCGACACGTTTCGCCGTGTCGGTTTCGGTTTCGGGCGAAACCTACAACCATGGTATGCAATCTCGCGAGATCTCGCGAGAATATCGGTCTCGGCCCCTTCCCGAGAAACGAGAAGGCCGAGATGAGTCAGGTAGGGTTGTCAGGATGTCTTCAGGCAGGGTTGTGAGGATCTCTTCAAACAGGGTTGTCAGGATCCCCTTACCAATAAAAAGTCAACTCTCCCATCGAAGAAGAAAATCGTGATTTTGGTAATTTTAGCGAAATGCTAACTTTCTAATCTCTCATAATTTAGCCTATCTAAAAATTTGATAATTCAAATAAACCACATGAAACACTAAAAATTCAAAGTCCGGTAAAAAAAGTCAAACATGCATGTGACTTCTCCAAGGGAGCCACTCTCCTACTGACAACACTTAGTCTGTTTGAGACCTCTCAAGATTTGGTCAAACATAAACTATCATCACCCAAACTCATGAGAATGCACTTCCTAATTTCTTTATTTATTTACCTGTGTTATATTAAATATATATATAATAATCCTATGCGAATCAGATCGATTCCATACGAATCGAATAGAATCAAGGCGAACCCGATTCGGTCCAAATCGCCGCTCCAGCAAACCATGATGTGAACCTATGTCATCCACAGTTGAGACTTGGGAATGTATGCAATTATCTATGTTCCTTAAGGAATTATCTATGTGAACCTATGTGATCCACTTTTATGTTATCCTGATCTCCCGAGATCTTACCGAGATCTCTCCGAGATCTCTTCGAGATCTCTTCTCTTTGACCCTCCCGAGACGAAGCCGAGATCCGATATGGCAAACCTTGCCTACAACCATGTTTCCTTCTCTTTGTCTCTCTCTTCTCTCGAAAGCGATGCACATGCGGAAGTCGATGCCATCCCGAAACACTTGGCAACGATTGTGGGGTTGTCAAAGATTTTGCACCTCGAAATCTCTCCAACCCCTTTTCCAAACGCGGCCTAAGTGTGTCAATCACTTAATTGATCCATTTGTCCCCTGATGTAAAAAAGGTCTTTAATTTCAAGAAATTAGACAAAATCTCCAAATTTCACCCAAATTAGGGTTTGAAATTTGGGGTGTTTGTCCAATTAATGCAATCAATTAAGTGTGTTAATCACTTAATTGACCCATTTGTGTCATGATGTAAAAAGAAGAGTTTTTAATTTCGAGAAATTAAAAAAATGAACTTTTATCCTAATTGGGGTTTAAAAATTGGGAATTTTGTCCAATTAGTACAATTAGAGGTCAGTTAAGTATGTAAATCACTTAATAAACCCAATTATGCCATGATGCAAAAAGAAAGGTCTGTATATTTTGAAAAATTGGTAAAAAAAAAAATCATGAACATGGAAACTAATCATGGAGCTACATGTTTGTCTTTGCATTGAAATAGGATTATGGCTGAAGAGACCCGGGAGGGAAAGGGAGCACCACAACCACAAGGATACATTGGGTGGAGCCATGGGGTTTCGATTGATGCTGTAAAAAAGAGATTGCAATGCGTATATTGCGGAAAACAGATGAATGGAGGCGTTTATCACCTTAAACAACACATTGCAAGCATTGGAGAAAATAAAATGCAATTTAAGCCTCCAAGCCATTCTGAAGGAGATGAAGGCATGTTTGATTGGAAGAGAAGCACAAAAAGACATCTGAATTCAGCATCAAAAAGAGTTGTATGAAGAGATTGTTGAGAGGCCATCAAGTGAAACAATTAGGCAAAGGAGTAGGGTTGTGCATAGTTTGGTCCAACCCGAAAAATCAAACTGAACCAACCGGTTCAGGTCGGTTCTATCCAGTTCGGGAGAACCCCTCGGTTCAATTCGGTTTCTCATTTTGAAACCGATTGAACCGAATATATAATAAAAATAATAATAAGTGAATTATTTCACAATAGCATTGTGGTGGAGATGGTTGGCGCTGGGCTTTCTCATGGGGAGGTTGTTAGTTCAAACTCACAACCGCCTTAAAATCAAGTATTTTTGCCATTTTCGGACTGAACCAAACCGAACCGGTTCAGCCCGGTTCAGCCCGTGAGCAGCCCTACGAAGGAGGGATAAAGGCCTAATGAGGGAAAGGCCAATTTTCCTTGAGGATTCTAATTCTAATGCAAATGAAGAGAAAGGGAATCTGCCACAGAGGAGAGAGAATTCAGGGAAGTATGTCATCAGAGTCGGCATATGGCTAGAGAGGAAGATGAGTTGACGAGGAGAGGGATCAATAGGACCTGGTTCAATAAAAGGTGGTAGCAAATCGACATCAGGAAGTAGAGACAGCTCATATTTTGAATCTTCGTAGTTTCCTATGGACAGGTTTTTGCATAAAAAATCGTCCATAGAGCAGCCATCAATTAAACAAGCAATGAAAGGAGTGAAAGTCACAGCTGTTGCAGCAAAACATGCAGTGAAGAACATAGCAATATGGTTTTTGCATGCAGAAGTTCCAGCACTCCTGCATGCATGCACAAGCGGATCAACCTGTGTGGTCAGGTAGCGCTGATCGACCTAAGCGGTTGTCAGACGCGGAAATTTTCGTGCTTTGTATTTCATATGGTGTTTGAGTTTGAGTTTATTTTTTATTCATTTATGTTGCCTTACGGGGCGTGCCAGCCTGTCTAACAGACAGAAAATTAAAGTCTGCGCAATGCGGAGAGAAAATTTCATGTCCAATAAATGGACAAGTGCGCCAGTTTTAGTTTGAACTTGTTTGTTCCGCGATTTTTATTCATCAGGCGATTAGGGTAGCGTGTGTTGGACCCTTGTCTCTATCGATCGGAATCGATGTTTTGTTTACATCGGATTAAAAGCCATTGATGTTATTTTTACATCAGTTTTAACACGAATACCATTGATAGCAAAGTCGAGAGGTTATGCATTTTCTAGAAAATTGTAAAGCGGTGTTTTCCTCCTTTTTTATCGGACAAAATGGATTTTGATTTGAGAGATGGATATTGTTTTTGAAGTATTCTATTTTGAAAGAGGATACTTTCTCTGGAAAAAGGGTTTCATTTTGAAAAGAGTATGAATTCCTTTTGGGGGTTTGAAACATAATTTGGAGAAATGAGCGGGTGTATACCCGTGAATTCATTTGATATTTGAATATATTGATTTGCTTTAGAGATGAAAAGAATTTTATTTTGAAAAAGAGTGTGAGTTCCTTTTGAGGATTTGACATATAATTTGGGAAATGAGCGGGTGTATGCTCGTGAATTTATTTGGTATTTGAATATATTGTGAATTTGGACAGCGCTCCCGCATAGGCAGAGTTACCGTGCAAATATATGAGTATGAACTCAATGGGCATATGATTGTATTGTTTTAGGGGAGAGTCCCTGTATGGAGAGAGTTTCCCCATAAAATACGCACATATATATTTATGGACATATGGATATGTTTTTGGGCAGAACCCCTGCTTAGGCAGAGTTTCCTTTGAAAGACATTCACATGAACATATATTGTGAACATATGAACATATTTCGGGCGGAACCTCCGCTTGGGCAGAGTTTCCTTTAGAAAACATATACATATGAGCACGAAGTTGTGAACATATGAGTATATTTTCAGGCAGAACCAAGCGTTGGGTAGAGTTTCCTTTAGAAAACATATACATACGAGCACAAAGTTGTGAACACATGGATATATTTTCGGATAGAACCTCCGCTTGGGCAGAGTTTCCTTTAGAAAACATATACATATGAGCACAAATACTCACCCATCCCGGAGTCTTGCTCGACGGGCGGGAAGAACATATGCATCTAAATGCCCATACCCATAGAGTCTTGCTCAATATGGAGGCATTTAGAGCACGAGAACAAAGGTGTTTAAATACCGTATATCCATAGAGTCTTGCTCGATATGGAAGGTATTTAAACACCGAAGAACACGATTTAATTATTACCCCCACAGAGTCTTGCTCGATGTGAGGGTATGGGTTGCATTATGATTTTTTTTTTTAAACCCTCCATGAAGACTAGCTCGGCATGGAGGGGGATTAAGGAGATGTCGATGCCGGGCAAAGACGATCTCCCCTTTATTTTGCACTTGTCGAGGGCGGATGCTTCGCACCGAGCGGGGGAAGAGCGGATACCTTCACACCGAGCGGAAGAACCTTTTGAGAGCAAGCTAGGACTTTGGGGAAGAGCTTTTTGCTTTTTTCAGATTTTTCTTCCAATCCTTCCGGAAAAACCAAAAAAAGGATGGGGGAAGATCCTTTGCCCCTAGGGGGCTACATCGGTTTTTATAGGGGTTTCAACCCCTTTACATGCAGGAGATGGGGGAATTGATCCCCTTAACTGATGGACAGTCCCATCAGTTAAGGGGTCTCCTCCTTAACCGATGGGAGGTCCCATCGGTTAGGGGTCTAACCGATGGAACCCTCCATCGGTTAGGGGGAACTCCCCCTCCAACCGATGGACAGTCCCATCAGTTGGGGGGGGAGATCCCCTCCAACTGATGGGCAGTCCTCAACCGATGGTATGTTCCATCAGTTGGGGGGGGGGGGGGGGGGGGGGGCGTTTAAGCCCTTAACCGATGGTATGTTCCATCGGTTGGGGGGTTTAAACCCCTTAACATGGGGGTTTTGCCTATAAATAGGCCCCATATGTCCCCTTAGGGGGGTGTTGGTGCTGCTGAAGCTCTGCCCTTTCCCTCAGAGATTTGTTGGCGAAGAGTTTGGATTTGCAAGTGCTTGAAGCATCTGCTGCACACGCGTTCTTTGTACTTGTTCTTCCCACTCGGTCTTGTTGACCTTGTGCTGCCGGATTTCTTCCGCGACGTCTCCTCCTCGAAGCATTGTTCTTTCTTGAACTTTGGCTTCACTGAAGAGACTTGTTGCCGTCTTAATAAATAAACTCCCTTCCTTAACTTGAAAGGAATTTGAATTCAATATTACCTAAGCAACCCTGGGGTCACTTCAAGTAATAATGACAATGCTTCATCTTCAAGTCGTCTTTAAAAGGGATCCTATCCTTATTACTTAAGCAACCGGGAGGGCTACCTAAGTAACCATTGGCCCACTATAAATAGGCTTTGACACTTCTTCTGGTAGACATCCACCAAGAACTTTTCAGGGTTCAACAGCAGTCATGTCGTAAGGGTCAAGGGTCAACGTCCCTTGCGACGGTTTCAAAGCGCAGCAGCCTAGGAAAGAGAAGTTAAGTTGCAAAGCAAAGGGACAAACTTCATTTGTGCTTATGATATATGTAATCATATGCAAAAATTTACACATTGTAATCACATACATATCTCTTAAAATTACAACCATAATTAATATTATATCTTCATAGTATATATATCATTTTAATGAACACTTTATACATATATATGTGTTAATGTATATACAATTATATATTAATGTAACTATAAGACAATGTTTTATATATCATGAATATATATGTATGATTACATATATCATAAATATATGTAAATATTGAAGACATTTTTCTGATTTTCCTGATTTTTTTCATGATTTTTACCAACAAAAATTATCTGGCTGTTCTAGAATTGGCCAAACTTCAAACAGATCGGCCGAATCAGGATCGGGAAAGGCCCTATACTTTTTTCCATGAGAGGAGAAGGCTTTCTTATAGAAAAAGTTCTTTTCCAAATTCAGTCACTTCGGAAGATAAACAGCTATAAGGAAATATGGCAGTTCCAGGGTAGGAAATTTTCCAAAGTGTTCCTACCTTTGACAGTACCAAAAAATAACTTTTTCCTGGGGGAAAAGCCAAGCTTTTTATTCTGTGTAGATTTGTCTCTCCTGTTAACCATGGACAAGATTAATTATTAGATTCAATTTTTCTTCACAACCCCTAACCTCAAAAAAAATCTTAGAACATCTTGAGTCTGATAAAGTGAGACCAAAAGGTTTTGCTTTCCTAAGAATAAAAAGATTTCCAAAACTAACTCACTTAGGAAGACATTATTTCTTCAAATCTTCGTATTATCAGAAATGGGTCATATGTCAGAATATCAAACTCTATTGCAGTCCTCTTGAGATTGCTTCTCAATAAACATTCTGCCACCACACACACATAAGCAGAAGGCAACTAGACAAGGTATGATTCTCGCCATATAAATGGTGTCAGATCATTCTCACTCTTCTTATAGCAGGATGATCACCAGCATAGCTACAAGGAAGATCATATATGATTGAAATAATACATATATGCATTTCATCTACCATTTCTTGAAAATATCTCTCGTGTATGTAAAGGTATAGAATCCCATTTAATTGATTCTTATCCTTTCCACATAAAAAACAATGGTATCTGAATCCTGATTTACACAGGATTCACCCACCCACCAGCCCAACAAGGACATGCGTGTTCCAAAAATATTACCATCAACGCCACATATATGACAAAACTCATATAAAAAAGCTCCAAGAAAAGCTTCTTGAACAAATCATAAAGGTACATATTATTCATTGACCCACAATCTGCCTTGTCAATTTGAAAAAACAAAAGATAAGAAAATAGGAACCTGATTTGATTCCACGGTTGATGTGATTACATCCTTGAATGCAGCAATTGGAAGCTTACCTTTTTCTTCTACAACCTGCAAAAATTTGCGAAGTACATATATTTCTCAGATAAATGGTTAGCTGCATGCTCTAACTATTCCAAAAGCATGATAGATAATAATCATGAGATAAGAGGAGATAGTTAATTGGTTATTACAATGGTTTTGAATTTTTTGTGAAATTCAGCTAGAGTTGGAAAATTAAAAAGATTAGATATCAGTATATCACTTGAAATTTTAAAGATTTGGCCACTAATTGAAGAGCAATGCAGATACAGGTGCAGAACAAGAAACATTTGAACCTTTCTAAGTTGAGGAGCCGCCTCCATTTTAGCAGCAAGTGAATTCAACTTCTTTGCAATTTCCTCCTCACTCATTGAAGGCTTGCAAAAGCTTTTATCCTTCTTTACTTGCCTTTTACCACTATTTCTAGCAGAGTCATTAAGTGTACCTTCATTCAGCTCCTCCTCACCAGGAGGGTATCGCATAAAAAGATCATGCAAGACAGACTTTGTCTGTTCCGAAAATTTCAAAACTGTTGTGCTTTCTTCCTCTTTCTTTTTTGCAGCTTCTTTATTTTTTCTCTTGTAAACTGACAAACGGCGCCGATCTCCAAACCTGCATGAAACTGAGTTCTTATAGAAGCTAGAAGCATGTTGGCCAGTAGCCCAGAAATAGTCAATATTCAATAAAAAGCAGATGCTGAAATGGGAGGTTATGACACCTTTCATCAGAGCTCAACCAAGAGATAACACAAGCCTCAGGGATATAGAGTACTTAAGAAACATTTTCACAGTCAACTCACACTCAGCTTTACTTAATTACAGCCCACTGACATGACTGTCTTCTTTTTCTTCTTGATCTTATTCTGAAAAGGGGATGGTACCACAAGGCTGTTAATAAGCAAAAAGGGAATCCACAAGTATGGGAGTGAGAGCTCACAGAAAATGAGCGTACAAGAGAGAGGTGCAGGGAAAACATGACCTACTTTGAAGTTTCAACCCCCACCCCAACAAAAGGGTAAAGAAGAGGAGTCGAGATCCGCCAATTATAAAAGTATAAAACTACCTAACCCATTCTAGGACAGTGTTGCAGACAAAAAATGCAATACTATCAGCAGATCTTGGCTTCCTTCTTAAAAGAAACTCCCACTTCACTCTGTCCATAAGTCCCCAAGAGTTGGACGCAGTATCCATGAAAGGCAGAATCTGGCGATCCGGATCAGGATCAGCTGATTCCGGATCGGATAGGCCATGGGGAGAAACCCCATAGCCTTTAAAGAATCCCTGCTGGATCAGCCAGAATCGGGCCTAAACGCTCAGAATCGGTCTGAATCAGACCAGATCGGCCTATCGGATTCGGGAACGGCCAATTCCAGCAAATGAAATTCAAATTTAAATGGATCCAGCCCAAATCGGCCGCACCAGGTTGGTATCGAACTGGATGGACCGGTTAAGGCCGACCCAAAACCGATTAATGCCGATCCAGCCCGATTCGGGGCCGGCTGATCCCCAAAAGGGATGCCCATTTCGCATCTCCCAGAACACCCCCCCCCCTTTCATCCCGCGACCCCCATCAGCCCCCTTCCTCTCATTCTCGGCTTCTCCTCCATCACCGGCCGCCATCCCCGCCAACCGCCATTGCCGGACGCTGCCGCCACCACCTTGCTCCTCTTCTTCAAGGTATATAATGCTTCCTCTTGTTGGTTTTGTTTTTTTTTTTTTCCGATAGTGGAAAATATGTTTAGCATGCATGATTTAGGTTGTATGTGGGCTTTGGAGTTCAGAAAAAGGGATGCTATTTAAGATTTGTGAAAATAAGACAAAATCTCAATTTGTGCCCTATTTAGGGTTTAAAAATTAGGACTTTTGCCTAATTAGTTCAATTGAAGGTCAATTGAGTGTGTTATCACTCAATTGACCCAATTGTGACATGATCTACAAACTACGGTTTTTAATTTCGGGAAATTAGGTGAAACCCCCAATTTTTGCCCTATGTAGGATAGAAAAAATGGGGATTTTGTCTAATTAGTTTAATTGAAGGTCACTTGAGTGTGTTCATCACTCAATTGATCCAATTGTGACATGATCTACAAGCTAGGGTGTTTAATTTTGGGAAATTAGGTGCCCCCAATTTTTGCCCTGTTTAGGATTTAAAAATTGAGGGTTTTGTTTAATTAGCTTAATTGAAGGTCAATTGAATGTGTTAATCACTCAATTGAGCCAATTATGGGATGGTCTAAAAATTAGGGTGTTTAATTTCGAAATTTTAGGTAAAACCCCCAATGTTTGGCCAATTTAGGGCTTAAAAAGTGGGGTTTGTCTAATTAGTTTAATTGAAGGTCATTTGAGTGTGTTAATCATAGAGTTTGTGTTTACATTGTAACAGGGTTATGGCTGATCAGGAGGGAGACTCACTTGCACTCCAGAGAGAGAGATAGACATTGGATGGCATCATGGGCATATGGTTGATCCGGCCAGAAAGAGAGTCCAATATCTTTATTGCAATAAACAGATGAATGGAGGCGTTTATCACCTTAAGCAGCACATTGCAGATATAGGAGGAAATGTGCAGAAGTGTAATGTGTGCCTCAAGGAGATTGTAAAGGAGATGAGAGCATATATGCTGAGAAGAAAAGAACAGAAAGAGATCCGCATTCAACACCAATAGGAGTTGCATGAGGAGATATCTAGAAGACATGGAAGGAGGGATAAAGGCCTAACAAGGAATAGGTCAATTGCCCTTGACGATTCTAAAAGTTCTGATGAAGAAAATCTATCACAGGAGGAAAAAGATTTTAAGGAAGCACGTCCTCAGAGTCAGCGCATGACCAGAGAGGCTTCGGGATCAGAAGGATCAGGTCCTTCAGGAGGAAGAGATGGTGGTAGAAGTGCATCTTCAGAAGTAAGAGGAAGAGGCTCTGGAGCTTGTGGGAGTTTGCAGATTCCTATGGACAGATTTTTGTGTAGAAATCAAACTATAACACAGCTAACAATCAAGCAAGCTATGAAAGGAGTGAAAGTTATAGCTAAAGCATCAAAAGTTGCAGTCAAAAATATTGTGAAATGGTTTTTGCATGAAGGAGTCACAGCACATACAGCATCCAGGCTTTACCTCCAAACTATGCTAGATTCAGTGGGAGAGGCTGGGCCAAGATTGAATGCACCAACCCCTAAAGATATTTATGGGAAATATTAGGAAGAAGAAATTGAAGAGCTGAAAGAATGGGTTTCCTCTTTTAAAACAATATGGATGATGAGAGGTTGTAGTATAATGTGTGATGGATGGACAGAGACTACAAGGAAGTCCGTGATAAAATTTCTTATATATTGCAGTAAGGGGACACTGTTCATAAAGTCTGCTGATGCAAGTGGGCAGATTAAAAATACAGACTATCTTTTCAAGCTTATGGAAGAAATGTTTGATGAGATTAAAGAATAAAATGTGATTCAAATTGTGACAGACAATGAAACTAGCATAAGGCAACAGGTAAGAAATTGATGGACAAAAGAAAACATCTTTATTGGGTACCTTGTACTACACATTCCCTAGATTGATGTTGAAAGACATTGAGAAAGACAAGCATGATACTGAGTTGGTGTCCAAGGCCGAGAAGATCACATCCTTCATTTATGGACATAACAAAATCTTATATATGATAAGAGTATGCACTGACGGACATGACATCCTTCATCCTGGCCAACAAGATTTGCCTCCAACTTTGTTGCATTGGAGAGTTTTATACATGTATAGGCATAAGTTGGATACTCTCATTCATAGCACCGATTATTTGGCACATATTGACACCAAGGTTCGCCGCATCGTCGATTCGGATCAAATCGGGTTTTTCCTGATCAGAACAATTCGGAAGAATCAGAACGATTCGGTCTGATTTGCATGGGATTTATTTTATATATTTAATATAATATATATTATATATGTATATAATGAATATATATATATATATATGGATATGTATAATTGTATATAAATCATATGTGTGTATATATAATAATATATGTATATACATAGTATGTATGTATATATATATTACCCATGTGAAACACCTTATTTACCTGAACATCTTAAGTAAATGTTAGTATTTGTAGTTTCATTTACTTAAGATACTACATGAAAATAAAGACGTACCCTCTATTTGAATCCAATAAAAATATCAAAAAACTCATATATATAACCAATAAAAAATCAACTCTCCCATCTAAGAAGAAAATAGTGATTTCGGTGATTTCATCAAAATGTTGACTTTTTAATCTCTCAAAATTTGGCCCAGATAAAAATTTCATAATTCAATTAAATCACATGGAATACTAAAAATTCAAAGTCCGGTGAAATAAGTCAAACGTACATGTGACTTCTCCAAGTAACCGGACTTTGGATTTTTAGTATTCTATGTGACTTATTTGAATTATGAAATTTTTAACTGTCAAATTATGAGAGATTATAAAGTCGACATTTTGATGAAGTTACCAAAATCGTGGTTTTCTACTTAGATGGGAGAGTTAACTTTTTATTGGTAAGAGAGATGATTTTTTTTATATTTTTATTGTATTCAAATGGGAGATACTTTCTTATTTACAAGTAATATTTCAAGTAAATGAAACTACAAATACTAACATCATACATATAATACATATATATGTGTATACCTATATACCATAATATATATATATAATCTATATAAGGCGAATCGAACCGAATCGATGTATCAGAGAATCAGATTCTCCCTAATCTGCCACAATTCGCTCGATTCGGACCGATTCGGAAAACCACGGTTGACACATTGAGAGAAGAATCTAGGGATGTTGCAGATGACATAGCTACCTTCATTGGAGACCAACATTTCTGGCAAAGAATCTCTTATTATTTGAAATTGGTTGAGCCACTAGTAAAGCCGTAAAGGTACTCAAGATGGTGGATGGAGAGGGAAAAAATGGCATTAGGTACTTGTACAAGGCAATGGAAAAGGCCAAGGAACAATTGAAAGAAAAGCACCCCAAGACATTCTAGAAATGGTGACGTATTATTGACAGGAGACGGGAGTCCACCCTTCACCATGATTTGCATGCAACGGATAAATACATCACCTTATACTTTTATTCAACAAATTTTGGTATTATGAATTATCATCTTATGTGTGTATAAATTGATGTAAGGTATTTTTAATCCCAAATATCAATTCAGTAATTCCATGCAAAATGATGGCGAATTGCTGCAAGGAACAATACATGTTATCAGTAAAGCATGTAGAAGCACTGATGAGCGCCTTGATGCTATGATGCAGGTACATCTCTATAAGTAATTTTCAAATTTTTAACCCTGATTTCTAGAATAATAAATATACAATGATGTTAATTATTTGCTTTGTCAGAATGAAGTTAGACATCTACATGGATTATGACCTTCAACAAATAGTGCAGAGAATGAGTCCTGATTAGTATCTGAATTGGTGGTATGAAATTAATAGGATTATGTTGGATTAGATCAAATAAAAATAGTTTCTTGTTTATGTAGCTGAGTGGTGGGTCATACTGGATTACAAGACTAGACAAACAAATCCCCCCGCCAAGATTGCAATTAGAGTACAGAGTTAGACAATTTCTTCTAGCCAGTGTGGGAGGAATTGGAGCACTTTCTCACTGATCCATACAAAAGTGAGAAACAGACTAACTCTACAAGGCTGGAGAAGTTGGACTACTATCTTTACAATATGAGACAAAAGATCAAATGCATCAAGGAAAGATAGAAAAGACGAGCAGAGATTGACGAGCTAGCGTGGCAGGCCATGGCCATTAGATACAGCAGAGGGTGCGAACACTGCTGGAATCATTGATGTTGATGAATGTTAGGAACACTCTGTAAATACATGGGTGGAAACAAGAGCAACACGGGATGTCCCAGAATTTGACCCTCGAGATCGCTCATGGGCAGAAGGAGAGTTAGATGGAGTGGAGACTAGAAACCCAGAACTTAGAGTTAAGGAGGATCCACCTTCTAGAGAGAGACAACGGCACAATGCTTCACAACCAGAGACATATAGATTGCCTACCAGTCAGCCTAAATTGAGAAGAGTAGCCATGCAAAAAGAGGGGAGAGAAACAAACAAGCAAAAGGAAAATCTTACATATATGAGGCAGAAGAAGCATGGATGGCAAAGTCGGATCGAGGGTTGGATCGGACCCAACCGACCCGATCTGAGTCAAGTTGGATCACAAGATCCGCCCGATTCCATGGGAATCTGACTGATCTAGGATCGGACAAGTTAAAAAATGAAAAAAAAATGTGAAAAATGAAGAAAAATCAGAAAAATCAGAGAAAATTCTGAAAAAAAAAATCAGAAAACTACGAAAACACACACAACATTCATTGAATATAAGCACAATGAAATTCAATTCTTATCATGTACATGCATTCGAATGTAAATAAATTGGATTAATGAGAAATTACAGTTTACCTGAACATCACCTCGAGACATGGTTATTACATGAACATCATTTAAGTAAATACTAGTATTTGTAGTTTCATTTACTTAAATATTACATGTAAATAAGGACGTACCCCTCATTTGAATCCAACAAAAACATCAAAAAAAATCATCTCTTACCAATAAAAAGTCAACTTTCCCATCCAAAAGGAAAATCGTGATTTTGATAATTCCATCAAAATAACGTCTTTCTAATCCCTCGTAATTTGGTCTATCTAAAAATTTCATAATTCAAATAAACCTCATGGAATACTAAAAATCCAAAGTCTAGTGAAAAAAGTCAAACATGCATGTGACTTCTTCAAGGGCGTCACTCTCCTACTAACTAGGACTTAGTTGTTGTCATTAGAAAAGTGGCACTCTTGAAGATGTCATGTGCACGTTTGACTTTTTTCACCGGACTTTAGATTTTTAGTGTTCCATAGGATTTATTTGAATTATGAAATTTTTAGATATACCAAATTATGAGGAATTAAAAAGATACTATTTTGATGGAATCATCAAAATCGCGATTTTCTTTTTAGATGGGAGAGTTGACTTTTTATTGGTAAGAGAGATGATTTTTTAGATATTTTTATTGGATTCAAATGAGGGATACTTCCTTATTTACATGTAATATCTTAAGTAAATGAAACTACAAATATAACATTTACTTAAATGATGTTCAAGTAAATATGATAAGTGGAGGGAATCGGACGTAATTAAGGTAAGTTGAGGGAATCGGGCTGCATCAGATGGAATCGAGGTGGATCGTGCGGAATCAGACTGGATCGGCCGAATCACGTCCGATTACGTCCGATTCTGGTCGATCCACCCTGATTCCACCTTACATCGTGGGTGGGTCGACATTAACCCCCCCCCCCCCAAAAAAAAAAAAAAATCAGATCGTCATAGGGCGATTCCACTCGAATCGGCCGATTCCGACATCCATGAGAAGAAGAGGAGGGTTTGACTCGGGCAGCTAATGATGATGATGATGAGATACTTCCACCTGAGTCGGAGGCGCCACCTGCACGAGTAGCACGACAACCAGTTTGTAGTGATGATTCGACCTAGGCTACTGGTGGTGGTGGTGATGATGATGACAATGATAGGGTTGCTACTGGGGCCACAGGGACAGGAGCTGGTCATAGAGACACAGGATATACTGCACCAGGATATTCGCTGGGTATGGAGCTTACTACAAGCTATGTGCCAAAACAGAACATCAAAGAGGTAGAGAAGAAGGACAAGGGGGATATAAAGGCCAACAACATCAAGCAACCTATGATTGGCCACCTTGGGAGCCACATCATGAATCTGAATCTTCATATATTCCTCAATTTCAGTTTCAGCCTCCCACTTTACCATACTCAGATATCAGTAGTTCCCCTCTTGGACCACAAGGAGGATGGGCACCATAACCTGATACAGATACAAGTGAAGCAACAA
Organism: Colocasia esculenta; assembly: GCA_014218235.1. Lineage (NCBI taxonomy): Eukaryota > Viridiplantae > Streptophyta > Magnoliopsida > Alismatales > Araceae > Colocasia > Colocasia esculenta. The sequence continues at coordinate 122,048,980 of CM024763.1, read as the reverse complement.
GTTCATATAAACCTGCAGGGATATGGTGCAAACTGCAAAGTTTCTTCACAACCTGGGGAAATTTCTAACCAAGCATATACACCAAGAGGGATTCAAAGAGGAATGCACGAGTTAGCAAATTCCCTCTTTGGTTATGGCTTTGAGGCCATGCAGACTAATGAAACATAAGGACAATGAAATGATGATGGGTCATCACAGTTTGGATGGCAATTTTAGATTGTTCTTCTTATAATGTAAGTTTCCATAACCTAAATCAAAAACAAAACTTCTTCATTTCATATAAGGCATTTCAACTTTCATGTTTATCATAATTATCTTTGCTCTATATTGTAATGTGAATATTTGTATGTGATTTTTACAAAAAAATGTGAAGTTCTTGAATTTAGTGATTTTTTCTGATTTTTTTCCTAAATGTTTCTGATTTCTACTGATTTTGCTAACATTTTGTTAAAAAAAATAATTCTTTAATCTGGCCAATCCGCCGATCCGATCACGATCCGGATCGGGATCAACCCAGACCGATTCAGGGGTCCGATCCGATCCTGCCTTCTATGGCAGTATCACCCACCAAACAACTCAGTCACCCTTCAGTTACCGTTACACATTCCATCCTTCAAAAGCCCCACAGTTGAAAGGGGGGAGAAATGGGGCATTGGATCTTATGCAGAATGTTCCATCACACTTCATGTGCATAGATACAGCCAACAAATAGACACTCCGTCAATTCATCCTCTTCAAAACACAGAGCAGCTGGGCCCCAAAGCACAAAGGCGACAAATAAGAACTAGGGAGAATGATGCATGTGTGAGACTGTGTGAGCAAGAGGGGGGGAAGAGAGAGAGGAAGGATGGTCAGATGCGTGGAGAGAGAGAGAGAGAGAGAAGGTTGCATATGGGCACTATAGTCCCTTGTTATTGTGGCTGTAAGATGGGTTGGGACTTGGGAGTGGGGGTGCACTGGGGCTGGACCTTCAACCACTACTGTTATCACTAGTGGGGGAGAGGGGGAAATAAAGGGGCAGCTCGTGGTTGGAAATGAAAGGGGCACAGATATATATATATATAGAGAGAGAGAGAGAGAGAGCGATGCATAGATGATGGCAAACAGTAGTGAGACAATCGAGTTAAACTCTGAACGGGTTGAGGGACTTGGGGGGATTCAGAAAAGGCAACTGGTGCATGGTCCTTGTGAAAGTGTCTGAACATTAAGATGCCACCAATGCCTAGGCAAAAACCTTAACTGTGACTTTAATTCTAACTTCTCCTTACAGGTGAAGCCAAAATTTAAAAAAAAAAAAAAAAAAAATGATGTCCTAGAACAATTTACATGCAACTGACTGGTAAGCTTGCTTACACTTCAAAAAAAGTGTGAAATGCAAACTAACTATCCAAAGTCCAAAAATCCAAAAATATATACATAAGTCTATTACCCAGCAGAACAAGTTGTTCCCCAATGAACATGATAAACATAAGCATTAAGAAAATCTTATGCAAACAAGAAGACAAAAAGATTCAACACTTCTAAAAGTCATTTTCCAAAAAAACATTTCCAATGCAAGGAAATGGCACCGAGTATTATGACTCACCCTGAGCTCTTTGAGATCATGCCCATTTTCCTGCACATAACATGTATTGCAGCCCTCTCATATTTGGTCAAACCCGGTTCAAATGTGTATACTGCAAACAGGAAATCCAAAGTATTGAGAAATGCACATTAAACACAAGAAAGCAAAGGGATGAATACTATAAATATCTACTGAGTGGACAAATAACTCATGGTATAAATAAAAGAGAGAGAGTAGATAAAGTTGCACACAAGGGAAATCAAGTTGACCATGAAAGTAGATATATCAGATTGTGAAAGAAACTGAAGTTACTAGTTGATGCTTTCACTGTCACTTCCTCTCCATCTTTTAAACTATAAATAGTCAAGGCCTTGGCTCTATTGGAGATTTTAAAGAAACCATCACAAATATTGTGCTGATGCAAGACTAACATAATACTTAGTATAGAAGAAAGAATAGGTACATGGCATCCCATGAGAAGCATCCTGCTAGGCATCCAATATTTACAGTCCCTTTGATTGTTTGAAAGGTGAGCCGAAATTAAGTGGGTGTTTGAAGGTGAGACGAATACTCAGCCTTTGGCCATGGAAGTGTAACATGGTCAATTGTTCGCATAGATGCATCAGAAGCATGGGTTCTCGTGCAGAAGCTCAATAAGGTCTCAGGTAGCAGAGGTACTTTCTCATAACTCAGGGAAGGAAATGACACAATGCATTTATTATGGTTCCAACCATAAGGTTGTTGTAAACTTTATATCAAAAAAAAGATTGATAAGGACTGGGCTGTGGATGCAGCATAACGAAATCATAAACTTGTCGACTACTTTAGAATCTCTTAAGAAAGAAAACCCAACAATTTAAAGTGTAAATACTTTGTAAAGATTTAGAAGAATAGAGCAAGAACAAAACTTGATTTGAATAGTGAGGATTGGCCCATTGGCATGGT